>OZ010796.1:429629483-430049483 GCA_963932465.1 Maratus speciosus
TTGAATCATTTATGAGAGATTCTCAAAAGGTGAGATCATTAAACGTTAACTATATGTAATTTTAAAAAATTTTAAATTTAAGGCCAATTTTTTTTAATAGTATAGTATATAAGTCTACAAAATTATACACAAATATTAAAAGACAACCACTATTCAGGAAAATTAATTATTAAAGCATTTAATTAGTAGATCTGTAGATTACAAATGTTGTACATTTTTGGCATGTAGGTTACAGATTTTGAACATTGCTGAGATGTAGGTTACACAGTTTTGACATTTCCATAAATAAGTTGTCCTTAGTATTTAAAAAATTCTTAAAACGAAGAATGTAATAATTTTTTTCTATAATTGTATGTATAATTATTATATATATATATATAATTAACTTTTTGTTATCTAGTAATAATAATAATAAAATTAAATGTTAAACTTTGATATTAAAATATTTACTACTTTTTTAGAAGTACCTAATATCTTAATTTTATAGGAATTACACATTATGCAAAAAACATACCTTTACACAATATTAGAATTATCCAACATATAATTTATTCTTTTTATTTTCTCAAAAAAAAAAACACAAGTTATACTGCTATTTTTTAATGCACATATCTATAATTTATTTATCAAAAGAAAAGTTTCCTCTTGCTGTCACCGGGTGAAGTGGAAATGGTGATTTCAACAAAATATCTTCATATTTTAAATTTGTGCTGTCCCTTTTAGATGGATAACGAAACCTGTTAAGGTATCTGACTACGTTGAAAATGCAATTTTCGACCAAAATTGTCTATTTTATTTTATTTTATTAAAGGCCAACTTTTTACCATTCTAAAACTGTATTTGTTTTTATTGTACGATAAATAGATCCGGAGTTATAGCTATTTTAAAACTACTCAATAGCTGTCACTCAAACCGGAAGTGCTGTTTAAAGGGCTTTAAAATTTAAAATTTTTAAATTTTTAAATTGCGTTTAAAGGGTCGTATGTTTGGAGAAATTTCGCGATTTTGGATGCATTTGTTTAATAATAAGAAATGTAAATAATAGGCTCCATGAAATTTAGATGTATATTACTGTAAATTCTTGTAGTAAAACATAAATCTAAACTTTATATGCATTTTTTGGAAAATGTAATTTTCGGTGAAAATTCCATACGCAAAACATGATTTCTCAAAAAGTTATTGGAATATCACTATGAAATTTAAAATATATGTTATTTACACTATTGTGAAGGCAATGAACTAAAGATTTAAATTTAGAATAAATATTTTTTGTTTTATGGATGTTTTTGTGGAATGACATCGATGAATTTTATGAAAATTAACATGTAAACAGGTGCGATATGCTATAAGTTTTGAAATACTTAAAGAATCTCTTAGATTTTAGTTCATTGCCTTCACTAATGTCATAAATATGAAGTGTAAAAAGGAGATTAAGATACATACAGTAGAGGTCTGCACGGGCCGGCCCGAACGAAAGCTATCTTGCCCCGGCCCGGCCCGGTGTAAAAATTGAAAGTTCGGCCCGAGGCGGCCCGGCCCGTTTGCATTTTTACAGTTCTCGGCCCGGCCCGTACAAAAATTAGTGAAAACAGGCCCGGCCCGGCCCGATTCAATTTCTACAAAAAAAAAAAAAAAAAAAAAAAATCCGTTTTTTCTCGACATACAACTAAGATTCTTTTAATGAATACTACGTACGTATTTATGGGAAAATTTTACAGTATATTTTAGATTACTATGTGTTCGCAAAGCAGTAAACACACAATAGTAAACATTAACGATTACACGGTGTTTTAGTCATCGTCTCTACAGACATTTAGAAATTCCAATAAGGATTCATTAAAAAGTTAATGTAGCTCAGAATAAAGGATTAAAAACATACCTTTTAAAGCTGTATGATAAAAAGTAGATTTGCGAAAATATTTCTCTCATTTTTAAGGCTTTTCTCAAATCGAAAGAAGTTACATTTCGACACATTTGAGAATTCATTTCTTTTCGGAAACGCGTAAGATTGGCAGGTATTCTTATTCAGAAACTATGTAAATGCCGTCTTTTTCATAAATAAAAGCAATATATCCTTCTCTGAAAATACAACAAAGTTAGCGTTATGAATCGAATTTCCGGAAGCGATAGCACAGGAAAGGAGAAAAACGTACACTCACATGACAAGAATCTCTGTAAGTAATTTATCAAATATGGAGAAAGCTATTCTTTTTCAAATGCTTTCAATAGTCAGGCCTGTGAATTTTATGCCTTTATAGTTAAAAATGAGTCAGAAAATGTGTTTGAAAGTTTCGCATTGTTGAGCAGTGAATATGAGAACCCCTTAAGGTATATTTCCAAAGATACTGTTAACAGAAGTTCATTATCACTATTAATACTTTTACAAAACATAATGCCTGTCCTACACATCCTGAGATCGATTAAGACCAGTTCCGTGCCGGCACGAGTCTGCTGAAAAAAATTAAACCCGTAATCAGGCATCTTGTAACTGTACGATGCCGATCTCTACGATGGACATGTTACATATCTGTATTGATGTTGTTAAACTCGCATCGGCTCGTGACGCAAATTTATACTTCTCGAGAAAATCATGTTCATTCAAAATGGCTCGTATTTTATCTGCATCGCTTGAATTCTTATATCGGGCCGACAGGCCCGATTAATTTTTTTTATCGGCCCGGCCCGGGCCTGCAGGCCCGTTCAATTTTTTTGCCGGCCCGTTTATTTTGTCTGTCGGCCCGGCCCGTTGCAAAAATTGTCCTAATTCTGCCGGCCCGGCTCGGCCCGTTGGAAAATTCGCCTTCATTCCGCCGGGCCGGGTACGGGCCTCGGGCCAAGCCCGGGCCCGTGCAGACCTCTAACATATAGTAGAATTTCCTTTAGAGCGTTTTGCGTTTCGGGCCAAATTTCACTAAATTTTACTATAAATTCCTCCATTTACCAAACCTTTATCAATAAATGAAATATTTTTTACTTTTTTTCACATTTTCTAGTCCTAATCTTAGTAAAAAAAAAAGTTAAAAAAATAATTAAATAGCTTTTTTGGAAAAAATTGCTCCGTACGTAGGCAGGCACCTTAAAATCAATGTCTGCCTGAGGAGTCAAAAAATTTATAGAAAATATTTGTTCACCATTATCAATGCTGATCTTTTCAATAATACCTGGCCATAAGTTTTCATCATGAATTAATACAAAGCACCAGTCACCAATGTCAATCCATTTTTAACTGTGAGGAGTCAATTACAGAAACAATATTTTTTTCACCAGCTTCACTGGTAATGCATTCTTGATTCTTTTTTACAGAGATTGCAAAAATCAGATCTACTTTTTATTTAATAGTACCAAATTTGTTTGTCGTTTGTACGGAGTGAATCTTTTGAGTACCTTTAACAATTTTCGCTGGCTGTCTTCTATACTTTGAGTACTGTCAATTTCTTTTTTTTTTTTTTTAACCAAAGTTACAGAACGTAGTGGCTTAAACTTTTTATTTGTCTTGCATTTTGGTGGGGAAGCAAAGAGGAAGAATGAAATTTTAAAGAGGATGGATTCTTAAACCTTGAATTAAAAAAAAATGAACTCAAGTACAATAATTTAACAAAAAACATTTATTTTATTTTTTAAGATGTATGTTAGAACAATGGACTCTGTTATAATATATTTATTTATGTATTTAGAAAATTAAAATTATTAATGTTTAGATCGTTCCACGGTTTGGACATTGTTATTAAATAATCTTTTGGAGTACATTTGGTACAAAGAAAACTTTGCAAAATACATAAAAACACGTAAGATCACTGAAGAATTACTTTTGAAATAAAAAAAGAAGTTTTACTATTAATTTTAAATCATACTTTTAAATAAGCATGTCCGAAATTTCGTAGCGATCGCAGCGGTCGTCATTTTGTGTCGATCGTTACACACATTAGTTGAGCATGCTTCAAGTCAAGTTATATTATTACACATACTAAATACACTTTATTTATACAAAACACGGTAATTATTTACGATAAAACATTATAATAAACATCTTTTTATACGTTTCAGGACACCAAATCATCCTTAAAAATAAATTTACCGAAAAAAAAAAGGCGTTTTGATCGTTACACGATTCGGACATTCCACTTTCTTCTTTGAGAAAAGTGCATTTATTGCAAAAAAATCTTACAAAAACACATACAAATACTTTAAAATTTTTACAAATGATTTTATAGTTAGATAAAAGAGTTTAAAGTACCGGGTGTCCCAAAAAGGACTGACTGATTTTAAAATTCAATAACTTCCAAACGGTGACAGATATTTAAAAAATTCTTGCAGGAGGGTTATGCATAAGGTCAAAAGTTTTTTTACAGTGATTTTCGATTTTAGTTCGAATTACAAAAAATAGATGGCGCTGCGATCAATAGAGGCTCAATTCAGGCTTGATTTTTGGTACTTCGTGGCCCGGATAATACATTTCCATCTCCTTTTTCTGCATAGAACAACATAAAGGACCAAAAATCGAGCCTGTATTTAGCGACTATTGCTTACAGCGCCATCTATTGTTTGTAATTCGAACTAAAATCGAAAATCACTGTAATAAAACTTTTGACTTTATGCATAACCCTCCTGCAAGAATTTTTTTAATATCTGTCACCGTTTGGAAGTTATTGAATTTTAAAATCAGTCAGTCCTTTTTGGTACACCCGGTACTTACTTGATGTATTTTTCGTGGAAATGTTAGCTTTGTGGCGATCGTTACTTTTGGACATAACAATATACAGAAAAATTCTTTATAGAAAAGTCCTTCTATCTTCAAAAAAGCAATAAATCAGCCTGCCATCTCTTAACGAAATTATCAAAAAATCATCCGTTTCCTTTATGCATTCGTTGTTTACCATTAGAACCACCTGGAAGCAAGTTAAAGTCTTTTTCTTGGTGGTACATTGGAGCAGTTAACGTTATGAATGTCCAAAATTGGCCTCTTTAACATAAAATAATAAAATTTTAAGATATTTATACAAAGCTTTTACAATAAATTATGTCATTTTCTGTCTCTGAATAGAATTAAAAACTCAGTGTAAAAAAAAATTAAAGTCAATGATAATTAAAGTTATTTTTGAAAGGCTTAAAGTTATGACGTGTGTCAAGTGCCCACCTTTTGAGAACCGCCCTTATGTCCTGCTGCATGAGGTATGTTTTCACAGTTTCCAAGCCATGTAAAGCATGGGAAAAAGTAACAGTTTTAACGGGAATTTCATTATCGATTTCTGTATCAGAATTGCTGTTCATTGATTCCGACAAATTAACTATTTCTTTAATTTCAGTTGCACAGGTAGACAGTCCGTCATCACATGTGACATAATCGTTAAATTCTATCTCAGGTGTGATTTCTTTCCATATGACTTCTTCTGAAGGGGCTATATCTTCATCATTTTCAGCACTTTCTACTTGTGTACCTGGAAATCCCGCTTTCTGAAAGCATTTTTCAATCGTATTTTTAGAAACTTGGTCCCAAGATTCTCTCACAATATATAGAGTAGTGATGGGCGATTCTGGAAAATTCAGGAATCGATTAAAATCGACCTCGTATAAAACTGAATCGATCACAATAAGAATCGATTCCCAAATTCTAGAATCGATACTTGAATCGATATTTCGATAGTCACAGATTCGCACAGATAAGCTCAAAAATATTAATTTCAAAACTTAGCGAATCAGCAGAGCCGTAGCGACCACCTCCCATACCTCACATTTAGAGGGTAGACAAAGTCAGGGGCCCAGTCGTAAGCTATTACAGACCTTTGAATCAAATAATAAAGTTTTTAACTTTTAAATTATTAGTTTTAAGATGTAATTTTACTAATATTGTAATTTAGATTTTATTTTAATTTATTTTTTAAGAAAGGTCTCGGTTAAATACAAGTTGGAAATTGCGCGTCAAACGTGGCAAATGTAGTGCGCTCGTACTATAACAGTGCACTTCATAAGTGCATATCAATTTCATTCTGTTCGAAAGTCTGTAACATCCTTAAAATGCACTTGAAATAATTTTTTCCATTGGCCGTAATGTAACGGAAAACTTTTGACTGTCCCTGTAATTAAATCATTGTGATTTTCTTCCAGCCTGAATTAAAATTTAAATTTTCAGGGACATAATTCACGTTGCCATAAGAACCGATTTAGTATTCTTACAATTTGAGTTTAATAATGTAACTAGCAAAGTTTATTAAAGTTCTTTTATTTAAAAAAAAAAAAAATCGTCGCTGCAAGACGTGAAAATTTAGTTTTCTCAGAAGAAATAAAAATCAATTAATTTTACTGTCTTAGAAGGATAGTGGACGCACATGTATATTGCTTGGAAATCTTTAACATTATAGCTAGTAACTAGCGGGTTCCGCCTAATATGAAATCTCGAAGCGAACGAACCGCGAACCGGGTTCCCGCTGCCTACAGCATCGTATAGGTGTACCCCCCCCCCCGCCACTTTGCCCACCGGGTCGGAAAAACGCGCTCACCTCCCCCCCCCCCCCACCACCAATTTTTGACATTCATCATTTAAAAATTTTTTATTATGTGTTATAAACTATCTTAAAATTTCAAACAAATCGCCCTGTTATATTTTCTAATTTTGTTCTGCCCCTCCCCTCTATCCCCCTCCCGAAATGTGACGCGCCATTCTTTTTTATAATTTTTGATCATGTATTATAAACAATCTTAAAGCTTAAAACAGATCGCATTGTTAGATTTCCTAATTTTAACAAAATCGCGTTATGTTGGTTCCAGATTCCACCACCAGGGTGCGCACTCTATTCCTAACAAAACTGTGAACGAAACTCCGTTAAACAACCTATCAGTAGATATATTACTCAAGAGTGTGGCAATCTTGATAAAAAATTTAAGCTATTTGCCGAAATTACTATTCGGAAATAGTGATAACTAAACTTTTGACTTTTTTTATATTTAATAAGTAGCATTTATCTCAGGACTCCGTCAAAAAACCACACCTAAATCGGTAAGGAACGCTAAGGTTTAAAAAAAATTCTAGCGGCCTTCCCCCCCCCCCCCCCTCCTCCCGAAATTTTCGCACCATTCTTTTATAAACTTTTTCTTATGTGTTATAAACTATCTTTAAAGTTTCGAACAGATCGCCTTGTTAGATTTTCTACTTTAAATGAAATCGCGGTCTGTTAGTTCTATATTCCACCACCAGGGAGCGCAGTCTATTCAAAACAAAAGTGTATCTAAACGAAATTCCTTTATACAACCTATCCGAAGATACATTAGTCTAGGGGGTGGTAGTCTTAAGCAAGAATTCAAGATATTTGTGAAATTACTATTCGAAAATAGTGGTATGAACACTTATAAAATTTTTGATATTGAAAAAGTAGTAATTATCTCAGCCCGCCGTCAAAGAACCGCACGCTAAACGGTAGAAACGTTAATGCTGCTATAAAAAATCACGTGACTGCCTTTAAAAAAAAAGCATTTAATAGAAATAAACCAATTAGTGAAATAATAATTAATATCTCAGCTTGTAATTAAGATAATATTTTTTCGAATTTCTGAAAGGAGATTTTTTTTTTTTTTTTTTTGCATCGCCCTGTCCAAGTTTCGAATTTTTACGCCCCTTACATTCTAAGATGTGGTCCCCTTTTAAAACAGTACAAAATTCTCGGCAATCACTTTGTTTAAATTGTTAAATATATTATTTGAAAAAAAAAAAGGTTTTAAAACATTTTAGCACGTATTTTCATACCTACACCCTTGAAAAAAATTAATAAAATACAGGGGATCATTTAGTTGCGGAAAGCTCCGAAATTTCATAAAATTCAAAGTATCCTAAATCAGTAAGTTTGGTTGTAAACGACTGAATTTTTTATAATACAACTTACACAAACACTTTGACAAACTTACGGGTGAAAATACGGCTTAACTAACGAGAACCTTGAGTCACGTGGCTTTAAACCAAGAATGATAAGTTTAAAATGGAAAAGAGATGAAATTTGTTATTACCATTCATAAATAGTGCTCACCAAGAGCTGCAGATATAATATCAGTGTTTAGTTGGTAAACAAATGATTCGGGAAGAATGTCAAAAAAGGTCCCATTGAAATTCAACTATAATTAAGAAAATTCGGATCGGGGGGGGGGGGATGTATAGGTGACGAACTGAAAAAGTACAGCTTAATAAACTAGTAACCCAAATAACTTGGCTCCTAAACTAAAAATATTACAATTTAACCTAGAAAGAAAAAGGCTCTTATGCGAAATTTGACTGCAGTTCTGCCTTTAAAACAGTAAATCCGAAAGAATAAATATATATTCCTTTGAAATTACTGTCAAAAATATCAATACAAAAGTTGGAGCACGATTGACCCTTACCAAAAAGAAGGAAAGCTAGAGGCAGAAAATAAAAGATCACATTAAAAGCTTTCCAACGATATGTTATACGATATGGTTTGGAAGAAACAAAAAATATCCCCCTCTTTCGGGGGAGCAGGTAAGCCCCAAACGGTCGGAGGGGCGACCTCAAAAGTATCTTTGGTCAAGGTTTCAAAATGTGGCTTTATGATAAAATAGAACAAGAATTGGACATTTTAAAAATTGCATGCAAATTTTGAACGGCCCTGTAAATTAAGATTAGCGAGGAAAAGGGGAGAGGGGGGTGGAGAGATTAGAAGGGACGAACTTGAAAAAATACAATATAATAAACTAGTAACCTGAATAACTAGGCTTCTAAACAAAAGTATAACGATTTAACCTAGTGTTGAATTCAGGGGGTAGCCCGGCAGAACATCCCTCCCGGGACATTGAAATGTCCCTCCCGTAAGCTTTGAGATTTTATGCTTTTTAATGGGCAAATGTGCACCCCCCCCCCATTACGGAACTCTGAAATACGCCCCCCCCCCCTCCCCCAATCCCGACCGGAGTCGCATAAATCCCTCCCTGAGAAAAATACCTGCATTCAACACTGATTTAACCTAGAAAGTAAAAAAAGGCTCTTATACAAAATTTTACAGCAATTCTGGCACTAAAACAGCAAAATTGGAAGAATTGATTCAACCCAAATCGTGGATCGACCGCGATGCGATTTGAATTGAAGTAAATCAAAGCATAACGATTCGACATTGCATCTAAAGAATTGAAAGTAAATCAAAATTTAACGATTCGACATTGCATCTAAAGAATTGAAGTAAATCAAAAAAGTAACGATTCTGAAGATCGCATCTGAAGATTGACATCGGCATCGAATCTGAACTGAATCGATTCACCGTTTCTGATCCAAGGGCAGAATCGATGCGTTCATCTTTTCTTGCTTTCTTTTGTCTTTAGAAAAATAAAGTGTTGTTTTCGTGAAAATTTTCGACTTCCAGTTTCTAAGGATTTATTGTGTTAGAACTTCTTGTCCGGAATACGATTTGACTATTTTTATAAATTTTTTGTCTGTCAGTCTGTCTATTTGTTTGTCTCTGACAAAAAAAATTGTGAGCGGTCTATTTCAAGAACTAATGCATGGAATCTGTTGAAACTTTAGATTCAGTTAGACCTTCATATAAATTGGTGCTGATTACTTTTTGGAGAAAATCGCTCAACAGGTGGCGCTGCTATGCTGCATTTTTCATGATTTCCGCAAGATTGCTATCGCAAGAACTAATGCACGAATATTCACCAAACTTCAGATTCAGTTTGACGTTGACATAAGTTGTTGAGGATTAGGTTTTGATGTAAATCTACCGGCAGGTGGCGCTGCTATGCTGCATTTTTCCCGAGTTTCGCAATAGCTCTATCTCAAGAACTAATACACGGATTTTCATAAAACCACATTCAGTTAGACGTTGGCATAACTTGCTGCTTATTAGGTTTCGGTATAAATTGCCCAACAGGGGGCTTTGCTATGCTGATTTTATCAGCAGAGTTGAATTCAGACATTTTTCTCCGGGAGGGACAGTTCAGAGGGGGAGGGGATTGGACTTTTGTACATTTTGATGTACAAAAAGCATAAAATCTCAAACTTTCTGGGGGGCATTTGAATGTTGCGGGGGGGGGAGGAATACTACCCTCCCGGGCCATCCCCTGAATTCAACACGTTTTTCAGGATTTAAATAATTTTAGGGATAATATCTCAAGAACTAATGAACGAAATTTCATCAATTTTTAATGTATAAAAACGTATTGAACTCAGGGGGTGGCCCGGGGGGGGACATTCTCCTCCCCCCGAAACACTCAAATGCCCCCCAGAAAGTTTCAGATTTTATGCTTTGTTGCGGGGGGCGGAATGTCATCCCCCGGGCCACCCCCTGAATTCAACACGTTTTTCAGGATTTAAGCAATTTTAGGGATAATATCTCAAGAACTAATGAACAAAATTTCATCAAACTTAATATTCTGTTAGACAATGCCATAAGTTATCCATGATTAGGTTTTTGTGTAAATGATATAACAAATTGTGCTGCCATGCTGCTTTTATCAACAGTGTTGAATTCAGACATTTTTCTCCGGGGGGGGGGGGGGGATTTCTATGGTTCTGGCGAGGAACATTCTAGAGTTACGAAGGGGGAAGGATTGGACTTTCGTCCATTCAGCATAAAATTTCAAATCTCCCTAGGGGACATTTCAATGTTCCGGGGGGGGGGGGGGGTCCACCCGTACCAGCCCCTGAATTCAACACTGTTTTTCAGGGTTTGCGATAACATCTCAAGAAGTAATGAACGGAATTTCATCAAACTTAATATTCTGTTAGTCATTGACGTAAGTTGTTTTTTCTGAGTCTTTCGTGTTAATCATGTAATAGGCTGCGTTGCTATACTGCTTTTTTCATGATATTCATGATAGCCATATCTCAAAACTAATGCACGGAATTTAATCAAACTTCATATTCTGTTACACTGTCGTATAAATAGATCCTTATTAGGCTTGGGTGTATACTACCCAGCAGGTGTCGCTTTTATGCCCTTTGAACTGGGATTTTCCGTTGCGGACATCTAAGAGGGTGTGGGCCGAAATTCAATGATTTGTTAGGAAAATGGGATTCTTATATATATTTTTTAAATACACATATTTCAACGAACCTATACTTTTGGATCCTCATGATGGGTATAGGTTATTTAAATTTGACACTGTGATAGCGAATTTTGAAGTTTTAACATTTATGAGACAGAAGAAAGTTTTGGGATTGGACATGCAACTACTTGACCTTAAATTTTTGAAGGAAAATGAAAATGATATGACCTTTAGAGACATCGATTAAAAAATTTATAGTATCGATTAAATCGAGTTGGCCATAGTATCGATTAAATCGATTAAAAAAATCGAAATCGCCCATCACTAATATAGAGCATCCAAAACATTATCTTTGTTTCTTTTCTCCGCATTTTCGTCCAACGATGCTATAATTTTTCTCCTAAGCAACTTTCTGTAATTAACTTTTACAGAACGAATGATACCAAGGTCCAGTGGCTGAAGCATACTTGTGCAATTTGCAGGAAAAAACAAAACTTTGACATTGTTTAAATTGCAATTTGGAGGATGAGCGGGACATTGATCAAGAAACAAAGGAATTTTTCTCTTTAGTATCTGCACAGACTTATCTAAAGACGTCAGAAAATCTGTAAATAGGGAAGAAGTCATCCATGAATTTTAGGTTTGCAGCATATTTGGTTGGTGAGGTCTTTATGTTTTTAAAACATCGCGACTTTGCTGCCCTTCCTATAACAAATGGCTTCAATTTGTCAGTTCCATCAGCAGTAACCGCAATCAAAATCGTAATCCTCATTTTGCTTTTTTTTCCGCCAAAGCATTTTTCATTACCATGACAGAGCGTTTTGTTGAGTTGTAAGTCATAAAACAATTGCGTTTCATCTACGTTGTAAAGGTCCGATGGTGAATACCCTTGAATCAGGCTGAGCAATTTTGCTTCTCGATCTTTTACTACATTTTCATTTACATCCGCCTTTTCTCCGCACATTTTCTTTTGGACTATGTTGTATCTTTTCTTAAACGGTCTATCCAACCATTGGATGCAGAAAAATCTTTCACATTATGCTTTTCGGCAAGTTGAAGTGCTTTTTCTTTGATCAGAGACCCACTGATCGCTATTTTCTTGGTACGATCAATATTGAACAACCACACTAGGTCAGATCCAAGAACAGAAAGAGCAGTGGCTTTCAATTACTTTCTTATTTTCGATGAATTTTTACCACATTCTGCTGATGCTTTTTCAATTTTTCTCGTTGTTTAACAATTGCTGCTAATGGCGACATGGAGATTTCAAGGCGTTCTGCTGACGTGTTTTGTGGTCCAACGTTCTTGTCAAATTTGCGTAAAATGTTAAACTTTTCACTCAACGAAAAACGTTTTCGTTTCCGACAATCTGCCATTCTGCACAAAGTTTCAAAAATTAAATGTTATGCAAAATCGAATGTCCAATACACCTCACTTCGCTCAAGAAACAAAACAATTGGTAAAAATTCTTAAACTGTATTCCTGTCCTACTTGAAACAACTTACATGACAGGTTACACTCATGATTCGTCTGCACCTGTGAATAATAATGAGCTCCCTCTCAAAGAAAAGATGACTAGAGAGCGGATCCTGTAGAGGTCTGCGCTCTCTCTTGGCCCCAGAAGGGAGGGGGAAGGATGGAGCGGCACGCTATTGGCCTTAATGAGAAGTTTTTCATTTCGACCAACTGCGTACCGCGCCGCCCTTCCCCCCTTGCTTCTGCGGAATTCTATCGGAGAGACCCAGGTGCGCTCTGATTTATTCTCGTAGCGACGTATGCGAATGGATATGTTTTATTAACCCTCTGTCTACCAGAAGGGTCCAATGGACCCGACATGTATATTCAAAATATCTATTCAAACCAGAAAATTTCTTCAAAACAAACTAAATGTATAAATCAGACAATAATAAGTTAAATAAACAAATTAAATAGTTTTAAGTAAAAATTCTGGTGTAGAATGTTTTTATAAAACTTGAGTAAAATTTCCGGTAGTTCTAGGGTTAAATAAAGTTTATTTTTCATAATAGCCTTTTGATTTATAGTCACCTCATCATATTATCATGAACCATGAATACTTCACTAAAATCTCATTGTTATTTGGAGGAAAAGTTGACGCAAACATCAGATCCTTTTTGACGCTTTGAAGGTTGTCTGTTTTGGCGGTAATCGCTTCCTTGGCAACTTTCCAATACACATTCTCTTAAAGCAAAAGTGCAGTCAATTTCAGAGAAACACCGATGAAGCTTCGGCGGGAATTAAAAGGGAGGAGATTTTGGAGGGAGAAAAACCGGATCATAGTCTACTTATATGAGAAGTCTGTGGCTGCATCCTCCCCCGTCGAAAATTACTGGGTACAAAGTATTTTTCTGTTCCAGACAAGATGGAGATATCATTTGAAAAGCAATTCAATATCTTTCTAACCCAAACTAACAACAAAAAAATTCGGCTGTTGAAAAAATTCGTTAATTCGGGGTTTATTATTCGTTAAATAGGGGTTTTGCCTTCATTTTAGTCGGGGAAAAGGAAAATTCGTTAAATCACGAAAATCGTTAAATAGGGGTTCGTTAAATCGGGGTCCGACTGTATAGCTATATAGTGTATTTTTATTCAATACAGTAAAAAGGAAATATGAAATACTTGAGAACTTGAATATCAATTTCCGAAATCACTCAATTTTCCATTAAAATGTCACCAGGTTCTGTAGTTAGTTCATAGTTCCAACTTTTATTAATTTAACGTGTGTTAAAGGTGGGAATTGTATTAGAAAATCCTACCGCATAGTGTTTGTTGCGTTCAGTGGCAATTTTTTGACACTTGTGAAAGAATTAGGTTTGAATTCTTTTCAATATAATAAGCTTTGTTCTATTTTCAGTACAGTTTTTTTTTTAATTCGCGCAGCGATTTTTAAATTTTTCGCGATTTTTTATTGCAAGTTTTAGAGTTTTTTTGTGTTTAGAGCTATTTTTTGACGGGCTCGGACAACACCTATGGTTCAGCAAGTAAATAAAATAAAACACAATTTTAATAGATATGTAACAGAATGCCGCTAATACGGATGTTTCGCTCTTAAAAATTTGAAAAATTTATTGGAATACATTATTGATATTTTTCATATAAAAATGTTTTTTGTTGTCGTTAGTGCACAATCTAAAAGAAAATATTAAATGTAAAAAATCTATTAAAATTTTCAGTACGAAAAGAATTATTTCACCTATGTTTTGTAACCGGGCTGTATCCCCTAGTATGCAATAAAATTATAACGTTGCTAATGAAAAGTTTTGTTTAATTTTAATATATCGATGACTCTTTGTGATAAAATGAAACCACGTTCCATTCTAATGAATTATCTACGAATTAAAACGAAACTTTTCTTTTCTTTATATTGTAACAATTAGAACTGAATTATTCCCTGTATGTTTTTTCTCTGCTTACTGTTCGTTTTCGAAAACCGCGCCTAGTGCTCTGAGACAGTTCTACTATCCAAAGGGGTGTTAACGCTGAGATGGGTATTTTTCGCAGCTCCGCTTGTACGTTGTCACTAAGATTGGCACTCAGCCAAACGCAGATAAACAGCCTCCGATCATCCCTATTTTGATAAAATCAAGACATATCTGACGCATGCTCAAAAGCGCGGAATGTTTCGCTTTCCGAAAACAAACAGTGCTGTTAATGTACATCAGTATGAACCGTAGGGTCAAAATAGTGTTATTTTTTTTTTGTTTTCAATTAAAATACAGGGTGTCCCAAATTTATCTTTACAACTTTGATCCTCCATTAAACCTAAACAAAATAAGATAGCTAAGTTCGGTTTTATGTGCATATAACAGCAACTCATAAAGTTATGTTTGTACTAAAAAGAATGTTTTTTGCTTTCAGGTACGATTCAGTAATATCCATGACTAGTGATGGCTCCACCACAGGAAAATGCCCAGTGTGTGAGTTTCTTGATGTTGTTTGTATGATGCTGAGTGAATTTGTTACCCCCGGTTGGAGGATCTGCAACCTAATATCATCTCCCATCAGGATGGTGCACCTCCGCACTGGGCACTATGTGTCCGTCAATTTCTTGATGCAAACTTTCCTGATAGGTGGATTGGACGGGATGGTCCGATTCTTTGGCCTCCTCGTTCACAGGATTTAATACACTAGACTTTTTCCCGTGAGCTATATTAAAGATAGTGTTTACCGCACACAGGTTAGGGTTTTGGATGAGCTGAAGCACATGATTACTGCGATCATCGCTACAATTCCTGTGGACATGCTCCAAAGAGTATGGCAAGAGGTTGAATACCGTCTCGACGTTGATCGTGTTACCAAAAGTGCTCATGTGGAGCTCTGCTAGCATCAGATAAAGCTTTGAAACTTGCCGTTCATTATTCAAGTAAACAGATTTTTCTTTTCATAAAATTTCGTTTAAGCTTTATGGAGGATCAAAGTTGTAAAGATAAATTTGGGACACCCTGTACATCACCTAATAAGCCTTTATCTATATCGCAATGCTAAATTTACCAGTAGAATATTATCTCTTCTAGTATAACATTAACTATCATTCGTTGAATCATTTTTCAAAGTTAAAAATATACATTTTAAAAAACTAATAAGAAAGCCTTATTAAACATAGCATTTTATGTACAGACTAAGGGAAAAATATATAAACACATCTCAATATTTCTGCAGCAAATTATCACATAAAAATTATATTTTTAACAACCGAGTGAAATAACGTCTATCATTAAATATTTGTAATTATGAATTAAGATTTTAGTCTTTATTTTAAAATTAAATTAGTTTTTTAATTTTTATAACTACGCTGAATTTTGATAACAAATTGACATCCAAATTTCAAGTCATTTGGATCATAAGTTTTATAACTGAAGTTATTGAAAGTTTAGTCCCTCTAAACTTTATAATATACTCATAACTACTTAAAAGGTGACACAAACATATAAAATTATTATTTAATGCAACACGAGATCTTTCGAACGCACATGTGTTCATTTTCAAAGGGAAAAAAGGTGACTGACTGAATAGAAATACATTTTAAAAACAAAAACAAAAATAGTACGCATGCGCAAGTGAAGTTCAGTCCATTTCTCTGCAGAGGGGTGAAAATATCAGTTCATATTATCAGGAGGTCTTGAAATATTTAGAATATTGTACCAAATTGCGGGAATATTATAGGAAAGGACATCGTTACAGACATTATCACTTCAAAGTAAAATTTCAATGGATTCACAGATTATTGACGAGTAATGGTTACACTCTAAATTAAAATGTCTGAAATTCAGACACTTAAGTGTCTGAAATGGAGTGTTCAATTTTCAGACATTTTAAAATGTCTGAATTTTTTCAGACACTTTTTGCGTCTGAATTTCAGACACTTCAAACGTCTGAATCGCATCCATTTTTTTGTAAGCATCATACGTAGCCATGTTTGACCACGTTGAATCCTGGAAAAATATTTGGCTGTGGTCCTGCCCCTCCCCCCCCCCCCCCCCCAATACTGCCTGATTTTTTTGGTGCTCTCAGTTTTGGTATACAATTTTCGTTACGTTGATAATTTAAATCTTTTACGACATTGTACTGATTATAATCAATATCTTGAACTTCAGGAGTAGAACAAGATTAAAAAACAAAAAATATTTATCTAAATATTAGATTTTTTTAAATTTATTTTGTTTTTAACCTTATTTTACTTTAAAAGTTCAAAATATTGATTATAATCAGTACAATTTCGAAACAGATTTAAAATATAAGCTGTACAAATATTGCACATCAAATTTGGGGGCACTACAGTCGTAGGGGGACGGGGCACTTCCCAGTTTGCCCTTCCTTTAATCAAGAAGTACTTTTGCAAAAAACGCAACCCTGCATTATAGTTGTCTAAATTGAGATGTCCGGTATTCGGGAGTATCCGTTGTGGGGGTTAATGGACATTCTCGAATAGCGAACACCTCTATTTAACGAATACTTTTTTAATCAGCAGACATACATATTTGTATATTTTTACCTCAAAAAAGTAGACATCTCCGATTATCGGACAAATTCCGCGGTCCCTAAGTGTTCGCTATTAAGTGCTTTTAAGGTACATAGATAAATATATATATATATTTTATAATCTTGTCCTACTCTAAAAGTTCAAAATATTTATTATACTCGGTTGAATGTGGAAAAAGATTTAAAATATCAGATGTACGAAAATTGCAAAAATCCCCCCCCCCCCCCAAAAAAAATGAAAATATAAAAAAATATATTGCCACATAGGCAATTTTACATATACATCACTTGATAATCACAACAGCCATTTAACTATGAATAATGAAAATAAATAAATAAATATTCTACTTTAATAACATTGGGGAAAAAATGACTTTGGTATTTTGTTAAATATATTTGCGTTTTTAAACTTGTCCTACTCTAAAAGTTCAAAACTTTCATTATAATCAGTGCAAGATTTAAGATATCAGCTTTACAAAAATTCATGCAAAATCCCCCCCCCCCCCCCAAAAAAAAAATGAAAATACTTATTTAAAAATTATGTTTTAAAAAATTTATATTTCCACATGGGCAAGTTTTTATGTAGATCAGAGGGTACTCACAAAAGCTATTCAACTATCAATAAAAACAAATAAGTACATATTCTATATTAAAAACATGAGGAAAAAATAACTTATGATTTCCAAACTTCTTTCGTCTTAAATATATACAGTAACATCTGTCATTTTTGTATTTTTCGTATAAGTGCATATAAATAAAGTTACCACAATTTTAAATACGAAATCTAGTTAGAGGTTTTTACTTTTTCCCATTATAAATTTCAAATTACTTTTTTTATTAAAAATAATAAAAAAATCAGTATTAGAGTTGATTGCAAATCAAATGCATATGTATATTTTTACAGGCAGCTTCATATAATAGACCAGTCTCATTTACTTTATTTATCTTTTTTTAATCTGCGGTTTTATGCCAGGAAGTAAGAAAGCATTAGGTCATCTTTCAAAGTTTTTTTTTTTCTTTACTTCCTTGTGGCCGTCATTTACTGCGAGATAAAAATTATCCGTTGAAACTAAGAACTGACATTGAATATATAATTCGTAATAAAAAAGAACGTCATAAGTTTAAAAATATATACTTCTAGAATTAGTGGGGTTTTTTGCGAACAGATTCAAAACTAATTAAATTTCATGCAGGATTTTGTTTAGTACAATAAATAAAATCATAAAATACACTAATTTTACTACTATAAAGAAACTTACTTGAGTTGCAGCAAGAGGTAAGAAATATTTCTCGATTTGAAATTTTAAAAACTACCACAACCACAGTGAGGGAGAAAGACTTTCATCAGTTTAAAAGGTAATCCCATAATACATCCGACTAGCCCTATTTAAAGAATGAGATGTTTTATCCTAAAAACAGGACCCGCCAGACAAAAGTTTCTTTTTTTTTTGCCAGCTTCGACAGGACGAAGATGAATAACACAATATTATTGATATAAATTGATACGAGTTAACACTAAGCCCATTGCACACGCTTTGTAGAATTTCCGGGTGTAATCTTCAAGCGTCGTCTACTTCTGTTCTGTGTCTATCCCGCCCTTATATGGACGACAGCTTCTAAGAGAAATTTGATGTCAAGCACATACGTCAGATGTATGTATTCAATAAATAAATACTCCAAGTTAATACGAATTAAAATCACAGTACTTCACATTTCGCAAAAAACGAATTAAAATACACGCGTACATAAAAACAAACTTTGTTTGAATTACAACGTATACCACTTCGAACGAAGACATCTAAAACGCATGCGCAACTCGGAGTGCTAGTGCCCCCTGGTGGTTATTGCGTCGGAAGAATCAAAACGTCTAAAATTAAGACACGTTTAAAGCAATGAAGTGTCTTAAAATAAGACGTTTGCGGATATTTTAGACATTATTCTCAGTTCGTTTACACCATGGTCATAGTAAGACGCTTATGTATCTTAAATTAAGACATCTATAGTGTCTTAATTTTCAGATTAAGACACTTAAGTGTCTAAAATTCTTTTTCAGTCACATATGTGTCTAAATTTAAGACGCTTCTATTTGCAGTGTAGACGTTGAAATGATCATTTTAGCTTTTTCGAAGTTTATTTTAATATTTTCTTTTTGATGCAATCTGGATAAAGCTGTATTTGGTTTGTTAAACTTGATATCAGAAATGTGCTCTTTTAATCTTTCCTTAAATGTTCGAGATGTCATACCAATATAAAATAAACTCTTATGCTGTTCTGTTTATATTTATTAAGTCTGTAACGATGCCCTTTCCTACAATATTCCCGCAATTTGGTACAATATTCTAAATAGTATTTCAAGACCTTTTGATAATATGAACATATATCTTTTTACCCCTCTGCAGAGAAATGGGCTGAACTCCGCTTGCGCATGCGTACTATTTTTGTTTTTGTTTTTAACCCCTTGAGGGGCACCGGTATATATTATATACCACCTATGATTAATGAATTTTCACAGTAAAAAAATTTTATTAACTTTGGTGGAAAAAAGCCGTAAAATAGCTTTTGCTTATTTTGAAATAGAATTTTTCAGTTTCCGGTGGGAATTCAGCATTTCACAAACGTAATTGCTTGACCCTCAAGGGGTTACAATGTATTTCTATTCTGTCAGTCATATTTTTTCCCTTTGAAAATGAACGCGTGTGTGTTCGAAAGATCTCGGGTTGCATTAAATAATATTTTTATATGTTTGTGTCACCTTATGAGTAGTTATAAGTATATTATAAAGTTTATTAATAACAAGGTGAAAATTTTCTTCACGACACTAGTGTTTAAAACAGTGTTTTGACTCTATTTAGCCCGTATCTCTAATTTTAAATTATTTTTTTATATTTTTATTAAAGATTTATTTATTGATTATCAAAGAAAATTAAACTAAGAAAAATGAAAACGTGATTAGAATAGTGAAACGCACCCCTAGAATGTGTTTAGCGTAAGTAGGTCAAGAGCCTGTTCTGAACTATTTATATTTCCCAAAATAATTATTTTGTCATACTGATTGTTTATATGAACATACTATTTAAAAAACGTATAAGTCTTTAAATTTCTAATACTTTATTATATTATATATGAAATTAATAATAAAAAAATACGAATTACACAGGATTCCCACAGGTCCGTTTTTTGAAAACCAGTATTTTTTAAGAAAAGAAAAATCTGTGGTAGGTTTCTACAACAATTGCAAAAACGCCCTTCCACGTAAGTTTCTGTGAAATTTTTAAAGATTTTTCTTTGAAAACAAGTGGTGCTCATAAAATGAACCAAGTGGGAGTCTTTGTTACAGCCTATAAATATTTTGAGATAAATCAATTTCTAGTGTCTTCTAATATACAGTAGTGGCCAAAATTGTGTACATTTTTTGAAATTTTCATGTTTCATAACTTTGCGTGCTCACAGAATATATTAATTTTCACTTAAATCCAAACATTTATACATCAAATTCAAAGAAATTTAATGTAGAATTTAATAATAATAATAAAAAAACAGAATTAAAATATATGTGTTACAAAAAACATTACGCTTACTTTAGTCTAAAATACAAACACAATTAGTCATGAATGCTGAAGTGTACTGCAATAAAAGTTCCTAGCGAATCACAATGACTGTTCTGAGAACCAATCAAATGTCAGTAACTAAACTGTAGTATATTTTGATTTGTAAATGCGGTATTTTTCTGGAATGAATTTTTCAGAAGGGTGAATACTAGTGTAACTAAATAGAATATATTTATTTGTATATCTCTATTTTTTTTTCTTAATGCAAATAATTTAAAACAATGTCATCAACAACAAGAACTGAGTGGACACCTACAAAAAGAAGCAGAATTGTCATATTGAGAGAAAATGGTCTCTCTTATGCTGAAATTGCAAGACAGGTTGGTGGATCGGTCAGTTTATCTGGCGTACGAAAGTTGTGCTTACGTTATGAAGGAACTAAATCATTGACAAATAAGGCAAGATCAGGTCAAACAAAATGCAAAAGTGCTTCTGACGATAGAAAGATAAAAAGGATATGCCTCAAAGATAGAAGAATTTCATCAGATGCTGTTAGATGTGAAATGGATGCAATGAGTATTTCAGTTAGTTCAAGAACAATAAGGAGAAGATTAGCAGGTTTTGGACTGAAAGGTAGTATTCCGAGGGAAATTATTTTAAATCTTCAACAACGCAAGAAACGAGCTCAGTGAGTAAAAGAACACATTATTTGGTCAGAAGATCAGTGGAAGCAAATAATCTGGAGCAATGAGAGTAAAATATTGCTCTTTGGTAGTGATGGGCGAAATTATGTGAGACGTAGAGCAGGGGAAATGCTGCATCCTGATTGCATTGAAGCAACTACAAAGAACCCAAAAATGTCATGATTTGGGCCTGTAGGTCTTCAGATGGTGTGGGCTGCATTCAAATGATTGATAGCATTTTGAATGCAAAAAAATACATCGAAACTGTCCTGGAACCAAAATTGATACCTTCCATCGGGGATCTCTCCCCCAAGAAAGCACCATTTATCTTTGAACAGGATTCAGCTCCATGCCATACGGTAAAAATATACAAAGCATGGTTTAAAAATAAAAGCATACATTTATTACCCTGGCCAGGAAACAGCCCTGATCCGAATCCTATATAAAAAATTTGTGTCGACGTTTGAAAATCCTTGTACAAAAAAAGCGTCAATATAATAAAACGCAACTTATTGAAGCTATAATTGATTCTTGGCATCATGGGATTAAAAAGGATGAACTCCAAACACTAGTCCTCTCAATGGAAAGACGCTGTGGAAGCTGTAATAAAAATCAAGGGTTATCCTACTAAATATTGAATGTGTAAGTGTAACTTAAAAATATAATGAAATCTAAGATAGATCTTAATTTTTGTAAGCGTAACATTTTTTGTAATGCAGATATTTTAATTATATATATATATATATAAAATTCTAGATTAAATATTTAATATATAAACATTTCTATTTAAGTGAAATTTATTATATTCTTCAAGCATCAAGCACACAAAGTTATAAAACATGAAAATATCATGTCCACAATTTTGACCACTACTGTACTTATATAAAATATCAGCTCATTCCATCAAGTAGTTTTTGAGCTACGTTTAAATCAAATCAGCACTGCACTTAGAGGGACCGTATATAAATTGAAAAAATGATTAATCGCACAAAAACTCTTAATAAATTCCACAGTGGTCATAATTATTTGATAGAATATTGAATTCTTGTATACTAATAATATTTCCTGCTGAAAAGCATTTATAAATTTGTATTGAATTCCAAACTTACATTACAGATTTCACTTTTGAGATTGCCTGCAGAAGTCAATTTTAAATACCAGGGACTAATAACAAAAGCTCTGTGAACATTTGTACTTAGCTTGATTGAAGGGTGTGGATTTATCATTATTATTATTATTATTATTTATTGTGTCAAATTTGATAATTATATTGAAAAAAAATTAAGATTGTGTTCATTTTAATGTGGAAATAGGCCTAAGGAAAATTTGAAAGTATCAGATAAAAGTACACGTTAGTCCCAATTGAATGGTGTCAGTTTCATTTTCCTACTATTGTTTAACCCTCTCGCTGCGTAATTGTTTTATTAAATTAGCTTCGCGACGAGCGTCTTTTAAGAATTTTTAATCTTTTGTCACTGGTTTTTCAAAACATAATTTTTTGTATAATTTAAATGGGAAAATGCTCCGATTAAATAAGCCAAAATTTACAATAATAAAATAACTTGTGGGAATAATCAAGGAGGGTTAATTAGGCGGAAAAATGCATCTCCGAGAAAATCTCGGGTTGCGCAGCGAGAGGGTTAACCCCTTATTTCTCGCTCCCGTGATATTCATAAGCTGTGTCTTTTATTCAGATTGTTTGATTTCCACCAGTTTTATAAAATAGTGTAATTGGCTTTATTATGGTATGATTTTACCTGTCATTAAATAAGGTGAATATTTATTTTTCAAAAAAGTGGTGCCAATAAGCAATTTAAATTTTTAAAACGTAATTTAATGAGACCGTTAAGGGGTTAAAGGAATAAGAGGGGTTGTTTACCTTTTTTTTTCATGGCTATACACGATGACAGTATGAGAGGAGAGTTTAACCGTTTGAGACGGGGGTGGAGATTATTTATCATCAGGCTGTTTTGGTCATAGTAGCAGGGAAGGGATATCCGTCGAGGGGGCCCCAAGGGAAGCTATCTGAATCTGAATTCTTCTAGCAGAAAGGAAACCCGGGAAAATTAACAAGTCCATAATGTTTAAATCATACAAGACGGAAAGCTAATCTCCGATTTTATGGAAGGTTTTAATATTTGCAGATGGCGAATAAGCTGAGAATTGAGATTTGTGGTATTCAAACGTTTGATACACTGTAAAAATGACAAATGTTTTTTAATGAAAGATAATATAACAGGTCAATTCCACATGTGACGGAATGATTTGTAATTAAAGCAATTACCCTGAATCTATTTTCAAACAAAAATTGATTTTTCAGTTTGCACATGACTGTTATTGATTAAAAGATAAAAAAAAATTGTTAACTATTTTATTCTTTCATTTTTGAGTAGTTTCTTTTTGTGTGTCGGAATGACATTTCTGTTAACAAAAAAGTCATTCTGTCACACAACAAAAAATTATTAAACAATGAAAGAATAAAATAGTTAAAAAAATTGTTTCAGAATTCTTTTTGATCTTTTAATTAAAAACAGTCATATGCTAACTGAAAAATCAATTTTTGTTGAAAATAGCTCCAGACTGACTTCTTTAACGTTAATTCTGCAACTCAAAATGTCATTCCGTCACATATGGAATTGCCCAATACAGTGTGTCCTAAAAGCTCCCGTACTCCAACTTAAAGAACTCACTGTCCGCGATTTATTTTTTTTTTAAATATTAAATTTTATCCTCCGCTTATCATTGCATCAATTCTTGAGTTTTTATCGTTTGGTTTTTTTCGCACTTAATTGGTGCGAGAATAAAGTTCTATGTTATTTTGTTCTTCATAGTGAAATAAATTTATCACGCATTCAGAGAATTGCGCTGCTCGAAATTTATTTTGAATGTAAATCGTTTGAATGGTGCAAAGATGTTTGGCAAAATAAATATCCAAATGATGCAATACCGAGTAAAAATACGTTATATCGCTCGTTCTATGATTTCGTAAGACAGGTTCGGTGGAAGACAAGCACAGGAGTGGAACGCCGAAAATTGTTACGCCAATCTTTTACATTCTCAAAAAATTGGCGTACGGTGTAGTGTATCACGCAAAAGGATAGTTGGACCTCTGTTTTTCGAATAAGCTGTTGATAGTTCTGTATGCAGGGAACTTATCCAGCAATTTGTTGTGTTGTTAGAAGTAAATGAACGAAATTCTTTGTTCCAACAAGATGGTGCAACAATCCATACAAGTGATGAAACCATGGACATACTAGATTTTTTGGCGATCAACTTATTTCAAAAAATCTTTTGCCAGCTCCATCCCCTGATCTGAGCATCCCGGACTTTTATCATTAGCATAAAAGTAATCGTTTTAATGTTTGCTCTTTTGTAAATAATAAATACATATATCATCAGTACGGGAACTTTTAAAGACACTCTGTATAACCACGACACAAAACATACAATTATCTCTTCCTAGTTACTCACTATACTAAAAAGAGTTCTTTATCTTTAGAAACCTCAGAAGCTAATATATTTTGGAGATTTAAATAAGAATTTATAAAAACCAAGTTCTTTTGTTGCCACTAATTTTCGGAAACGTTACCGGGTAGATTTATCGTATATTAATCAATTTTCGTAAACTGGAATATCGGTTTTTAAGAAGCTATTAATTCTCAATTAAACAGTTTCAGTTGCGTAGTTGAGTTTATAGATGCAAGTGTGACAAAATAATATTAATTTAACCCCTTAACGGTCGCATTAAATTACGGTTTAAAAATTCAAATTGCTTATTGCCCCCGCTTTTTTTAAAAAGAAATATTCACCTTATTTAATGACAGGTAAAATGATACTATAATAAAGCCAATTACACTATTTTATAAAACTGGGGGGAATCAAAGAATCTCAATATTTTATTCAGATCGGCACAGGGAGAATTAAGGGGTTAAGATTAATCCCTTAATTCTCGCTCTCGTGATATTCACGGGCTGTGTCTTTTATTCAGATTGTTTGATTCCCACCAGTTTTATAAAATACTGAATTTGGTTTTATTATGGTATGGTATCATTTTGTGGTCGCCCTCCGGGTGGTCCGATACCGGTCCTTTGAGTGGGAAAGGAGACTCGGAGCCCGGCAGCGCTCGTTGTGTCGAGCCAGAGCCTCCTCGAGAGGCCCAACCAAAGCGATATAAGTAAGCATCCTATCTTAAATGGGAGAAGTAACTGCAAGTTTAAAAGCGAGGTCACACCAATCAAGGTCACGCGCCACGTAGCGGATGGAGTGTGAACTACAGGTAGATACCTAACTGTTTTCTTACTTCACGCCACTAAAATTGTAAAGTTTTTTTCACCTTGATTAATAGCTGAAGTGTTTCTGACAAGGCCAAGAAAACTTCGTGGTGTCAAGTGCGTTTAAACGCTACTCTCGCTACGCCTTTGATTATTAACTGAAGCGCCTATGACAAGGCAAAAAAAAACTTCATGATGTCAAGTGCATCTGCATGCCCTTCTCGGTACGCCATTGTAAAAAATGTGGTAAACAAAGTTCATTTGCATGAGTGAGTACAGATTTAGAAAATATACGCCACACTGAAAGCCCGCTTATGTGGATTATCACTCCGTCCACAAGATGGCGCAACTATGTTAATTTACGCCCGATTCCAGCATTAAGTTTGCACGCTTACTTATATCGCTTTGGGCCCAACGCCGAGAGACAATGGGTAACGGACGTTGCGTATGAGGTTGGAGGCCCATCTCGGTGGGTACCAAAGGCTCTACCCTCCGGGGACCTCGGTTTTCGAGGGGAGCCCGGTAGCGACACTCCATAGCTCGATTCCAGAGCCGGTTTCTACCGGGTGGTGACTCTGGGCAAAGAGTAATCAAATGTGGTAGGGCCTTGTTTACCAATTGACTAAGAGGGAGTCTGAGAGGAGATTGCGAACCCCCGGAGCCATCGAAAGGCGAGGCTCGAACAGCGCCCGACATACTTTTTGTGTCGAGTGGCTCATTCCGCCGAGACTCTAGTAGCTGAGGTAGTTGTGAGCCGCCCCCAAGATAGGCCGTGAAAGGAGAAGCCCGTTTATACCAAAGAGCGACCGTGGAGGGAGGCCGATGCGTCCCGAAGCTATGTCGCCTTGTCTTGGGAGGAGTTCGTCCCGCAGTGGACTGAACACGCTGCGGTACCTTCTCTCGGATCCGTCTCCACAGGGAACCGGGCCGGAGGCTCGCCGACTGATGCGGAGACGCGTTGAATCTCGGACGAACTATTGGTCCGACTTATGACCAGCGTGTCTAGACGCTTCCGGAGTTTACCGCGCCCGGAGGTGTGGTCATAGCGATTTCTAATCATAACTTTCGAATGCAAGCCCTGGGGCTCTGTGGCGGACCTGGTTTGGGTCGGGAAGTAGATGCCGATTAAGGGGGTCACGTGCGGTTCGTCCGCCTACTTCTGTTTTCAGCCTATCGCCTCCTGACCTTTCACGGGTTCGTCTTGGGGCCTCGGTGCACAGTGAAAGTCGTTGGCTGGGTCCGCGAATCGTGAGACAGCTTCGTTGGCCTATTCGTGTTCGTAGCCCTCGACAGAAGCTGTGTTTCGGCGAACTAACATAGTAGCGGTCGCTATTGCACGGGGTCGGGATCACTCGTGCTCAGGAACCTTCGGCAACCGTGAGGTAAGGTAGCGGTGGGCCGGGCTTCTGTCGGCCTTGCGCGGCTTCTCCACCCTAGGGTGGAGTCGAGTCGTGGGGGGTGGGCGGAACTGCGGACCATCCAACCCCCTAGCGAGGCGGGGTCTATCCCGTCTAGGTGGAGCTTTCCGTGCCCATCTGGGGTCGCTAACGGCACCTAGTCTGGTCTTTCTGACTACCGGCGTGATCCACGAGGGGTTCCGTCGGTTAAGGTGGAAGACTGGGCGAAAAGCCCGGAACAGGGACGCTTTACCTCCGAAGGGGTGTTTCCCCGCCCCTTCAGCGTCTTCCGTTAGGGGCATCTTTCACTTTATCATCGGTTGTTTCTCAAAAATGTCTTTGCCGGAGAATGGTAGTTGATCTTGAGAAAGCTCCGTAAAGTAATCCCCGTGGGGATCATCGGCATTGGCTCGTGGGCTCGGTCCTTTATAGGATTCCGTATTCTGCGGGTCGTCGGGGTGAACCGCGGAGGAACCAAGAGAAGGAACCATCTGGCTCTTTTGGCTGGGTGGGAGGTTCTGTCGCTTCGACCGGATGTCTAACTCTTTGGCGCAGGGCTTCGTGGCGTGCGTCGTGCAGCGCGAAGTCCTTGGGCGACCGCGCACTGGCGGCGGGTGCACGGCGAGGAAACTTCTTTAGGGAGGGCTCGTTCCGTGTCAGTTGTGCGCAAGTCTGGGCCCCGAGTGGCCTATGTCGCCAGACGAAGGCTCGCAGATTAGCTGCGAGAGCTAGTTTTATGGTATCATTTTACCTGTCATTAAATAAGGTGACTATGGCAACGTTCATGGCAGAAAATTTTTTTTTGCTGAAAATTTTTTTTAAACGGAAATATAAGTGCGATGCATCAATTTAAATCTAAAGAGCTGAAGTATATGAATTTGTAAGTTTTAATTTCATAAGAACAAGTGTCTGGATACTAACAGGATAAAACTACATTTACATTTGAGCTTAAAATACAACTTATTAAAATGTATGATTTTTTTACTTTGCAGAATTCAATAAAATTACTATGCGTTCAAATCAACAAACTATTATCATATCTTTAAGGTCTACATAGATAAAATCTTTTAGATAATGTCTTTAATATATTTTTGGCTGTATTTAAACGTTAATACTTAAATGTCACAAGAGTAACGGAAAACATACAAAAGTTTTAATTTTTTAAAAAAAACTACTTAAAATTTTTACCACACACTTCTAATTCTCTGATTTCGAGGTATAAGACATATTTTACATTAAATATTTTGTTTATGCTATGCATGGAATAGTCTCTGGGGAGTTGTCACAAGAGTAACAAACGTCTGTGTCACAAGAGTAACACATAATACTTTTGTCGACAGTTTGATATAAAACTGCGTTACAACCAAAACAAACAGAATGATTAAAGTTTTGTTGTTTTTTTCTGTTATTAGAGCAGTTCTTGAAATAGTTTTAGCTTTAACTAAGGTTATTTTGTAAATTTTAAGGAAGATAAATTTTCTTTATTAGTGTTTTTTTAATGGTTGGATTTATTTTTATTCATTTTTGGTATTACTTAACATTATAAAATAATCATGACAAGTAATTAAAGATATAATAAAACAACTCAACTCGTGTCATTTTTATGTGCTTTCTTTTGGTTTGAAGCACATGGTCTTTGATTAGATATTTTATAGACTTTGTAAAGCTTCGTTTACTAAATTCTGCTGTATAACCTACAGAGGTTCTAATAGTAACTCTTATGGAAAGGATTCTGGTAGTATATTTTAAAGGAAAGATTTTAATATTGCTTCTTATACACGAAATTGTTTTAAAGAGTAGGAAAAATTCTGCTAAGCACCAAAATTTGTAGAGAAAAAATAAGAATGAAATTGAATATGTTGTTCTGAGAAAGAAACAAAACAAAATATATTACGATAAGGTGAAGAACAGTCATAGAACCAGCAAAAGCTTCAGCAAGAAAATGAAAATATTAAGAAAAGGAAAACCTAACCTTAGATAATGTAACGAAAAAAATAACTCCACAGCTTTGGAGACTTTTATGTCGATGAAGATTTAAGAAGAGGTCATTCTTCAGCTAAATCTACGTTAGTTAAGCTTGAAAAAGGTCACATAATTTCATCAATTCTAGGGGACATTTAATAAGAGGATAAGTTTTTTTTGTTTAAAGAAGCTTTCCTAAATTGAAAAATTGGAGATTCTTTTGCAGCTTTAAAGCCTAGTTTCATAAAACAATAGAAAGTGACTCATCAAAATATCTCCCTTTGTTGCTGTCACGAAAACATTCAAGCAATTCATAATGTAGTAACTGGTGTATTTCCTACATTAAACATTCCTGTGATGGATTTGATGACTTTGACTGCCGAGATACATGATAATTAGAATTTAGGAATTCAGAATGTCTAATTTGCGGAGATAACATCGAAGAATTATTTGAAACGGAAGCCCATAATACAGAACTTCTTATAAGTTATTGTAAATAGCAAAACGTTGATAGACGTTTTGCTATTGACAAAACGTTTATCAACATCTTCTGAATACTGTTACTTTTTCAAAACATTGATAAACGTTTTGAAAAAGTAACAGTTAAAGAAACCATTTCTGATTGTTTAAAATTTTTCGAAAGCAACTAAATCCATTTCTGTGGCACACATTCATTGAAACTTGTACAAGGGATTATTTTCGTAATGCCAAAAAAATAACCATTTCTCAAAGAATAGTTATGCCAGTGGATTTTCTAGAAACCGTTTTATTTTCATGCCAAGACGAAATTTTGGTATGAAATACTACATTACTGGTCAAATCCACAAGCGACTGTATTTTCAGCGTTTTATTTAATATGATTTATTTAGTTTTGTGTTGTTGTATAAGGATTTTTATGGAATGAAGTGCGTGCTAAAAAAGCAATTCTAAGATATACTGCTTATTTTGTCAAAAGAAATAAAACAATAAAGTTTCATTACTTTGCGAGAAAATACCAACAGCGAAGGGCATTCAACAAATACAATTTGTTAAAACCATGAAAAATGACACTATCCACTACAAACCTTACACTAACATGATTCGTACAAAGAATTTGTGTTTCATTAAGTAAATCATGATACAGGAGAAGTTGCAAGTGATATTATTGATAATGAAGACGATGACTTATTTTGTTAAGTAGCAGAAACTGAGAGGTTGCTATGTGGTTATAGCAGTGGTTGAAAATTGGCGCAGAGGAGGAGCCTATTGACACCACTAATATTTTATGGTATTCTTCATCTTAATAAAAACTGTCATTAGATAAGACGAAAAATTCTACTAAAATTTAGTGGTGTCAATAGGCTCCTCCTCTGCGCCAATTTTCCACCACTGTTATAGTGTTTGCTAATTTTAGAATTTTTTACATTATTTTATGTTATTTTAAAATTAAACCATCATTAAAAGTTGTTCTGTATGGAAAATATTTTTTAAAAACTTATTTTAACTATTTTGTTTAGTATTTAAACTGAATTTTTGCTAAAATTACATTATGGACAAAATGTCACAAGAGTAACACTTAGCATTTTGCAAAATCAAATGTAACTAATTCATGTGTTATCAGATAAGTTCAACCATTAATGCTTTTGAAAAAGATATAATTACTCTGCTATATTCTGTAAATTTTATTTCTATAGTCTCATATAATTCACAGAATTTCTGCGTCAAACACAATTTTTGAAAATTGCATTTTTTTGTGGTCACTAGAGTAACAAACTTTTCATTTATTATCTAGCCAAGAAAAATACTTCTTGTTAAAAATTGTATATGGTTTATGTACATGTATTAAGTACATGCATTTTTAAGAAGTTGCATCAAATTTATCTTAAATATATTTTGTAATAAAAGAATTGGAAATATATATGGATATTTGCTCTGGTGGTCACAAGAGTAACAGTGGACGTTCCTATATTTCTTTTTCAAAAAAATTGGTACAGGTAAGCAATTTGAATTTTTAAACCGTAATTTAATGCGACCGTTAAGGGGTTAATGTTAATGCTGTTAATTGGTCATGTTCGTCTGTAAATCATGTTTTCCGAACATACATATATTTACTTGAGAATTGATAGCATCCAAAAAATCTATATTCTGGATTGAGAAAATTGATTAATACACTATAAAAAAAATTACTCAAAAACGTTTATGAAAATCAGTGGCAGAAAAAAAAACTTCATTTTTATAAATGTTTCTTTACATCACCTCAAAAATATATTGGTTTCTGAGAATTCTAAAGATAACGTACTCTTTTCGGAATCGCTAATAACTCGGAAGAGGTTGTTATATATTTTTGTTCGTGGTTATATTATATCTGTGCTATAAAGGAACAACGTATCCGTGCGTAACGCTGACGTCATTTGGCAGTGGCAACAACAGACAAATTTAACTTTTATGAACCTTTATTACAATTTCTTAAACTTCTAAATACTGCTCATTTTCAATTTTTACACGTCGCATAGAGAAAAAAATGTACTTTCAAATGCAATTTGTTTGAAAACTACATCACAATTTATTTAAAATCTGTATCGCAATTTACTCAAATTTTAATGTTTTTAGATTAATTTTCGAGCATGAATTTTTTTTTTTAAATCTATCTCTATCGCCTGCAGATGATTACGAAAGGTAAATCCCTTCGTATTTAAATTAATATAAAAAGCTCATCATTTGATTCCAGCTAATGCTCCATTACAAAATTAAACCATTCATCAATCAATAAATAAAACAATAAAATGTAAAAAAAACCCCACAAATTTAAGACATGTAATCGAATTTTGCGCTTAATCCACTGAAATGAGCAGAATCAAAGAGGCTGGTTGTAAGTAGCAATCTTTGAAGATTTTTTTCGGCTGTTTCATATAAATGTGGGTTTTAGTATTGTTAGTAGGCATTCTAAAAATATATATTGAATGTAAAAAAAATCATTAAAGTTATCAATTAACCCTTACCCGGGCATAACAAATCTGTGTCTAAAATGTTGAAAAGGTTGGTTGCCACCAGGATCTCAAAACAGAATCATTTGAAAATAAAAAAAAGGACTTTAATACACTTGCATTATAAAAGCAAAATATAAAAAAAAAATTCTGGTGCGAATCTATCAATTTTAAATAAAAATAAAGTGGGAAGCATATTCCCACTACCCGTGTAAGGGTTAAGGTGTCGCATTCTATAGGAAAAAATTTATTGTTCCTACCACTATTTTGAAAATAACATCTTCATCGTACCATTCTATATATAGAATGCTACAATAGAAGATATAAGAAATAGAAGTTATGCTATAGAATATCTTAAATAAAATGATCATGAAGATTACTTATTAAGGGTTCTGTTAGGAAAAATAAAATTTTCCCTCTATAACGCGACCCCTGTCAATAAAAAATAAAAATAAAAAAACGTGCTAGGCTTTCGCTTTGAGATTATTCTTTGAGATTATTTGCTGATACATTTTTCATTAATTTTTGATTAACTAGGGGGCTCGGCCCCCTACGAGCTACGCTCGCCAACCCCCGTCCAGACACCGTAGACTCTAAATGCACGCTAATTTGATCGACTTTAAAAAGATTTCGAAAGATTGAATTATAATTTTAAAAATAGTGGCGATCTCTCTATAAACGGATTTCTATTCATTTCTCTTTGATTGGGGAATTTTAACGCCAAATCCGTTGCGGTACTACTTGATTATCCCGTCGTTTTGGTCAAATTATATAAATCGCCAAACCACTCGCCAAATTATACAAATTGACATAATTTTTATTTTAAATCACGAAAAAACAAATAAATTAGTAAAACATTAATAAAAATACAAATAAAACGTCGAAATAAAAATAACTTGATGACGTAGACACGTGTAACAACATTTCAAAATAAGCTAATATAAAAGGAATTAAGTAAACAGAGTCTTTGTCTCCTGGTATTTTTTAACAAAGTGAAAAGAAAGTTCTTTTAAATGAGACATTTTAAATTAATCGTTTTTAATCTGACGTAATTTTGACCAAACTATTCTTTCTCTTTTTAATATTCGCATGAAAATACTTGTGTTAGAAATGAAATATTATTTGCGCTTTCCTAACAAAAATAGTTGAAAAGTATCCTCTTAAAATATCAAATAAATGTTTAGCGCAATTTCTAAATTTAAACCGTTTTGCAATATTATTTTGTGTTCATTTTATGAAATAACTGTAATGTGACGTAAATATGACGTAATTTCTCCTATTCAAGACTTCTAACGCATGTTAATAAATTTATTGTTTTACAAATTCCTTTCTCTCTTAAAATTCACGTGTAATTATAGTTTTTATGATGTAATTTTTTATAAGTTTTTATAAGTCTGCTTTTTGTACATAATTATTTAATTCTAATTCCAAATGTTTTTTTCTGTTTATAATAGTCACGTGTAAATAAATTTTTAATTTATTTACACGTATAAATATTTTTTTTTTAAGCAAACATTATTGTTTCCGCTGTTTATACAGTTGGCAACAGTTTAAATTAATATCACTTTCTAAAATCTGTAAAAATATCTCTAGAAATGCTGAAAATCTGAATTTAAAATAGAAATAAAACCTCAAAAAATTAGTCAAAATAAAAACATTAATGCAATCTGCACTCCGGCAAATTCTAACGCATAAAATGATCTAAAAATGATTAAATTCCCATGAACAATTTTTGCTCCTATAAAACTTTTTTAGTGGAACGATTTTGTCCAACTTTAGCATTAAATATCTCTTAAAGTAATTCTTCGATCTGAAAACTGTCTGCATCAGCGTGTTTATCAAACATTTCTGTATATTACTACCGATTTTCATATTTTTGTATGCATTATTTTTCTTAATATTAACGAAGAAACACCTCCGGTCACAAAAAATTCAAAACCGGCGGCGGTGACAGCGGTAGTTACTTTTTTTTTAGAATAGAGAGACTACAATTCTTTTTATAAAACAACGTGTTTTAACGATATATAAGTATACTATGTCAAAAGACCCTTGCAGAACCTTTCGAAAAACATCCATTCATCGCTGTGCCTTTAGTACACCGTGTCCCAAAAGTTTAGACAATCAATAAAAGTTGCATTAACATAAAAAGTATTAAGATACAATTAAAATTCGTGAGATAGGTAATAAATAAAAGCAGTTTTGCTGATATACACATATAAATTATTATCAAAGGTTTGTAATTATAAAATATACATTAAATTATATAAAAATGCGCTGTCCCAAAAGTATAGACACCTGTAATTTTTGGGGGGTTTACATTTATAAAAGTAACTAAAAACTTACTTTTAATATTTAATTGTATTGCCACGATACTTTATAACATCAAATACACGTTGTTCCATAGAATTAACTAAGCCTTGCATTACAGAATGAGGTATTTCATACCACGCTTTGTCAATTGCAATTTTTAAGTCATTTACACATGTATATTGCTTTCAATTTTCATATATTTTACAAGATAAGATCCCCCATATGTTCTCCATGGGATTCAAGTCTGGACTAAGTGCTGGCCAGTCTAATAGGGTGATATTGTTTTGCCTAAATCATGTTTTCGATTATGTGGAGGTATGGATGGATGCCCCTTCTTAATGCAAAATACAGTCCGGTCCTGCTAGCAAATCCATAATTGGCTGTAAATTGGTACGTAAATCCTCTGATTTCATTTTTCTGCTCATAAATCCTAGAAATGTTTGGCGAGATACAAAAACTTGCTTAAAGCAGAGACATAAAGATGCACGTCTAAAGTGGGCTAGAAAGCATGTGTCATACGGTGAAAAATTGATTTCTGCAATCTTCAGTGATGAAAAGAAATGGAATTTAGACGGCTCTGATGGTCATAAATTTTACTAGCATGACCAAAGAAAAGAACCCAAGAACTGTTTTAACAGGCAACAAGGCGGAGGATCCGTAATGAACTGATTAGGGTTTTCTTTCAACGGCCAAACATTTCTAGGATTTATGGACAGAAAAATGAAATCAGAGAATTATCAGGATATTTTACGTACCAATTTACTGCCAATTATGGATCTGCTAGCAGGACCGGTTTGTGTTTTCCAACAAGATGGGGCATCCATCCATATCTCCACACCATCGAAAACATGATTTAGGCAAAACAATATCACACTATTAGACTGGCCAGCACTTAGTCCAGATTTGAATCCCATGGAGAACATATAGGCTATCTTATCTCGTAAAATATATGAAAATGGAAAGCAATATACATGTGTAAATGACTTAAAAATTGAAATTGACAAAGCGTGGTATGAAATACATCCTTCTGTAATGCAATGCTTAGCTAATTCTATGGAACAACGTGTGTTGGATGTTATAAAGTGTCGTGGCAATACAATCAAATATTAAAAGTAAGTTTTTAGTTACTTTGTAAATGTAAAACCAAAAAAAGTTATAGGTGTCTATACTTTTGGGACAGCACATTTTTATATAATTTGATGTATATTTTATAATTTCAAACCTTTGATCATAATTTATATGTGTATATCAGCAAAACTGCTTTTATTTATTACCTATCTCACAAATTTTAATTGTACCTTAATACTTTTTATGTTAATGCCAATTTTATTGATTGTCTAAACTTTTGGGACGCGGTGTATGTGAAGAGAAAATATGTTAACATCACAAATAATATATATGATGGCTTTCATCTATATTCTGTAACCCGGGTTTATCCCCTTGTTTTCTAAATTAAGAAGCATCTGTCATATTTTACGGTGTCAGCATTTAGTTTAAGGTTGTTCTAAAAAAAGACTATTTTTCCGCTCTCAACGAACGTGAGAATTTTCCGACACATTCACCGACGGATATTTAAATGTAAAAGCATGCGATTTGCAGGCATGCCAGTTGAATTTATTTGGAATCGAATAGCGCTTTTCAATTTTCGATAAATGTAAGGTGCCTGGCCTCATTATGGCCCACTTAAGGTTTGATTGCTTTTTACACCATGTTAATATTATTTGTCCCGGAAACTATTTATGCTGTTGCTTAGAGGGATTAATGTGGTAAATAAAAGAAAAGACATTATACTATTAAAAATTATGTAACCTGAAATGTAAAAAATGTCAGATAGGCTATGTTGGAAACACACCGTCCTCAATATAGCCCACTTCGTAAATTTTTAGAAAATTGCAAATTATTATATGTTAAATAATATATATATATATAGCACATAATACAAGACCATATTTTACTAACTCAAAATAATCCTCATTGGTTTTTAAATGTCATTTACATACTCATTTTTTATTTTTTAATATTCGCTTTTAAACTAGTTAATTTAATCAATGCCCTTCTATTTACTAATTATTATATACTTACTTATTTTATATTTACTCAGTACTTATTAAGTTTATTCCTATTTTTTCATTCTACTTTAAATAAATGTTAATGTTAATCATTTCTTATTTTTTTCAATTAATTTCATTTCTGTTTTATGGGCATAGAGGGCAGCACTAAACATTTCATTTTAAAAACTTAATTACAATATAATTTTCCTTTTTCACACCATCTGGCAGTAATGTTCTGATTCTCAGCAACTTCTGACTACATGTTGTAATAGTCCTAACCTAATATGTTTGCATCCTCACATGCTTTAAGATTGTGAGCCAACTTTATGATGTTTTGGATCCTTGTATGTAATTAGGTATTGTGCTCTTATAATTTTTAATATCCTGTGTGAGGTGTATCTTTCTTTAGATCTCTTGGTATTTTATTTTATTTTCTTTTATGATGCGCTATTAGGAGCTAAATTTTGTCATTTTAGGCTTAATGCCGACAAAATTGGATAAAATAACGCATCTTCACTATGAGTTAACCAACAAGCACCTCTGATGATTCTGTTGTTTATTCATAGTTTTTCATTTTATATGCTGGTTTCCTATGTTCATACAGTAGCGCTCAAAAGTATTTTGACAACCTTATATTCTCTCTTATTTTATTTAATATAAAAATGTAAAAGAAAATATATTCCCTATAATTGAGAACACTATGACTGCAGTTATTCAAATGTATTAAGTTTCAACTTGTTTGTTTACATTCGGCGCCATCGAAGAAATATGACTCCTCCTTAGCTCAAAAGTATTTTGACAATTAGTTTTCATTTAATTGTTGAAGGTGTCAGTGGCGCTATAGCTTCGATTAGTGTTTATATCGACTTATTGTGATTATTTTTAAATGCCGAAATGTAAAAAATATTGAAGTGATTCTAGAAAAGCCGCTGTAAATGCACTTAAGAAAGGTAGACTGCAAGCAGAATTAGCTCGTTCTTTTAATGGGTCTCGGCAACTTGTTATTACACGGAATAAAGTTTTTAATAAGCAGAAATGCATCGAAAATAAGCCTCAAAGTGGCCATCCGAAAAAAAACAACTTGCAATGTTGACTGTATTCTAAAAATGATATCTACAAATTATTGTCGTAAGTCCGCTGAAATAATGAAAAATGAATTGAAAGAAAATTACGGCATAGACATACTCGTTTCATCAGTCAAACGACGCCTAAACCTCTATGGTTTACATGGCAGAAGACCAGCAAAATCACATTTGTTATTTACTAAGAATAGGAAGGCTAGAGTCGCATTTGTAAAACGGCATAAACCTTTCAGGGGCAAAGCAATTCCATTGCTAATGTGTTGAATTTAATGACTAACACCGGAATTTGAAAACAAATTTATTTATAAATATGAAATTTATGTATTTCACACACATCATAAACCGAATTTTTTAAAACCAAAATTCCGGTGTCAATCACTAATTTCGACACTTTAACAATGGAATGGCTTTGCCCCTGAAAGGTTTATGCCGTTTGACAAATGCAACTCCAGCCTTCCTATACTTAGTAGATAACAAACGTGTTTTTGCTGGTCTTCTGCCATGTAAACCATAGAGGTTTAGGCGTCGTTTGACTGATAAAACGTGTATTTCTATGCCATAATTTTCTTTCAATTCATTTTTTATTATTACAGCGGATTTACGATAATCACTTGTAGATATCATTTTTATAATACAGTCAACATTGCAAGTTGTTTTTTTCGGATGGCCACTTTGAGACTTATTTTCGATGCATTTCTGCTTATTAAAAACTTTATTCCATGTAATAACAAGTTGCCGAGACCCATTAAAAGAACGAGCTAATTCCGCTTGCAGTATACCTTTCTTAAGTGCATTTACAGCGGCTTTTCTAGAATCACTTCAATATTTTTTACATTTCGGCATTTAAAAATTATCACAATAAGTCGATGTAAACACTAATCGAAGCTATAGAGCCACTGACACCTTCAACAATTAAATGAAAACTAATTGTCAAAATACTTTTGAGCTAAGGAGGAGTCATATTTCTTCGATGGCGCCAAATGTAGACAAACAAGTTGAAACTTGATACATTTGAATAACTGCAGTCATAGTGTTCTCAATTATAGGGAATATATTTTCTTTTACATTTTTATATTAAATAAAATAAGAGAGAATATAAGGTTGTTAAAATACATTTCAGCGCTACTGTATCTTGTTCAGCTCTAGAATTTCACCATTTCTTCATATATTTGTGATTTCACCTTTATTATATATATATATATATATATATATATATAATTGCAATTTTTTGAAAGCCAGGAAAATCGTAAAAAAATTTAAATTTAAAAAATATATATATATTTTTTTATTTATTTTTACTAAGAAATGTATTAATTGGAGAACAGAAGTGAAACAAAATTATGTTCGTAAAAAAATATATCATGGAAGACGGTAGTATTCCGAGTGACGCAGCCTTAAGCCTAAAATTGTATCGTATCGTATCGTTAAAATCGTATCGTATCGTATCATAGAATTCGTAGATGGCGGAACTCATATATACAGCTAACTCGACATCAAAGAAAACGCGAAAAGCCGCCTTTTAATAACTCAGCAGATATAGGTCTTATTGTTCTGAATTTTCTAGAGCAGTCTTATATCTACAGTCTAATCGTATACTGAAATTTTTACATTTCTACGTGCAGTATATTTTGAGATCTAAATAGCCATTTTTAAAGTGAAACGTTGGTATGATATCGAGGAAGTTCCTAATTTGAAAATCTCGAAAACGGTTCTAACGATTATTTTTAAATTGATACATAATATAAATGTGATTAAGGCGAGGTGAATAACACTTTTCTTTTTTCTGGGAAAACTCTCGTTCGTTAAATAATTCGATTTTTTTTTTCTCTCGAAAATGACACGGGCGATTTTTTAAAAATCAAATAAATATGTTTCAAATGAACCAAATAACAATTTACTTGTTTCCAGCAAGACTCTTGTTCGTTTTATAATGCGCATGAAAAATCGGACTATATTTCTTCACCATTCTATGGAAATTTCACCGAAAATGCATGACACTGTATTCATACACATGTTTTCTTTTTAACCACTTTCGGGGAGAAAAATTTTGTCTTCCCACTGGCTGAGTGGTTAAGGGCAATCGTCTACTGATCTTAAGATAGGCAGTTCGATACTCCCTGGTACGTGTTTTCCCATGTGAATGTGTTTTTTTTTCTTTTAAAGTCTGTTAGTTGACCATTATTCTCAGTTCCTTTGTAATTTTTTAATTGCTATTAAGTTAAATAAAATTACAATTATAATGACGCCAATTTGATGATGATTATTTCTTGGCAATTTTTCAACAATAAAAATATTACCATAAATTTTATAAATATATTTAATTTCAATCACTTTACAAAAAATATACATTAATAATTATTATTTGAATATAAATCATACGATCAGAAACGTAAAAAAATAATTCATTTCAGCTCTTCTTTTTATAATATCATTTTTTATTATTATGACGGTCAATCAATATATAATCACTGACATCCATAATATTATTATTATTATAATTATTATTTTCCTTGCATAAAAGCTATTGTGATGTAATAATTCTTTTATAATAAATAATTTAGTTGAAATGTTTTATTTATAAATAACAATGAAGTTTGATAACCCCGAGACAATTGTTTTTATTTAGCTTTGCAATATTTACATTTTATATAATAAGCATGTTAGAATTCTGGTGTCGCCATCTTTTGACGCAATTGCGTACTACATTTTGTCTCTTATTCGGAAAAAAAAACTAACGCTCTTCGCCGCTTTGAAAGAATCTCTTGTGACTAGAGGTCTATTTCGCAAATATTAAGAAAATTACTGCATACAAAAATATTAAAATGGGTAGTATTATAGAGAAATGTTTGATAAAAACGTTGAAGTAGACAGTTTTTAAATCGAAGAATTGTTTTAAGAGATATTTAATGTTAAATCTGGATAAAATTGTCTCATTAAAAAAGTCTCATAGGAAAAAAAAATATACATGGGAATTTAATCATTTTCATTCAATTTAATCATTCAATAGAAACTCGAAGTTTGCAGAGTGCATTTATTATTTTTAACTTGCCTAATTTTTTGACGGTTTATTTCAATTTTAAATTAAAATTTTCAGAATTTCCAGAGATATTTTTTACATATTTTAGAAAAGGTTATTTTAAATTGTTGCCAATTGTTAAAACAGCGCAAAGAATAATATACCCTTTAAATTAAAAATTTATTCACACGTGACTATTATAAACAGAAAAAAATCCTTTTAAATTAGAATTAAATGATAACGTGTTAAAAGCAGGAAAATATTAAACATTACGTCATAAAAATTGTTTTTACATATGCTTACTTAAAATGAAAGAAAATTATAAAATAATCAATTATTTTCAAATTAGAATTAAATGATTACGCATTAAAAGCAGGAAAACATTGAAAATTACGTCATAAAAATTGTATTTACACGTGAATATTAAAAGAAAAAGAAAATTTTTAAATAATAAATTCATTGATATGTGTTAAAAGTCGTAAATGGATGAAATTACGTCATATTGGCCAAAGTGGCCAAATAATAATATTGCAAAACAGTTTAAATTAAAAATATATTTATATGAGAGATTTATTTCAAATTTCGAGATGATATTTTTAACTGTAGTTGCCAATTTTAAGGTAGCGCAAATAATAATATTATCTTTCTAATAATAAAAATATTTTCAGTTGAATGTTACAAAGAGAAAGGAAAGTTTGGTGAAAATTATGTCAGATTTAAAACGTTACATTTAAAATCTCTTATTTAAAATCATTTTCTTATAGCGTTGTTAAAAAATACCATAAAGCAAAGACTCTGTTGACTTAGTTCCTTTTATATTTTGTAATTTTCAAATGTTTAACTAATCTTATTTAATCAAGCACGGAAACAGCAACTAACATCAGCTGATTCGGTCTTGAAATCCCTCAGTAAAAGTGAAACCCGTTTACAGTAAGATCGCCATTTATTTTTTAATTATACAGAGCAGCCTCGATTATCCGAGCTAATTGGGACTGTTAGTAAATCGGAATCGGAAATCTCGGTTAATAGAAACTGTGTGTAAAAACTCGCCGTGCTTGCGAATTTAACATATCTTTTAAAAAAATATATAGAACGTTTTATAAATAATAAAAATAAATATATGTAAAGTTCTGTTTCACAGCTTAACAAATTTAAAAAGAAAATCAACTACCAGTAGTAAATTTTAAAATGCAAATTGAAAAATTTACGAAAGTTCACACAGCCACTGGAAACAAAGCATTGTTCGCTATTGACTTCTCAGGGTCCAATGTTTCTTTGGAGTTGAGTGCTTTTGGGGGCAGAAGGGCCTGTATAGCACGGACAGTGAGCTAAAGAGTGTGGTTATTTTTAAGGCTCATTCAAAAGGAAAAAAAATCAGACTTTGTTATCGGCTCGGTTAACAGAAACCTCGATTAATCGAAGCTCGGTTAATCTAGGTTCTCCTATAATTCAATCTTCCGTAATCTTTTTAAAGCAGATCAAATTAATGGACTTTAGCACAAAGTCACATAGCTGATAACTGCCATGTTTGTTGGCCACCTTTTTTTCAAAAAGTTTGCTTCACCTTATTCAATTAATGAGATATCTCCGATAAAATAAGTCACATTTTCCCGTTCTAAAATACTGGTATCCAAAAATCGTAGCATGTAACTGACACTACAAGTACTCATGGAACTAGACTATTTTAAGTCTGATTTTTATTATAGGCTATATAAAATTATTAAAAATATATATTATGATAGGAACTAGCGGGCTTCGTCCGCTGTTTACGTTACGGATATAAAAATCATGTTTTTTTTTTAGGGAAAAAGAAATAAAAACCTATTTGACGATAGGTTTATAAAGACACATTTTGTATTTGTTATATTTCCGGGGATGAGGAGGGGGGGGGGACTATTTTGATTAAATATCGCAATTAGTCCACATGGCAGATATAATTATGATAGACACTAGCGGGCTTCGCCCCTCTATGGCGCCTTATGGGTCCAGCTTCCATAACTCAGAAACTACCTTTCGGACATCAATGCAACAGATTCCAAACGTTATAATTAACTTAATAATCACCCTATATAGCATTAAAGTAAATTTGTGAGTACTGCATACTATTTTTTTATCGTAATTTCTGAAGAGAAAAAATTATTTCGGTTCCATTCTTAGGTACTGGTCTGAAAATTTTTGAAAAAGGGGGGAAGGAGGGGACATGAGACTGCTGTTTCTCAAACAACACAACGGGGTCTGGCTTATTCAACTTGATTTTTGATGACTTCAATTGAAAGGTGGTTTTTTTAAAAGAGTGCGTTCCCTGCCCCATGAAAATTGGAACTATTGGTGCACCATCTATGTAAGGATTTAATAATTATAAATTAACATTTTGGATTTATTAATTTAAGGATAAAGGGTTTTTAAAGGAATATCAAATGAAACCCTCTGTGCGATCTGCGATTATACTTACCCACTTGTTTTTATATACAAACTGCTATAAGGAAAATTGTAATAAAATAGTAAAAATTAAATCTGCATTAAATCGCATAAGTATCTTTTTTTTAATCATTTTATCACTAACCTCAAAAAAGTAATGATATCAATGCAAAAACCCTTGACGGGTTAAAAGTTTCTGACGCAGCACTTTATCTTATGCTCTAAGAATTTTAAATATGGAACTTAAAAATAGTGATATCAAATTTTGAGTGACGTTATGCTATTTCTTAAAAAATATATTTGTATTTATTTCATCATTTTATTTTTGTTTTATTTATAATCGCATGTGCAAAAGTTATGTTCAACATGAAAAGCTGCATAAAATTTTATTCGCTGTTGCTTTATCATTTACATCTCTCATAAATTCAAAATATGAGTTTTAAAAGATATGATATAAAATTTAAGTGACGCCTTGATGTGACTTTAAAAGGTTTGTTTTAAAATTCAATTTAAATTATTTTTGACTTGGTTAAAATATTTTTTTACATCTACACAATACTTTTAATTTTCCAATTCACTGTTAAACATATCACTTTCATTGAATCTATACTATGCATTGAAATGTATTTATTTCAATAAATTGATTTATCTTTTGTGTCACGCTATTCAAAATTGTGAGTAAGATTTGTGTAAATGGTTTCTTTGCGTCATTGTGTCCAAACTACATGAAATGTATGAAAAAGGATAGTTTGACGCAAATAAACCGTATTATTTTTTAAGATAAATAATCTCGCTATGTTTTTGCAACATTCGCAACAAGACGCTTTTCGAGGTAGGTTTCGAGGAAAATTTTAAAGAAGATTTTTCTTTGAAAAAAAGTGACGTTCAAAAACCGGACCAAGTGGGCCCTGTAAAATTTATTTCGTAATCACCGTATTTAATCGTATAATTTGTAATAATTTTCTGAGATTACATAAGGTAAAAAATTCTATTAAAATATTGAGGTGAAATTGCACGCCTTATCTTATACTATTAAGCATCTTGCCCTCGTGTATAATAGTAAAAGATCACAGCGAAGCTGCATTCACAAAACAATGAGATTGAAATAAAATACATTTTAGGTTCCACAATTGGTTAGCTTTTAAAATGTGTCAAACATGGCACTTTTTCAAAATATAGTTGTAAATTATCCCTCGGAAATTAAGCAAATGAGAAGCTTCATTATATAGGATTTCATATCTTGCTATCATTGCAACATGAAATTGTATAAATCTTGACTTTTCTGCCTTTTTCAAAACTTTATCTACATATTTTGGGACTTCTACATTTTATCGCCCTTGGCCTGTGCCCCCTGTACTCATTCCTTAAAGCTGTTTTCAAATCCAAACTGGCTACGTTCTGACACATTTTTAAATTAATTTTTGTTCGCAAACGTATCAAATTGGCAAGTGCTCTTATTAAGAAACTATGCGAACGAACTGTTTTAGGTTTTCGATAAACGCAGAAGACTTTTGAGAAAAGGTTGAAAAAGTGGGCGTTATGCACATTTCCGGACACGACAGCACAGGAAAGAAAAAAAAAACATCCTTAGATGAGACATGCTCTAGATATAGTTGATTTATCGAACAATGAAAAAAAAATGTTTGATTACAAATCACTTTAATTATCATGTCTGAAAGTATCATGATTTTATGTTTAACACTAAATATACCAACAACCGGTCATTTGAGAAATACCAAATGAAAATATTTCGATTTGAAACAGAAATTTCTTCATAAAATGATTAAATTATAAATCACGCTGAAATAAGTAAAATGAAAAAGTACAATAGTTTTAAATAAAAATTCTGGTGTGAAATATTTTCATAAAACTTGAGTGAAATTCCCGCTACCTTTAGTGTTAAAAATGAATCAGAAAATGTGCCAGAAAGTTTTGTGTTCTTGAGCGGGGAAAAATTATTTTTTAAGAACCTCCTTAATCTGGCCCTAGTTTGCGTACAACATTGTACAACTTCAAACTTTCTACGTTTCTTTAAATACGAAAGAAGAACCCAAATGGAAAAACCCCTGTGTGGGTGTTCTGTTTTTCCCTGCACGTAATATTTTTCATATGTTTATTTTCTCACTTGCAAAAAAGAACGAAAAATATGTCAAACAGTGTGTCCTTTGAGATTTTTGGATTAGATTTTTAGGTTTTAGATATTCAGATAATTGGAAGAACAAAATTCTTTCATTAAACCTATTCAATCACATTTTCTGAGTTTTTAAGGGGACTCGGCAAAAATTTTTAATTTTTTTTATCAACTTTTAAAAATATATTTTTAGGTGTTACTATGTAAATGTTAATTACAAATAATTTAATCCAAAAATACATTAAAAATTAAAATTATTTTTTCACAAAATTTAAAAAAGTTAAATTTTAAACACTTAATTTAAAACGCTACTAGTATTTTATTTTCTTTTATTTTTCACCTGATTTTCTTAATGCAGGTCAATTATGATATTTTGAACAGATTTAAGAATTGGATTTATTAATAGCTATAGTTTTAAGGGGAAAAAATAACAGAAAAAAGCAGAGAAAATGGCTGGTTTTTGGACATAAGAATTTTTTTTTTAAAGAAAAGATATCAAATATTAAAAATCTTATACTTAAAATATATATGGTATGACGTTCAACTAGAAAAAAATGTAAACCCTTTCATTCATATTTAGAAAAGCCTTAGTACTTTGAAGACATAGAGAATCTGATAAAACACAAACTGAGATAAATCAGTTTACAGATTTCTTTTAACTCCTTGAAGGCTAATTTTAATTCCAAAACGCTACAATGACACCGGAATTTTCGAAAGAAATTTTGCTTTTATAATCATACGCGAAGAAAATCGTTTACTTATTTTTAATTAAATTTGCTCTAAAATCCCGGTGTGATCCAGTCATTTCAACTCAACATTTTATTAACATAAGTACTTTGCCCCTGAAAGGGTTAAATCTTTTCGGCACAGAACAATTCTGTTTGTAAAATGATGAAATGATTGACTCACACCGGAATTTATAACCGACTTTTTTAGACATTAAAAACTCGTTACTTTAAATTTTCATTGTAAAAGTAAAATTTTATTGAAATACTATCAGACCTGCCCGGCGTTGCCCGGGGTCCTTAAATAATAACCTTAAACAAAACTCAAATTTGTAGGCATTTATATCTTTTGAAATTCTTTTAAATGAACCTAATTTCGGAGGCGCCCATTGCCTTCCGCAGAGTCTAGTGTGTTCCCAACAAACTTTTTTTCCGAACGAACCTGTAACCTGGGTCCACGCTACCTAAGGTAGCATGTACCGGAAGTGCTCCGCACGTGCCGGAGACAATCGAAAACCAAGATGAGTGAGCCAAACCACGTAGTAATCAAGCCCATAGAATCCAAAAAAAAAAAAAAAGAATGCATCATTAATGTTAGAAAAGGTTGTTAACTGAAGTCTAAGATAAAATTTCATAATACAGAAAGTAGCTGTTGTTGTAGTCTACGTTGAATAAACCAAATCCCATTGAAATTAGGTCCTTAGAATCGGAAAAATAATGCGCCCCCAAGCGGTGAAAGAGATTCTTGGTGCCGTTTATAAGTTTGGAATTAAAATTAGGTGGTCCCGACGTAGGACCACTGCGCCGGAAAGGTTTAAAGGATGAATATGGTACTAGATGTTAGTTAAATCAGCCATAACTGTGGTTCTATATGCAGTTATCAGTCTGAAATTTTGTCAAGTTGTAGTCGAAAGTATGTGGTGTAAATGAGATGAATAGATATAAAATGAGATAGAAAGGAGATGATAAGATAAAAATCTGAAAATCGAATTTTTTACGAAATTTCGATATTGGTAGAGTGTCCGAGTCCCCTTAACCCTTTCAGGGGCAAGTAATTGTGCTTCTGTAACATTAAATTCACACCGGAATTTTCGAAAAATTTTATTTGAAAATAAGGAAAGGCAATTTTTCAACTTTTTCCCACCAAAGTTACAAAAGTGAAATTTTATTAAAAGGTTCTGGGGCGAATCCTTATTAAAATTAGGTGGGGTATATATGTCCCACCGTTCCTCAAAGGGTTAAGTTGCGATCAGACTGCATTCTGTCACAGCGGATTTTTGTCGGCTTTTTTTGATGAGGTGAGCCTTCGGTATCACTGCAAGAGGCAGTTCTTGCATTTCAAGCAGGAGGGACTCCGTGTCATAGTTATCACCTCCTCTTTCTTTTGTTGAGAATCTCTTTTCTTTTGTTGATGACCACAGAACTTTTGGAAAAGAAACACCAAAGATTTTTTTTTTTTTACTTTTTCAGCTGATTTTTGAAAATGTAGTCTGAAAGAAGCCTTAAGTAGACACTTATCCGAAACAGGTTTTCCACTATCCAATCCCGATCGCAAAATCTAATGTTTGATCCACAAACCAATATAAATACCAAAATATGGTTTTCACCATCAGAATGTAGACGTTACTTGACGACGTAGTACTTTTAAAAAAAATATCTTCTTAAACTTTTAGTATATATATATTTAAAAAGAACTAGACACTTTAAATTTTCTACTTGAGGAAAATTTTAAAATTTTATCATTTTCTTAAAAATACATATTTTTTAAAAAAGCACTAGGTTGTGTCGGACGTCTACTTATTGTATTTTGATAATTATACTAGTAAATCAGCAGATCAAGGGATACAAAACGACAGACCTACAAGTTACTGTTCATTAATCTCCTAATATTTATTAGCCTAAAATCTGCATTAAAAAAAAAAAGTTCAATATTTATTTATAAGATTTCTCGAAGCTTCTGGAAATTTTAGAAGTGTCACATTAAATACAGCTTTACGCAATGATATTCTGACGAACTGTTTATTCTTGTAATGGACCTTATGCACGTGACCTGAGGTCGAGGTTAAAATTCGTCTGCTGACAGTATTTACTGGCGGTATTCAGCATAGCAGTCTATGGAGTATGAGTTATTAATGCTTGTTTGTTAAAAATACCGCAAAAAATTCTTTGTTGTAGCAGCATACATTTAATATAATGCAATATAAATTCAAAATATTGTTCTGTATGCGAGAAAATTCCCTAAGTTTGCTAATTTTCAGTTAAAATGTATGCACTCAACCTGGGTCAAGGCTAAAGTAGTCTGCTAGCGGTGTTTGCGCCTGCGCATACTGGCATTCTAGCGGTGCAGTGGCTGGAATAACAGATCAACATACCGCCAGCTCTGGCATCTGACGTCACCTGCATAAGGTCCATTTTTTCCGAATCAAACATGCATTTCATCAGGGGGAGCTCTGCCACCCCCCAACCCCCTCTGAACACCCAGTTATCAGTTCAATTCTGTTTTCTCAATATCCAGTAATTGTGCTTTCTTGAGGATTCAAGTATATATATAAATATGAGGGGCTCACAGCCATAGTAGACCAAGTCCATTTTGAAAAAAATATATATATAGTCAAATTAGAAGGGGTATAGAATCTGTTTTATTCACTCCCACGGTGAATCAAGTCTATAAAGAGATGCTATATATGAGAAAGTGTGTGAAAACAGACTTGGTTCAATGCGGGGGTAGATAAAATAGATTTTATGTACCATGGATTGGCTATTTCATATTTTTTTTTTTTTTAATGGACTTGATCTACTACGGTTGTGGGCCCTTCATATATGGAAGTGTTTTCTACTATAATTTTATTAGATTAACCTTTTCCTTGTACATGAGATTTTATATCCTATCCTTAAAATAATACTCACTTTTCAAGCACGAAACATCAACATCTGTTATAAATCATTTTGTAACAAGTAAACAACTATAAGACTTGCATCTGATTTACATGTCCGACAGTTTTTGATAATTTTAAACACTTTCCAACAAAGTTAAAAAGTGTTTATGAATTCGGTTCGTCTGTCATCTGTCCACGCTGTAACTCACGTGCATATTCTCCGATTTTCATGCAATTGATATAATGTTAGTGATGTTTACCATGGCATGTTCGGTAATTAATATGAAGTGTGCAGCATTAATAGTTCATTTACAGGAGCACTCAAAAGAATTCCGTTACATTATGGTCAATGGCGAAAAATCGTTTGCAGAGTATTTTAATGACATTATGCTACGTCAAATGCATTGAAATTGATTTAAGTTACTGAATTTCACTTCAAGATGATTACTATAGAATAGGGCATTCATAGCATTTGTCGTTCATTTACAGGAGGAACACGCAAAAGAAATAGGTTGCATTACTGTCACTGATCAAAAGTTGCTGGAAGTGTGTTTTCAATTTCGGTATGCGCTTTTAAATTTAACAAATTTTTTGCATGTTATCCGTTGCGTATAAATTCTGTACTTCGTATACAGAGCTGCATAAAAGAATTCAAATACCATTCTCCTTATTAGCGGAAATTGCTGAAGGGGAATTTTCAACTGAGGTATGTATTTCCCAACTGAACTTAATTTTAGCATGCATGGAGTTAATAGATACAAATATATGGGGCATTCTCACAAGCTTTTCACTTACAGAAATACAAATCTGGTGAAATTAAACTTGCTAAAATAACATTTTAATCTGATATACGAATGCCTTAATGATAAAAAAAAAGAAAAAATGGCCAGCAGCGAAATTTTTTTTAAACTGAGGTTTAAGTTAAACTTGGAGTTTAATTTTCCTTACCAATTTACCATTAAAACTTTTTATTTTCTTCCAAATTTTTACTTATAATGAATTTGCATAGTACCCACAGGACATTCAAATAAGAAATAATAACAATGAAGTATTTTTAGTACCCAAAATTTTGGTATAACATTGTCTTAAAGGGGTGTTAAAGAAAGGGCGGTAAGGTAAAAAAGGGGGAGGTATAGGAAAAAGGGACGGTAAGGGAAAAAACGGGATGGTAAGGATGGGACGGTAATGAAAATTATCGCCTATTTTTAAGCAAATCATGTTGAGACTAAGTGATAGCCATAATGTGCATTGATTTTTAGAAACAGTTATTTACATTCGATAAAAAAAAAAAAAATAATAATTTACCTCGAAAAGTGCAGGAATAAACCTTGGGGACGGTAAGATTACCAATAAAGCCACGATACTTGAAAATGTTATTTAAATGCTGATTTAAATTCTGCAGTAAATTTCCTGTCAAAGAATTTTAGACATTCTTTCTCTAGCATACTTCTGCATGAGAAGAAACTTGAAAAAAATTCTGTGGCTGCATCTGAAGTGATTTTCTGTATAATTTTAGAAGAGAGACGGTAAGGAATCTAAAACCAGGACAGAGTTAAAAAATAATAATAATAACCGTAAAAATGTGTGCAGGTTAATTTTTTGCTACATATTTATATAAAACAATAGTCCCAGTTTCGGAAAACAATTACATCGAATTATTTTCATCAAAACAATTTTATACAGACAGCTCCAAACTTAAAAATCAGCATCAGGGACACGGGCCGGTATAGAAGTTTCCTGAATATTTGGACCCCCAACGTCTTCCAAAACTTATTTATCTCGTTAATATTGTTATGCAGTCATGCAATGGGATGTTCCCCAGTATATGAAAAAAAATAGTAATGTGTAGGGTAGACCGGGGCAAGATGACTATATTAACAATTTTTGTTGTTTGTTAATTGATTTTTAATTATAGTAAAATTAATTTTGCATGAACTTTTAGAGTATCCCTTTTTAGTATTAAATGTATTACCATTTAATTTTTCATATAAAAAAATAAAGGATAATTTTATTTTTTTCATAACAGTAACAAATCGTCATCTTGCCCCAGTACTGGGGGGGATGGACCACCTTGGGGCAAGATGACAACACTGAAAAAGGTTGAACATATTTTATCTTTTGAATACGTTACATGGTTTAACAAATGCTAACTGTATTTAATCTTACAAAGTATCAAACTAAGCATAATGCATTGTAACGTAATGTTGAAGAGTTTGGTTGTGCAGCTAACAATAATCACAAATAAAAATGACATTTTAATAATTGGAACATTCCTCATGCCACCACTCTTGGCATTTACAGCACTGGATCCATTCTTCTGTCGGTGGGTCACAATATTCCTCGTCACAAGCAGGACATCTGAAAACACCATCCTTTGAAACTGATGTAACTGGGCTGTTTGGCCTAGATTTAATAGATTTAGGCCTACAGGAACTTAGTTTGAGTTTTTTCACTCCCACGAGCTTCACGAGCTTCTTTTCTCTGTTTTTTTAAACGTTCCTGTTCTTCCTTCTGCTTTTGCCTTTATTCTAACATTTCTTTTATGGGTGTGCTTGTAAGAATGCTTGAGCTCAGTGTTTTGCTTTTTCTTTTTTTCTCACATTGTGTTGCTTTAGGCAATGGTTTGAAATCAAGAACACTAACAGTCTTCTTTGATGCTTTGGAATCGGCATTTGCCGATTCTTGTTCTTCAGGTTCAGTGTTCTGGTTCTTCTGGAGGGTTTATATGTTTGCTTTCTACTACCAGGGTCTGAGGATGACGAACTCGTCATCTTGCCCCGGACTGCCTGTTTAAAAATATTCGTTTTCATTGCTATGAAGGAAGGTGATTAATTGACATTTATTCATGGTAATAGGTAGTATTTAAACTAAGTTACTCATAAATATTAAAGAGAAGCGATATATGTTACCCGCATCTGTAGTAGAACTTATTTACACAGGCATAAAAGTTATAATGTGACAGTGGTAAACAATCAAAACTTCACAACTAACACAAAAATGACTATTTCCACGTCTCTATATTGTTGTTTAACGAACGGGTTATACGAGAGCCAGCAGTGTCCGGTTGATGCTGCCACTTAGTGTAAAACGGAAAAATTAAGACATTCGTCATCTTGCCCTGCTCTTCATCTTGCCCCGGTCTCCCCTACTAAAATAAAAATTATTTTTCAGGGATTTAAAAGTCAAAAGTTTGTGAGAATGCCCCATATATATATATATCATATACAGGGCTGCTCAAAGAGTTCGGATAATTTTCCGACTGTAGATGGGAGTTACTGAAATTGTGATTTCAAATGTGTTATGCTTTTCCAAATGATTCAATTAAACATCATATTTCAACTTATTAAACAGTGAAGTTTTCTTACATTATTCTAAATGTGTTAGAAAGTGTTTCATAATCTCTGGTTAACGCAGGATTTTTCTTTCTTGTCGTTTGGAAAACTCGTTTTGGTGATTATTCTATCGTAGATAAAAGAAAGCTTTTATCTAAATAAATATTCATCTTTTCAATAGAATAAGCATGCTAAAATTATCCGAAAATAAGATTTTGTTAATAAAATATTGCGTCAAAATATTTAGATTTTCTTGAATTTTGAATTTTCTTTTTATATATACACTTGGAAATACGGTTTCTAGGCAACGATTAAATGAAAGAAGGAAATAAAGAGAAATCCATTTTAAAATGTGTAAAAAGCGAGAAAGTAAAATGTCTTACATTTTTTTAAGAGATGCATACAATTTCCCAAAAGTTATACAATTAATTTTGAATTTCTGATAAATGTATTGGCAAATTTACAAAGCGATCGGATTAATTTAAGATTTCCGTACTGAAAACTTAACATCCATAATTTAATTTTTAAAACAGATAATAAAATGTGCCATTTTTTTGAGCAAATAATGAAATTTAGAATCGCCTGAATTGCTACTGAAAAGCATTATGACATGAAAAGAAATTTTCTATATTTTTGGAATGAATCAACCAAATTTAACCGAAAACTATACAGCTAAATTACGTGTATGGGGCATTCTCACAATCTTTTGACTTTTGGGGGAAAAAATCTGACAAAATTAAACTTGCTAAAATGACATTTTAATCTGATAGACAAATGCCTTAATGATTCAAAAAAAAAAAAAAAAAAAAAAAAAAAGTCGGCATCGAAAAAGAGGTTTATTTAACCGAGGTTTAAGTTAAACTTGCAAGTTTAATTTTCCTTACCATTTCACCACGATAACTTTCTATTTTCTTCTAAATTTTTACTTATAATGAATTTGCATAGTACCCACATGACATTCAAATAAGAAATAATAACAATGTAGTACTTTTAATACAGAATTTTTGTATAACATTGTCTTAAAGGGGTGTTAAAGAAGGGACGGTAAGGTAAAAAAAGGGGATGCTATTGGAAAAAAGGGACGAAATGGTAAAAAAGGGGACGGTAAGGAAAATTACCACCTATTTTTAGGAAAATCATGTTAAGACTAAGTGATAGCCACAGGGTTCATTGATTTTTAGAAACAGTTGTTAACATTGGATTAAATTATTATTTTTTTTTAATTTATCTCGAAAAGTGCAGGAATAAACCTTGGGAACGGTGAGACCACCAATAAAGCCACGATGCTTGAAATTGATATTTAAATGCTGATTTAAATTCTACAGTAAATTTCCTGCCAAAGAATTTTAGACATTATTTCTCTAGCATAAAAAACTTGAAAAAAATTCTGTGGCTGCATCTGAAATGATTTTCTGTATAATTTTAGAAGAGGGATGGTAAGGAATCTAAAACCCAGGGACAGAGTTTTAAAAAAAATAACAACCCTAAAAATGTGTTCAGGTTAATTTTTAGCTACATATTTATATAAAACAATAGTTCCAGTTTCAGAAAAAATTTACATTGAATTATTTTTATTGAAACAATTTTATCCAGACAGCTCCAAACTTAAAAATCAGCATCAGGGACACGGCACGGTATAGGAGTTTTCCAGGTGTTTGGACCCCCAACATCGTCCAATACTTATTTATCTCGTTAATATTGTTGTGCAATCATGCAATGGGATGTTCCCCAGTATATGAAATAAAAAAAAAACGCACACAAGTGTATTAAAATAAAAATTATTATTCAGGGACATGAAAGTTTGAAAAGATTGTGAGAATGCCCCGTATCTCACCAACATACCTACCTAATTACAAGGTAATCGGATGCTTTTTGCGGAAGTTATCGCAAAACAGACAGACAGACAGAAATCCAAAAGTTTTCGGGTATCCACAGCAAGCCTCAACCGGCGGACTTTTCGGCAATTACGTAACTGGTAAATCTGCAGATCAGGAGCCTCAACGTCAACTCTTATAGTCATTGTTTTTTCATACACTTTGCGTACTATTCAACTTCCTATAAACCGCAGTTTAAAGATTTAGAATTACATAAATATTTATAAGAAGAAAAAATATGTCAATTTCAGAAATTTAAGCGTTAAATTAAAAATATTGTTATGCAATGATATTTTTAAATTCTGATGAGCTCTTTTTTCTTGTAAATTTTTAGATAATGAAGTACATTTCTTCAGGGGGTCTCTGTCCCCCTGAAACCCCCATTTCATTAAATTTACATTTGTAATTTCCTATTGATTGAGCGATGGGTTATTAATGCATCTTGGATTTCTTTTTACACTATGAGCTTATTAGGATAAGCAACAGTTTCGACAAGCATTTTATGTTATCCTAATATCCAAATATCAGTATGTATTTACTTACCTTTCAACCGCAAACACCTGTATATGATGGATAAGGAACTTGTGGAAATGTAAACTGAGTCTTCTAACTTATATCTAATTTATAAATCTAATGTGTTTGCAATTTTTGTTTCCGAAAAAAGGTTTTGAGTCGTTCTATAATATTTAGTTCTAAGATTTTATCTAAATACATCCTAATCTATTCGATAGCATTAGTTTACTAAAATCATCACAAAAAAGACATATTTTGAGACTTTTAAACCTAATGGGTAATCATTCATCCAATTGATTAAATAGATAACGTGATTTGGCGATATACAGTATTTTTATGATAGCCTTTTAATAGTATCCACATTCAATTTAAAACCGTAATATTATTAACATCGTTCATATTTGACGCAAACCTATGTTGCAAACCAGATTACGAAAAGTTAACTAGACTTTTATTTACTTCAGCCAGACTTTCTGCTTAATCTTTCGTAATCGGAATTATTTGATTGATTTATTTATAGGCTGTGAAATATAATTGCTAGATAACTGACAAAAGAGAAAGAAAAAAAAAATAAACATGTATCACGTCCAATAGGTAAATTTATAAAACAAAATGTTTTGTATTATTGCAAAACATGTATCAAATTTCACCAAAAGTTATACGCCTAATTTAAAAAATCGGACAAATATATTGCAAAATTTCAAAATACAGTGAAATACGTTTAACACGAAACTGAGGGGATCGAATTTTTTTTCGTGTTGAAAGAATTTCGCGTTAAAAGATTCTTAAAAAAAAGAACAAAACTCACAAATATTTTCGACGACATAAAATTTTATTTCGATTTCCTGTTAAACTACTAGTAAGTTGCATCCATTAGGATAAAAAGCAAGTAAACAAAATATTGTTTTGGGGGGATGAGATATCTTTTTTTGAAGTGTCTTTTTCAACATTCTAAGATGTAGCTTGTTTGAACCAAATAAGCTAAGCTGTCTCTTAATCTTCGTGCTTAGCAGTTCTCAGGCTTAAACATACTGCTCTCAAACACTAACATAATGGGATCCCTGTTTTTATTATTGTTGATAATGTAGAATTAGCAATGCAAAACACTTTGCAGATTTCTGTTTTCGTCCTTCTTTTTCATCAACTGCATTAAGCAGCTTATCTTCATTTGAAGAGAAATAGCAGTTTGTTTTCGCAACGATTTCTCAGCCATTGTGATCATAAAACATAACCTAATTTACAAAAAACACGATATTCTCTGATTTTCACCCAAAATTCATTGGTTTTAACACAAAATTCACCAATTTCAACTTTAACTAGCTCGAAAGCGAATTTTTTTCGTGTTAAACGATTTTTGTTTCGTGTTAAAATAATCCAAGAGCCGACAGCACAAAAACCTATGTTATCAAGCAATAGAAAAAGAAAACATTATTTTATGGAAGAGTAGAAGTAGGGGAATCTAATGATCCATGTCTGCCGGAAGTGAAGTGATGCATAAGCTAAAAATTAATACCACCAGTGGTTGACTCGTAGGTTTATCATTGTGTTTGTCCTACAACTATTCTGTTTTCAGACCTTTGTTTGTAGGACAAACACAATGATGAACCTACGAGTCAACCATTGGGGATATTAATTTTTAGCTTATGCACCAGTTCACTTCCGGCAGACATGGATCATTAGATTCCCCTACTTCTACTCTTCCATAAAATAAAGGTTTTTTTCTTGTGCTTGATAACATAGGTTTTTGTGCTGCCGGCTCTTGGACTAAAAGAACAAAATTGTATTTACCCTCTCGCTGCGCAATGTTTTTATCAAAATAGCTTCAAAAATTGCGTATTTAACCTCCTCGCGACGAGCGTCTTTTAAGAATTTTTATTCTTTTGTCACCGGTTTTTCAAAACAAAAATTTTTATCTAATTTAATCGGTTAAGTGCTCCGATTAAATAAGGCAAAATTTACAATAAAAAAATTACTGGTGGGAATAATCAAGGAGGGTTAATTAGACGGAAAAAATGCATCCCCGAGGATATCTCGGTTTGCGCAAATTTTGCTACTTTTACGTTGCCCGAGGAAATCTCGGGTTGAACAGCCAGAGGGTGAAATCGCATCGTATATTGTCCGGACCGCTATGTCATTTCGTGTTAACCGATTTTTCATGTTAAGCGTTTTCGGGTTAAACGCATTTCACTGTAATAGGAATAATTATTGGGAAATTTTAGCATCCATAATTTATATTTAAATTCATTAATCAAATGTGCCATTTTCTTTCAACAAATTGATATTTGAAAATCATCTCAATTGCCATAGAAAAGCATTATGGTGCAAAAGAAAATGTTCGATATTTTCAGAAAGAATGAACCACATTTAACCAAAATCTATACAGCTAAATCCGGATATCTTACCAACATGCATGCCTACCTAATTACAAGCTAATCGGATGCTTTTTGCAGCAGTTATCGTGGAAAAGACAGACAAACAGACTAACAGTCGGAAGCCAAAAACTTTTACTAGTATCCACAGTAAGTCTTCAAAGTGACATTTCGGAAATAATAATAATAATGTAATAACAATTCCTTCCACCATGAGTAGGAATTGAAAAAATAGTTATTTTCTGTTAATAGGTTCCATTGTTTCGTCAACTAGGCAATAGGTTACAATAACCCATTATTTTTTTAACCCATGATCTCGGCATTTGTTGAAAATTGCAATTTTTTTCTCTTTTAAGGCCTTTTAAAGAGGTGGAGGAGATATCTATAAATTTGTATGATTTTTTTTAATACTCAAAGGAAATTTTTGAACGTTTGACAAATATTTTGCTTTTACAGCTTTTATGAAATATTAAAATTATAAAAGGATTCTAGTCTCGAATTGAAAGCGCAAACTTAAAATTTACGTGTGACTAGAAAACAAACTTCCGAGAATATAATTTTTGTTTTATTTATCCATTATTAAAAGTATTTTTAACGGGCAGTGGTAACAATGCAAGATTGAAAAGTGCCTCTTTACTGAAGCAGATGAAATTTTCCTATTCCAGATTCCTCATTCTCCTATTCTTATATCCCCACATCCCATCCCTTTCCTCGCTCACCAACAAAATAAAGAAATATTACCTATAACTACAACTAACATCTAAGAAAATATCTACATGGGGAAAGAGTACAAAAAATTCCTCTCGTTTACTATTTATTGCATTTGAAACTCTCTGTAATGTCTCCAATGCAAATGTTGCGGAGTTTGTAAAGTTAGTCTTAACTTTTTTGGGTTGTGAAAATTCACATATGCTACTAACTCTGCCTCTAACATAAATTCATGTGGCTAATAATTTCATCGCTGCTAGATACGTAACTATAGATAACTGTAAATTTTAATCGAGCAGTCTACAACGGAATGCTTTCAATAACATTGTGAAATGTCAAACTGTAACTTATTAAAGATGATTTAATATTCAATAATAAAATATTTTTGACACTTTTAGTTTAGAGGCAACAACTTATTAATTAAAATATATTCTTTTGAATATTGGATGAATAAACAGTTTTAAAAAATCACCTTTTACCCTTTTAATATTTGAGAGGTTCACAACCATAGTAGACCAAGTCCACTTTTTTAAACAAGTGGGTAAGTGTGATCACAGATCGCACAAAGGGTTTCGTTTAATATTCCTTTCAAAACACTTTATACTTTTGAAAAATTTGTTAGTTCCACATTTCGCAACCAGGGGCGCACTCTATTCTAAACAAACCTCTATCCGAACGAAACTCCATTTTACATACTATCCGTATATATATTAGTCGAAGGGATTGGGCCCATAGCACCCGAGATAAGTAGGCGCCCCTGGCGGTAAAAAGTGAAACTAAAATATGTAAGGCTATGGTACATAATATGAAGGAATGGACAAAGGGGTGTCGGCAAAAGTTGGAGAAGTGCACCCCGGGTGAAAAGGGCGGAGGTTAGAAAAATTGCTTAAAATATACAAGTTAGAGACCGGAGGAGTAAATAATATAAGACTTTTTGAAAATTTTATGATTTGTCGTGTGGTCTGAGGTATTCAGCTATACGTATGCAAAAATTCATTCTCCAACTTAATTAGGGGCTCTCTTAGAAGGAATTGTTTAAAATACATATGTGGTAGCTCAAAGGGTTAAACATAAGACTTTTTCAAGATTTTATGATTTGTCGTCTGGCTTCAGGTGTTCTGCTATAAGTATGCAAAATTTCAAATCTCCAATTTAATAAGGGGCTCAGTTAGAAAGAATTGCTTAAAATACGCATGTGGGAGTCCAAAGGGTTAAATGTACGACTTTTTCAAATTTTTATGATTTGTCTCATGACGGTGTTCAGCTATAAGTATGGACAATTTCACGCCTCCAACCTAAATAGGGTGTCACTTAGAAAGGATTGTTTAAAATACACATCTGGGAGGCCAAAGGGTTAAATGTACGACTTTTTCAAAATTTTATGATTTTTCGTTTCATGTGAGGTGTTTAGCTATACGTATGCAAAATTTCACTCCTCCAACCTAATTAGGGGCTCACTTAGAAAGAATTGTTTAAAATACACATGTGGGAGCCAAAGGGGTTAAATGTACGACTTTTTCAAAATTTTATAGTTTGTCGTTTGATGTGAGGTGTTCAGCTATAAGTATGTAAAATTTCACGGCTCCAAACTAATTAGAGGCTCACATAGAAAGAATTGTTTAAAATGCACATGTGGGAGCCCAAAGGGTTAAATGTACGACTTTTTCAAAATTTTATGATTTGCCGTTTGATCTGAGGTGTCCATCATTAAGTACGCAAAATTTCAAGCCTGCAACCTAATTAGGGACTCACTTAGAAAGAATTGTTTTAAATACACATGTGGGAGCCCAAAGGGTTAAATATACGACTTTTTCAAAATTTTATAGTTTGTCGTTTGATGTGAGGTATTCAGCTATATGTATACAAAATTTCACTCCTCCAACCTAATTAGGGGCTCACTTAGAAAGAATTGTTTAAAATACACATGTGGGAGCCCAAAGGGTTAAATGTACGACTTTTTCAAAATTTTATAGTTTGTCGTTTGATGTGAGGTGTTCAGCTATAAGTATGTAAAATTTCACGCCTCCAACCTAATTAGAGGCTCAAATAGAAAGAATTGTTTAAAATGCACATGTGGGAGCCCAAAGGGTTAAATGTACGACTTTTTCAAAATTTTATGATTTGCCGTTTGATCTGAGGTGTCCATCTATAAGTACGCAAAATTTCACGCCTGCAACCTAATTAGGGACTCACTTAGAAAGAATTGTTTAAAATACACATGTGGGAGCCCAAAGCGTTAAATGTACGACTTTTTCAAAATTTTATAATTTGTCGTTTGATGTGAGGTATTCAGCTATATGTATACAAAATTTCACTCCTCCAACCTAATTAGGGGCTCACTTAGAAAGAATTGTTTAAAATACACATGTGGGAGCCCAAAGGGTTAAATGTACGAGTTTTTCAAAATTTTATAGTTTGTCGTTTGATGTGAGGTGTACAGCTATAAGTATGTAAAATTTCACGCCTTCAATTTAATTAGAGGCTCACATAGAAAGAATTGTTTAAAATACACATGTGGGAGCCCAAAGGGTTAAATGTACGACTTTTTTCAAAATTTTATGATTTGTCGTTTGATGTGAGGTATTCAGCTATAAGTACGCAAAATTTCACGCCTCCAACCTAATTGTGGTTTCACATAGAAAGAATTGTTTAAAATACACATGTGGGAGCCCAAACAGTTAAATGTACGACTGTTTCAAAATTTTATGATTTGTCGTTTGATGTGAGGTATTCAGCTATATGTATACAAAATTTCACTCCTCCAACCTAATTAGGGGCTCACTTCGAAAGAATTGTTTAAAATACACATGTGGGAGCCCAAAGGGTTAAATGTACGATTTTTTCAAAATTTTAGTTTGTCCTTTGATGTGAGGTGTACAGCTATAAGTATGTAAAATTTCACGCCTCTAACCTAATTAGAGGCTCACATAGAAAGAATTGTTTAAAATACACATGTGGGAGCCCAAAGGGTTAAATGTACGACTTTTTCAAAATTTTATGATTTGTCGTTTGATGTGAGGTATGCAGCTATAAGTATGCAAAATTTCACACCTCCAACCTAATTGTGTTTTCACATAGAAAGAATTGTTTAAAATACACATGTGGGAGTCCAAAGGGTTAAATGTACGACGTTTTCAAAATTTTATGATTTGTCGTTTGATGTGAGGTGTCCATCTATAAGTAAACAAAATTTCACGCCTGCAACCTAATTAGGGACTCACTTAGAAAGAATTGTTTAAAATACACATATGGGAGCCCAAAGGGTTAAATGTCCGACTTTTTCAAAATTTTATGATTTGTCGTTTGATGTGAGGTGTCCATCTATAAGTACGCAAAATTTCACGCCTGCAACCTAATTAGGATATCACTTAGAAAGAATTGTTTAAAATACACATATGGGGACCCAAAGGGTTAAATGTACGACTTTTTCAAAATTTTATGATTTGTCGTATGATGTGCGGTGTTCATCTATAAGTATGCAAAATTTCAAGTCTCCAACATGTATAGTTTCTGAGTACGGGCTCTGTGACGGACAGACAGACAGAGGAGCCAGACGAATAGGGTTTCGTCAGATGAACGAAAAAGAAAAAAAAACAGTAAAAAAGAAAAGTAATATTTGCTTTGTATAATTAGAGTATTTTCATGATTATTTAAGTAAAGGTAACTTCTTTTTAAAAAGTGGCACCAACCGAATAAAATTTGTGTAAAAGCCACCGGTCCAGAAAGGGTTAACAAATAAATTATGTAAACACAATTTTGCTTTTTTTCTTTCTAATACATTGATGTTACGTTGTTGCTGAAATAACAATTAAAATTTAATGTAAAAAAAAAGTCCATAATTTTAATAGTGAAAGTAAGCAACAATTATTAATTTGAATCTACTAATACGTTTCATTGTACTCATTTAGTTTATTTTGTTATTACATCCATAATTATAGTCCAGATATGAATATATATTTTTTTAATTTTTTTATTTATAACTTCATTCTGTTCTTATTACAAGCGCGGCATAACTACCACACAAGTGCGGCGTCTCAGCCTGAATGTACGGTAAGGGTGACGCGCCGCAGTGTAATGTTTTAGAAAAAAATTGTTAAAACATATTAATTGTTAAAACATATTATGTTTTGAATTTTTTTGTCTCAGTACACGCATTGTATATTTAACATTAAATAGCACAGCATGATTTTTTTTATTTTATGTCCACCATGGATCTTTATATACAAATTCAAAAAAATGTGCGGCATAAATCCCGGAATTACCCTATACTTCAAAAATCTTCCAGCATAGGCCAATACCAGGTTCCAAGTTATTTCCTGTAGAGTACATCATGATGATGATGATGATGATGATGATGATGATAGTATTGTATACAGTGAATGATTTACGATAACTCGTAATATGTTTCACTCTTTGTATTTAGAGTAAAAAATACAGGGTGGTTATAATTAAACTTCCCCTATAAACGGCATCCTACAGCGCAAACGGGTGAACGGAATGCAACGAAATTTGGTATATAGACTATACACGAGATGCGCTCACGGAATTTCGGAAAACAATTTTAGTTCCAAAATGTCCACTAGAGGGCGCCTTTTCCGGAAAAAACATTAAATTTAACACAATAAACGACCAAAACGGAATACAGAAAAAATATTAACAATCCAGAACAAGAATTGTGAATAATAAAATGTGAAACCGGCTGTTTTGGCCGTTTATTGTGTTAAATTTAATGTTTTTTCGGAAAAGGCGCCCTCTGGTGGACATTTTGGAACTAATTATTATTTTTTTTTTTTTTTTTTTTTTTCCAAAATTCCGTGAGCGCATCTCGTGTATAGTCTATATACCAAATTTATTGTATTTCGTTCACCCGTTTGCGCTGTAGGATGCTGTTTATAGGGGAAGTTTAATTATAACCAGCCTGTAGAATAAGTAAATATACATCAAAATCAAGAGTTTTTGGAATCATTATAACTATAAAAATGATACTTTAATTTGAATATTGGCATATATAATCCTTAGAAATCACTTGACCTGAATTATTTATTAAGAACTTTAAAGCGTTGTTATTCAAAATAAAGATTTATGGACTTGGTCTACTATGGTTGTGAGCCCCTCATTTGTATTTATTGCAAAAATCACCATTGGATGATGTCTTTCAATACGCTTCTCAAAGTAACTACAATTGTACAGAAATTAACTGCCAGGACAAATAATGCGATGCTTTTTTCTCCTTTCCTTTTCCAGTGACATGTAATCAGAAAAAAATAAAAATATATTTTGACTCTCCTTTTCTAAAAAATCAGCGTTGTTAAAAAAGTAAAAAAGGGAAAAAAGTAAAAATACATGACTCAAGAAAAAATTCTGGTGTCAGAATAAAAAAGAAAAATCCTCTAACTCCACGAGTACATAGCACTATCCCTTTTAAACATTTAAATTAAAAGAAATCCGCGCCCACCAAAGAAACTGTACCGGAGTCATACCAAATTGAAAAGCAAATATCTGCGCAGATAGCATTTTTAATTTGCAGAAAATTTGCAGCAGTCTTGCTTTGGAAACCTGCAAAGTTGCAGCAACCTCAGCATGACAAGGCAGAAAGTTCATAACAAGACTGCGGCAAGGTAACGCAAACGCCGAAGTCACCACACTTTAAACTTGCAGCTAACTTGCCGTGCAAGTTGAATTCATGCTGTATCAAATGTATTGCAAATTAACAGCAAACAAGTAATCAAAAATACTGCAAACTTACGGCAACGTAGTAATCTTTCCACTCCCTACTATCTGTTTACAACTGTTACACTCAGTGTTGCCAAATGGGCTACTTTTTTTAAAATCAGATTCTTGATTGACACCACTTTTTTGAAATGGTAAAATGCGCCTTATTTAATGACATATTAGTTAAGTCGAAAACAAAGGAATTTTACCGTTTCAAAAAAGTGGTGCTAATCAAGAAATCTGGATTTTAAAAAAATAGCCTGCTGGCAACACTGGTTACACTATAAGCTTAACCCCTTCGGAGGGGTCCATAGACCTGATCAGGTCTATTGATGCGAACACACCGTCAGAAGGTGCATGCATTGTTTTCATCACCATAAACAAGTTAAGGTAATATATGTACTTTTCAATACGAGCCTTTTTTGGTATTTGATAAGTATAGCGTTTAGAAAAAGCGGTGTCAACCGAAGAAAATTTCTGCTATTTCTGCGTATGTGCTGATTGTCTATTCTCTCAACAGAGGGATTTTTTGCTTTCGTCACTTTCGTGATTAAAGACAGTCTTGCCATCGGTTTCACAACAAACTACTCATGCAAGTGAGGGATGGTATACCTTGCAGGAAATTTGCTGCGAATTTCTCAATTCAAATTTGTCACGGCAAGATAATGTCAGAAAAAATCAAACTTGCTGCCAATGTTCATGCTATCTGGGTGTGACCAAAGATGTCCCTCGCTAATTCCCTCAACCTAATTAAATTCAATATTACACCATAAAACCCACTTCAGTTTTCATATGGTCAACGAAATTTTGCATAAGATTATTGCATGGATTGAGTAAATCTCGGATAAACTCTCGAGCATAACAAATTGCATATGAAAATAAAATAATAGTATAAGTTAGTCTTCTCAATGGAGTTTTAAGTAAGTGTATAGTTATCAGAGTAGTTTTATTCTTCACAGTAATCGAATCATTTTAATGGATTCAGCCATTTTAGCATAGCCATGGTTTCCATTTCTGCAAAGTGTCAAATTCTACACTAAATTCGAAGAAATATCATGAAGTTTTCAAAATTTGAGCGCAATTCTTTTTAAATATTTTGAACAGTTTCATGTGTTTTTACAAATAAGTAGTAACTATGTTTTTGTTTGATTGTGTTTTAAAAACAAATTACAACTACTTTAGATTGATACTGTTATAATTTTTAAATATTTTTGTGTGTTTTTCAGAAATAAGTTGTAAATATTTGTTTTAAAAATAAGTTATAAATATTTTAAAACAATACTTTTACACGTTTATATATTTTTATGTGTTTTTAAGAATGACATTGTAGGGCCACCACTGCCTTCGGCAGCGTAGCGTGGGTAAGCTGCGCCCACTTTGAATTCAAGGTGTGGCCCGGGGGAGTCATTTGCCCCCGGAGCAATAAAATTTCCCCCAGGAAGATTTGAGACTTTGTGTTTTCAATGGTCAAAAAGTGCAATTTCCCCCTACGAAACTCTGTAATGTCCCCCCTGGAGCCACAGAAATCCCTCCCGGAGAAAAGTGTCTGAATTCAACACTGGCCGATGGTCGGTATATACTTAGGGTAACGTAGGGACAGACGCCGGACAGATGCCACAGAGATTGTGTGGGCGACACTAGCGCTCCCTAAACCAATTTGAGAAGTTCGTAATGTTCCTCTGTTCTATGTGCTGTGTTGTATGCGCTTCCACCGCTTAATTGTATGTGTTCACAAATTTATGCCAGTTTTTATGCTTCGAACCTGTGTGGTAAATTGTTAAAATTATTCTAATAAAGTTTTATTACACATTTTAAGCCAAATATGCAGAGATTTCATCCCGAAACCGATTGCAACTGTAGACTAGATCCTCGTAGAATACAGACTTGTGCTTGCATTTCTCTCGCGTCGCTCACATGACACAAAATGGCGGCGCGGCACCTTACCCGCCACTATGGGACAGATGCCGCATCGAGGTTGAGGGACAGATGGGCCTCAAAATATTTTTTTGTTTTTCTGTTCAATAAATTCATCACTGCGGTTTAAGTAGAACTTATATTTAAATGAACGTATTTTAGCGCATTCTGATACTTATCAAAATAATCTGAGCAAGAATGTTGGTTCACCATGCGTGAATAAGGAAAACGTGGGCCTTTTACAATTCTCACCGTCTAAACTGTTAAACGAAATATCTCCTATTCAAATGGTCAAAAGACCTATACAGCCAAGTAAGAGAAAGCAAAAGGATGCCAATATTGCAAGCACAGATTTTATAAACAAGACAAAAGAAGAAGGAAATAAAAAGCAAAAGAAACTAGAAAGCATCCAAGAACGACATCTTGGCGGAAGTAAAATGTAGAAAAAAAGGAAGGTAAAGATCAACTTGAAAACACCATACTTCAGGAAGAAGCAGAAACATGAGTCATCTTCCGACAATGACGAAATTGTTTCTCTTATGGATTTTGATGGCATTATTGGATTGGAATTTGATGACTCTGAATGTGCTGAGTGTCTGGAGTCTTATCAAGAAACAAAGTCTAAAGCGAACAAGATTCAGTGCATCAAATCCAATCGGTGGTTGTACGACTTTATTTTTGCAACGTGAAGTGTGGTGTGATTATGGGTGAATGGAAATTCAAAATCAAAGAATGAGAAGAAAGACCAAAAATAGACAGACTAGGGCCTAAATAGAATAGAACTAATTCTTACATTAAGAGCAAACTACAATGCTCGCTTGGATGTAAACCAGTGATTTATATATTTTTTGCAATTATGCTGTCTATTGTTTCCAGTAATTATGCTATGCATTCATGTAAATTCAAATGTTTTTATTTTCATTTTTTTGTGTTGACAGTTTTATTTTTTGAGCTTATACTTTTGCATTTTCGTTAAACTTTTCCTAATTTAGTGATATATATAATTTTTGTAAATTTACTGTTATTTATTTTCATTTTAAGTAGTTCGAGAATTTGAAAATGTGATTTGCTTAAAAAAAATAGACAGAACAGCTTTGTTCTCCATGCGGCATCTGACCCAGCACATGAAAAATGATGTTAAAACGACGTTTGGGAAAATAATTATTCCTATCTTATTAAAAGGGATGAAAACTGTTTAACATAGAAATTAAATTCTAAAGAGTTTGATTAATGATTTCTGGTACTTAGTTTGTTGGTTTTTGCTTTATCGTACATTTTACAAGAAGAAAAGTAAAACTGCGGCATCTGTCCCCCACTTTACCTTATATAACCAACCGGCATACAGTGATATATGTAAGGAGCCGGCATATAGTGATAGCGCGATTTCCTTTCTGATATTTAGATATATATTGCACTTTCAATTCTGACCAATATTTATTTTAGAAAACATAAATAATAGAAAAAACAGCGCCATCTAGTGTTATATTAATTATTAATTATGTACCCGATGACTATGTCAAAAATTCATGTTCAAATTCTCATGTTTAGTGGTAAAAAAATGCTCAAATGGAAATAACGTATCAAAACCCGAAATGCTTGTTAAAGACTCTGTGACTTTGAGAAATGGTTAATATTAATAGTATTTTTAAACCAAAGACGTCGTTAGAAAGTAAAATGTACCCTAATGAAGTAGAAATGTTTTGTTTTTTTCGTATTTTGATTTCCAAAGCCTCTGCAAAATTTCAAATTATGCAGTAAAAACGAAAGTCGCGAAAATGACTTTCGGAATTTTTTTTTCTTTTTGAAAGGGTTAATATTAACATTTTTGTAAACAGATTATGCGGTGTCTAAGGAAAGTGTGCGTAGGTATGGTTTGGTATGTTTTGTTTTTTCATATTTTGAGTTTAAAGCCAGTGCAGGTTTTTAAACAATGCTGAAAAACGCAAATCGTGAAAGTGACTTCCGGAAACGAATTTTTTGTGAAAGGGTAAATATTAATAGTATTTTAAGCCAAAGACGTCGTTTAAAAGGAAAATGTACGCTGGTTAAGTGGATATTTTTCGTTTTTCTGAATTTGGAATAGTTTAATCGATGCGCGTTTCGAAAAACGCGGAAAAAAAAACGAAAAGGATGTTTCTAAAATAATTTTTTTGAAAATGTTAATATTTAGATTTTTTAACGCATTACATTGTTAGAAAGTTTGAAATATGACAGCCAATTACGTGGTTTTTGATTTTCCGTATTTCGAATAGTTAAGCCGATGAGGGCTTCGGAATATGCGAGAAAAGAAAGCTGTTTTCGCCCATCCTATCTTCTATGCCTTGAAATCTCCAGAATGGCCGTCTTGAGCCATTTTAAGAAAGAGGATGTCTTTTTGATGAGAGTGAGAGTTCGTTGTGGTTTTTAATTAATATCTCGGCTAATTACTAAAAAATAAAAAATGTGATCCCCGGGTGCAGTCGGATTTGCCTTGGACTATCTTCTTCCAAATTTCTTTTGCTCGCGCGCATTACATTTTTCTAGCCATCGCAGATACCCACACACATACGCGAACTGACAAACTTTTTTTCTTTTATTAGCATGGATAACGTATTTATGAATTTCCATCCATGAAACTTTTCTTTCGATAGAAAATTATTGTACCATACGCTTCCCAATATTGAAGCTGTCTCTAAACACATGTAAGTTCATAGTAACACTGAAGTAACACTCAAGTTCAAATAACACTCCTTTTTTTTTAAAGGTAGTCTAATATATATATATATATTTCTCGGGGGTGAATTACGCATGACATATGAACAGAAGAAAAAAGTAGGAGCTAATATAGAAAATTCGAACGAAGTTGAAAGTTCGAACAAAAATAAACACGTAGAAGCAAAACGGATGAATTTATGATTTCATAACATTCAAAGTATTATAACTCTATAAGTTTAGTTTGTAGAATAATTCAATTTGTACTGTTTTATTCGTTAGAGCAGCGGGTGAAATTTTATTCGCAAGCTTTGAATTTCCGGGCGCTTGGATTACTGCAGAAACAGAATTCTACCAGTAATTTTGAATATCTACCAATGCCTTATTTAAACGCAGAATGAAGTAGGGGGAAATTTCTATTCCGTAAGATATTTTCATGCATTTTTTTAATTATTATTTTATACGAAATAGAGTTTCACTAAATGCTATGCCATTTGGTTTATTTTTCTTTCCTTTTTTCGTTTTCTAAAGGAAATCGTATACTTTTCTGTTACATTCACCAATGAAAATGAACATTCTCATTTACAAAGCCGAGGCTTTATTCTATGATTGTGTCAAAGTAATTTTTTGTATTCCTCATTGTCTTTTAACGATTTATGTGCGCAAATGTACAGAGCTCCGTTATTTTTATCTCCATATTATTGCATATTTATTTATTTTAACTGTAAGGTCTTAACGGTTAACATGTGCAAAGCCAGGTAGTTCTGCTAGTACTTTATAAAATTACTTGGAAACGTTTCCGAAAATCAGTGACATTAAAAGAAAGTTTGTTGCCACTTTAAATCTCGTAAGTGGGTATCTCGGAAGATGTCAATTTATATTTTCGTTCGTGGTTACATTATACACTGCTCAAAACAATTAAAGATTATTGAGGTTGTGGATGGATCTTGCGGCTGGGGAATTGTTTAGATGATTGATACATGATTGACAGACGTGGTAGGCTATATGAGAAAAAAATTATGCACGTTTGGCAGAATAAAATGCATTGTATTGAGCATTTGGTTACAAAAGAAAAAAAAGGCAATTTGTGCATATGAGAAAAAACGAATAAAACAGATGTTTCCTTCAAAGAAAATCGTTTTTAGTAGGGGTATGGTTTCCCCTGACGTCCAGCAGCGTTGAACACCTTTGAGGCAAGGGGTCAATGAGGCTATTAATGAGGAGTTGGGGTATTCTGTCCCACCCCTCCAAAAGAGCTCTTTCCAGTTCTTGGAGAGTTTGTGGGGGTGATAGACGGCCAGCAACTCATCTGCCTAGAATGGCCCAAACATGCTGTATTGGGTTCATGTCCGGAGAACACGCTTGCAATTGCAGTCGTATTATTCCTTCCTCGAAAAGGAAATCATCCACCAAGTGAGCACGATGTGGTCTGCAATTTTCGTCCATTAACATGAAGTCATCTCCAATTGTTGCAACGTAATGGATTAAAATAGGTCTGAGGATCTCATCCGTATATCGCTGACTGATCAGAGTTCCATTTTGAATTACGTGGAGGTCGGTGTGCCCATCAATGGAGATGATGCCAGCATAGACCATCACTCCCCCATCGCCAAATCTGACACTTCCTTGCACGAACTCAGGATTGTTTCTAGTGCCACGTTCCCTCCAGATGAAAATACGCCTATTACCAGGATGAACAGAAAAACGAGACTCGTCAGAGAAAAGAATATTGCACCATTCATTTCTCCTCCAGCTTACACGCTCTGTTGCCCACTCCCTGCGGGCGTCACGGTGCCTTGCTATTAACGTAACACAAACCATTGGTCTGCGCGCATACATACCTTCAGCGTGGAGCCAGTTTCGGGCAGTATGAGTCAAAACTGTGATGCCAGTAGCCGAGCGAAGGTGTTATTGAAGAAGAGTGGCACTCATATTTCCGTGTGTCCGAGCTGTTAGCGTTAAATATCGATCATCATTGGACGTTGATGCACGTCTACGACCTTGTCCTCGAGTTCTACTTGCATTTCCAGTCTCCAAATAACGATTCCAGATCCTGGAAATCATGCTTTGTGAAATGCCAGTGACTTTTGCTACTTCGGCTTGTATTTGACCACCCCCCTCTAACCGACCAACAACCCTCCAATCTTCTGATTCGGTTAAATGACTTCGTTGAGACATCGCACCCATCGAAACAAAGTACTTACTGGATGTCGATCTCTGTTTTTCGCTTCGAATTCGATCTTTCTGTAAGTTGAAAGTCAAATTTCATTCGCTGCTGCTAAAGCGTCGTTTTTGACGTCAAACTCAAAATTTGCATATACCGAAGTTTAAAAAAATTGCAAATGTGGCTCTCTTCTTCATTTTCTGCAAAAAAAAAAAACAAAAAAAAAAAAAAAAAAAAAAAATCCTTTATACCGTTACTTTATATGAGACTTACAATATAGTTTAATTCTTTTGAGCAGTATATATTTGCCTAGATTAAGAAGCATCTCTTTTTTTTTCTTTTATAGTGTGGGGTTTTGCTATCGCAGAAGATCGTCGCAGCGTCCAATTACCATAATTTCCGGCGTATAATCCGCGGATCAAACAATCATTTTTCGTCCCAGAATTTTTTAAAAATAAAATGTAACTTTTTAGATCGCGGTAAATATTTGGCTTCAATTTCTAAATAAAATTTCCGGGTTCCAAACAGAATTGTTTGATCCGCGGATTATACTCCGGAAATTACGGTAATGTGAACTAACTGAATTCATTCATGATGAATTCCCTTTTCATACATATTTTTTAAGGAATACTTTTAGTGTTATAATTTTTCTCTTGCAATTATTAATATTTGATTAATTTTAACATAATTACTCTAATTGGTAAATAAATCACAAGAGTTGTAATTTTCCAGCTGAATATGAAAAAGTGTCCAGGCCAGGGTTCGAAACAACGACCTTTTGGCTTAAGGGGGGATTTGCTTCTAGGAGGCCGAAAAAAGGCTGTTTTTAGCCTTTTTTCTGGAATAGGAATAAAGATTTTAGTTCCTGTTTTTTGTAAGTTATTTATTATATCATTTGAACAACATTTCAAAAAAATTTTAATGAAAAATTGCTGATGTGGCTCCAGTTGCGTGGATGGCTGTCCTAGCGTGTGCACCGTGCACTTCCAGTCGGGCAGGATCCGATAGATCGACAGAGTCGTCTGCAATCAATTTTCCTTAAGGATTATGAAAGTATATAATATATGGAGCTTCAAGCACTTTGAGGTCAAAAAGTTGAAAATCAACAATGTGACACCCATTTGAAAAAAAAGTCTATTTCTGACACCTGCACTTTGGTGTGCTTCTAAAAATATTTATCTTTTATAAAAATGACTGAAAGTGGTCCAAACTTCAATAAATTATGTTGCCTTTAATTAAAAAAAAATTAGCAAGATCGTTTCAATAGTTTTTGCGTTCTAATCCCGCCCAGCTTGTAAAAGTGATTTTGCGTAAAATGCGTTTTTAGTGCTCCAAACACCAGTGTAACCCAACGGACGCATTGTGCTAAAGCACTTAATAACTACGAAAGAACTTCGAATTCGGTCAAATCGTTTTACAGGGATGATCTACAGACTATAGGGGATTGCATTCGCTGAAGAATTCCACATTTGCGATCCAGTCTTCACCCTTTCAGGGGTGGAGGTATGTTTATGAAACCACTTAATTTTAATTCCCAAAGGTCACAATAGCGCCAGAATTTTTGTAAGATATTTTCCATTTAATATGTATGTGAAATATAGCTTTCTTCTTATTTCCAAATAAGTTTGTTGGTAAATTCCGGTGCCAATCATTTATTTCAACTCTTTAGCACTGAAAATGATTTGCCCCTGAAATGATTTAAACAGCATCTATAGAAAAGTATGCATATGACATCACTATCACGGAATAATACACAAACCCAGCAAAAAGCTATGTCGTCATTCAAGAAACGCGACCCCCCCCCCCCCCAAAAAAAAAAGGTATCTAATGATTCACATGCCTTTATGTGTTTGTAACATTAATATGTATACTGAAAACTAAATATAATTTATAATAGCTCCATGTTTTATCAGAAACCATTCGTTTATATATATTTTTTTCAAAATTCGGAAAATGTTATTACACACGGATTAATAAAATTGCATTCTTTCAGCTTTTTGATAGGAATTAACTAAATGCGAAGAAAATAAAAAGAAAATTGCCCAGTTAAACTGATGGCATTGAGCTCACAGGCTATTCCCACTTATTGTATATTATACACATTTTTCAAAGAATAATGCCCCTCGAAAAATAAAAGAAGGGATTAGTCCTCGTTGCCCCCCTTTATACTTAACCAAAGAACCACCAAATCTAATCAGGGAAGCTCCTTAACATAATAAACTGGTATAACAAATTTGAAGAAAATCAGATAATTCTGCATGAAAAGACCATTTCGCTAAATTAAGGGGGTATTAGCTCCCCCATTTCTCCTTTTATGCTGAACCAATGAACCTTCAAATCTAATAAGAAAAACTCCTTATCAGAATGAACCTAGAAAAAAAATTAAACTAAATTAGATAATTCTGCACGAAAACCCATTTAACTAAATTAAGGGGAGGGGCAATTGCCCCCCTTTCCCCTTTTTATACTTAACCAATGAACCTCCAAATCAAATGAAGGAAGCCATATCGGAATAAACAGATATATCAAATTTGAAGCAAATCGAATAATTCTGTATGAAAAACCCATTTCTCTAAATTAAGGGGAGACTAGCCCCGTCCCTCCTTTATACTTAACCAATAAAACTCCAAATGTAATCAAGGCAGCTCCTTAACATAATAAACCGATATACGGAATTTGGAGCAAATCGAATAACTCTGCATGAAAAACCCATTTATCTAAATTAAGGGGGGGTCTAGCCCCCCTTTCCTCCCTTTATACTTAAGTAATGAACCTCCAAATCTAATCAAGGAAGCTCCTTAACATAATAAACCGGTATACCAAATTTGGAGCAAATCGAATAATTCTGCATAAAAAACCCATTTATCTAAATTAAGGGGGAGGGGGGGGGTAGCCCCTTATTTCCTCCCTTTATACTTAACTAATGAACCTCCAAATCTAATCAAGCCATCTCCTTAACATAATAAACCGGTATATCAAATTTGGAACTAATCGAATAATTCTACAGGAATAATGGAATAATTCTACATGAAAAATGCATTTATCTTAATTAAGGGAGGGTAGCCCCCTTTCCTCTCCTTTATACATAATAATGATCTTCCGAATCTAATCAGGGAAGTTGGTTAACATAATTAACCGGTATACCAAATTTATAACAAATCGCATATTTCTGCATGAAAAACTCATTTATCTAAATTAAGGGGGGGTAGCCCCCCTTTCCTCCCTTTATATGTAACTAATGAACCTCCAAATCTAATCAAGGCAGCTCCTTAACATAATAAACCGGTATACCAAATTTGGAAGAAATCGAATAATTCTACATGAAAAACCCATTTATCTAAATTAAGGGGGGGTGACCCCCTTTCCCCCCTTTATACTTAAGTAATGAGCTTCCAAATGTAATCAAGGAAGCTCCTTAACATAATAAACCGGTATACCAAATTTGGGGCAAATCGAATATTTCTGTATGAAAAACCCATTTATCTAAATTAAGGGGGGACTTGCCCCCCTTTATCCTTAACCAATGAACCCCAAAAACTAATCAGGGAAGCGCCTTATCAGAATTAACCTAGAAAAAAAATTGAAGCAAATCGGATATTTCTATCAAGAGTTATCGCGTTACGTACATACGTACGTATGTACACACGTACGTACATACAGAACCGGCGGGCACATAAGCCCACAGGCTTTGACAGCCTGTGAGCTAATAAGACACACAAATATTCTTTAAAATGCATTTTTATAGCAGACGATATTCTTAGCATAGCATGTATTTTAATTGCAATTTATTTCAGTTGTTATGAGAAAATTGCAACAAAAATATATAGTAATCTACTGTAATTTTCCCTTTACTTTCTACAGAAGTGGAGTACTTCAGTTGCCACCGTTGTAGAAATGGCATTAAAAATTACAAAAAAATTAATATCTCAAAAATAAATTGAGATGCAGTTTTCAAGCAACTTGCATTTAAAAGTGCCGTAATTTCCGGCGTATAATCCGCGGATCAAACAGTCATTTTTCGACCCAGAATTTTTTTTTTTAAATGTAACATTTTAGATCGCGGTAAATATTTGGCTTCAATTTCTAAATAAAATTTCTGGGTCCAAACAGAATTGTTTGATCCGCCAATTATACGCGGAAAATTACGGTATTTTTTTTTCCCTATACGACGGTGAAAATTTTTAAAATGTGCGATGTTTAGAAGTTTAAAAAATTGCAATAGATTATGAGTATTTAATCGTACAATGATACACCTGCTTCATTTTAATCGCGGCTTAGGGTTAAGTGTGACGTTATTTTTTTCTGACGACATTTTAATTGTTATCTGAAAGAAATAGAATATTGGGAGCCAATAAAAAAAAAATAATAATATCTCAAAAATAAATTGAGATGCAGTTTTCATACAAATTGCATTTAAAAGTACTTTTTCCCCCCCTACACGACTGTGTAAAAATTGAAAATGTGCGATGTTTAGAAGTTTAAAAACTATCAGTGGATTATCAGTATTTAACCGTACAATGATACCCCTGCTTCGTTTTTCTGGTGGGTTATTGTTAAGTGTAACGTTATTTTTTAGTTACGACACTTTAATTGTTGTCTGAAAGAAAAAGCATATCGGGTCTAAAAATCAATTTTTAAACTGAAAAGAAGGAAATCCCCCCTTAAGCTCACGCTCAAAAATACTTTATTCAATTCACTGAAATTTTCCTGGCACCAGTGCTGCCAGGATTTTTCCGTTAATTAACGAATGTCCGTTTCTTTTATCTCCGTTATAGACGGTAAAGTATACGTGAATTGAAGGAAGTAGGAAAAAATAAAAGTTGTTGACCCTGGAATCGAACCAGCTACTTTAGGGTTACGAGACGAGTACGCTAACCACTGGGCTACACTTGTACGATTGTGAAACACTTTGAAGTTTGCTTCAGATGGGTATGGCTTGATTAATTTTATATTTTTAAGTGGATTACTAGATGTAAAATATGAATATTATATAATATTTTTATTCGATAAGAATTTTTTCTCTTTTTTGAGTAAAATCGATTTTTTTCCATTTATTATTTAAATTAAAATGTCATTTAAAATATATTTTAAATGCTAATATTTTTTTCTAAACAACTTTATAAATTCAACTTTATAAAATAAATTGTGAGTACTTTTGAACGACTGAGAAAAGTAATTGTTATTTATTTTTAAATTTGAAAACTTTTTTCTTTTTTAATTAAATTAGAAATTTTAATTTATAGAATTTTTGGTTTTTCATTTTAAAAATGAATTCGGATTTTAGTATTAATGGAGCGCATACGTTCTAGGAATGAACAGAATTTCTTCCCCTTCTTCAGACATTCGGGAAGAATTCAAGTATAAAACAAATTTTCTAGGAGTACGGAAATTACTTGTTAAAAAATGTTGAATAATTTAGTGTATTTCGAGTTTTTCTGTCAGTGCTGCCAATACTCTGCCAACTGAGATATCCTGGACAAATCTGGCGGGCACACAACTCACCCAGAAAACCTTATTGATTATCATATCTGGTCTTACATCGGAATCAGCTCAACAGAAGAAATCCCAGGCAATGAAACTCGGGTGTAATTACATATCCAATGTTTCTTGGAATTCCATTACCTGCTACAGTGAAACTTCTTTTAAAGGCCACCTCCATTAAGGGCCAATATTTTTAGGAACGAAAAATTTTCCCATAGAAATAATGTTAAATGTACTCCTATTAGGGGCCGCACCTATCCCTCATAAAGGCCATTTTTTTTTCACATGTGCCTTAAATCCTAAACAAGTGTATTGAATTCCTGAACAAAAGATAAGAGTTCAACAAACAACTGCTGCACTTGCAACAAAGAAGGCAGGGGGTGATGGAGAGGATTTAGTAACACAATGAAGGACAGCAAACTTTTCCACAAGTGAGACAAACAGGTGTTACTCACACTTTGTTTGACATTTCAACCTGTAGGGGTTGGGTTGCAGGGGAAACTTGAACCTCTGCACACAAAGGATAACAGGTTATCTAGAAAAACTGATTCCACATTTACTAAAACTATGAATGCATATTAAAGAACAATTTTTACACCTGTCAGGAAACCCTAACAGAAATAAATAAACTAATATCTCATTCCAAGGCATTAATAAATTATGCAAATTTAAGTAATTTGTTCCATAAAGTAAAAGAATCATTAGAAACAAAAATTGTCTGCAAAAAAAAATTATGAAAAGTAAACAAACATCAATAGAAAATTTCAATCATATATAGAGTTTGAAAATGTTAATAAATAGTTTTTTCACATATATAGGTTTTGATTTCCTTATTTTAGTTTTTTTTTTTTTTTTTGTCCCCTCTATTTAAGGGCCACCCCTCATAAGGGCCAATTTTCAATGGAACGGCAGGTGGCCCTTACAGAGATGTTTCACTGTATTTATTTTGTTGAGTATTTGTTGGTATCACACCAGATGCCAGTGTCGTATCTGTATTTATTTTGTTGAGTATTTGTTGGTATCACACCAGATGCCAGTGTCGTATCTGTATTTATTTTATTGAGTATTTGTTGGTATCACACCAGATGCCAGTGTCGTATCTAGGGGGTGGATTCGCAGGGGGGGCTTCTGCCCCCCCCCCCTGCGAAATTTGTAGAAAATATCAAGTTTAATTACGAAAGTTTAGCAAAATGTAAAGAAACTTGCTAAGATAAAATTCAAGGTGAACCAGAAAAATATTCATTTTAGACAGGTTTTCTTCTTAGAAATTGCGTTATTTCACAAATGACGTGCGCGTTTGTGCTCCAAAAGGAGTCCGAGAATGTGTAGAGGGAGGTGGGGCAGATTGAGAATGCTCTTATATAATTTTAAATTCGCTGTTTATTTCAGTTTTATTTACTATTTATTAAATACCTTTTAGTAGATAGTTTTCAGTATTCCGTTTTTAAAAATGCTGTATAACGATGTAATTATACTTGTGCAGACAAAAACCTGCTTAAAACGACATTTTCCCCTGTCCCATGCGATTTCATCTTAGCAGATTTGATTGTACAATATTTGCGTTACCTGCTAATAAGATAAAAACCTGTTTAAAGCGGAATTTTTCCCGTTTTTTGCGATTCCTGCTAAGAAACTTTTACTGTATCTCAGCCCCCTCCGAAATGATGTCTACACTGGTGTCCAAAATTAAGGACCAGTCACAAAATGCTAATTTTTAAGTAAGCGAATACTCAAAAGGAAATATTATAATTCAAATAATTACTATCCCTACAGTCCATATAGCATCTCATTCATGTTACACATGGTCACAAGTCTCACAGTCACTACGGTGAAGCAAAAAAATAGGAAATTCCACGCGTCTCATTATGAGTCTCAAATGGTCACTATATGTGACTCCACCGAGACGTCAATGTGACTGCTGCTTTGTGACGAGTCACCAGGTGACTTTGCAATGTAGTTGCATTGTGACTCTCATGTGACTGTCATTTTTAGACTCAATTTCAAAGTCATCATGAACGTTGCATTGTGATAAGTCACCAAATAATATCACATTATAGTCACATGATGACTTTTTACAAAAGAGCACAATGGTGACTTCACAGTAGTCTCCCTGTCACCTGAAAGTCATCATGTGACTTTAATGTGACATTATTTGGTAACTTATCACAATGCAGCGTTCACGATGACTTTGAAATTGAGTCTGCAGATGACAGTCACATGAGATTCACAATGTAAACTACATTGTAAAGTCACATGGTGACTCGTCACAAAGCAGCAGTCACAGTGACGTCTCAGTGGAGTCACATATAGTGAACGTTTGAGACTCATAATGAAATGTATGGAATTTCCTGCTTTTTTTGCTTCACCGTACTGACTGTGACACTTGTGACCATGTGTGATATGAATGAGATGTTATATGGACTAGCTTTGCTGTAGAGATAGTAATTATTCGAATTATATTATTTCCTTTTGAGTATTCGCGTACTTGAAAATTAGCATTTTGTGATCGGTCCTTAATTTTGGACACCAGTGTAGATACGCCACTGCCAGATGCCATAATCAATAATGTTTCTTTTTGAAATGTGTGCCCGCCAGATTTGTCCAAGATAGCTGAGATGGCAGACTATTGGCAGCTTATTGGTCCCGGGTTCGAATTCTGGCGTGGACACTTTTGCACACAGTTGGAAAATTGCAACTAGATTTATTAATGTATTTGTAAAATCAAATGAAAAAGTTCCACTAATAATAAGAAAAAAATAAAGAAACAGGTAATGAGTTTTTAAATTGTCACAAACTCAGAGAGGAGAAATTTCCCAAATATTTCCACCCCAAATGACAACTCTGATGTCAAATTTGAGAATAAATAACTAATTGTTAAAAAGAAGTAGAGTCCTGCATTGAGTCGGGTTATCCGCTTTTACCCGAACCCGACCCGACCTGCGATTCGGGTCGGGTCGGGTTGGCGCTATATTTTCCCGTTGCGGGTCGGGTCGGGTTGACTTTAAATTTTTTTGGTGCGGGTCGGGTTGGCTTTTATTGTTTCGGGTTCGGGTGGGTTTCGGGCTGGCTTTTTTACTCTTGCGGGTTGGGTTCGGGTTGATCCGCTTTTTTAAAAGAATGTGGAAAATATTTTTTCCCGTTAAAAACCTATACAAACCGCAGATCAAAGTTTCACAAAAGCAAAATGTGTTCCTGTCTGTTTTGTCTTTAGCCATCCTTTCACGAGTCTTCCAAATAACAAACTGCATTATGTTTTTACCGTATTTTAAAAATACAATATGCAGCAAAACGCTAAATGGTCCTTCCTGTCTAATGTATCAAGTGAATAATTTAATTGTGGTGATACGCGGTGCACTATGTTAGACGGGAAAATTTTCAAAATAATAACTGCTGATAAACTAAAGGCAGATGGCCACTTGTGTAAAACAAGGTGTATCGTTATAAGTGAAACTTTTGAAACCGCAACTAATTTTAAAGCATATTTATAGATTAGATTTTTAGTTTTATACCATTTAGAGTCCTGCATCGGGTAGGGTTTACTGTTGTTGAATATTAAAGAACATAGATTTGTTCATTCTTCTATGTAAAATATAAAAATGGTATTAGAGAATTAAAGGTCTGCACGGGCTGGAATTTCCAGGCCCGGGAACGGCCTACCCCGCCCCGTCCAGTCCCGTGTAAAACTTAAAGGTTCGGCCCTAGTGCGGCAGGGCCCGTTTATAATTTTATTGGCTTCGTCTAAATATTTATATCGGACCGGTAGACCCGCTTAATTGTAGTTATCGGCGCGGCCTGGTAGGGCCGTTCATTTTTTTTTTTTTGCCTCAACGGCCCGTTGAAAAAACTGTCCTAATAAAGCGGCCTGGCCAGTTTGAAATTTTACCGCCCAGCCGCGGCCCTCGGGCCGGACCGGTGCAGAACTTTATTAGATATACAATTGTAGATTATTTTCATAATGGTATTAAAATATGATTTGCTTTCCTTACATTGCGGGTTCGGGTCGGGTGCGGGTTGATACACCTCTGGTTCGGTTCGGGCTGCGGGGTTGCCTGAAATCATTTTTGCGGGTTCGGGTCGGGTTGCGGGTTGCCGAAAATTATTTTTGCGGGTTCGGGTCGGGTTGCGGGTTGACTTAAAATGGAATTTGCGGGTTCGGGTCGGGTAGAACCCGACCCGCGCAGGACTCTAAAAAGAAGCCTCCGTGGCCGAGTGGTTAAGGCACCACGCCGCTAATTGCTTGAGAGCTTAGGAGGTCTGCGGATTACCCATTAGGCTGAGTAGGCTGACGCCTAGGGGCCCCTGTGCTACGAAGTTTTTTCGAGTTTTTTTTTGTGTCTTTTACATTGAGCTAACATTTAATGCAAAAGAGAAATGCTGTGCAGTATTCTTTGTTCTTTGTTTCACTCATTTATTGAATCTTGAAAATTATTAATTGATACAGATTGTAATCCAAACGCTACTCCACTTTTAATTTTTTCTCTATTCATAAAAGGAAAGTACTGAATTCTTGAAAATTTTCGGCTTTCAGTTATGGAAAGATTTACACAGAGGAGAGAGTAGCCACAGTGGCCGCCCAGGCAAGATTTTGACAGCACCTCTACGAATGATATATTTTAAAGAAGCTTTTAAATTTTAATCAAGCATTTGTCTAATCATAACTCCTTACATTTTAGCACCATGGTCAATCACCCGACCTCACTCCGACCCCTCCCATCTTTAAAGCTAGACCAAAATTTACATGTTTTGGTATATCCTAAATACGATTTGATTGCATTTGAAAAAAAAATTGTGTGTTAAAATTGCGTGAGTGCAGCTATAATTAATGCATTAAATACCAAGTAGTTAGACCCCTGATGATAGAAACATATACTTCCAACTGCAAAAAGTATGAGTACAGACTTTAAATATGGAATTTGTTTTAAAAAGGCAAGCATACATATTAAAATACGAAATTTTATATTTTATATGGTCCTTGCAGGGGTAATACTGGTCATAGGTGATATTTCAGGACACATTTACCCAGCATTGTACTTTTTTTCCACGACCGTTTGTAGAAATTCGTGATTTTTTTTCCGCGATCCTTTGCCGAAATCCGCGAATTTTTTCAACTATCGTTTGAGAAATTCGCTATTTTTTCAGTGATCGTTTGTCAAAATTCGCAATTTTTCTTCACAATCGTTTGCCGAAATTCGCGTTTCTTTTCCTCGGTCATTTGCCGAAATTCGCGATTTTTCTCCGCGATCGTTTGCTGAAATTCACGATTTTTTTCGTGATCGTTTGCTAAAATTAGCTTTTTTGTTCTTCGATCGTTTGCCAAAATTCGCGATTTTTCTCCGCTATCATTTGCTGGAATTCGCGATTTTTTCTGCTGTCGTTAGGTGAAATTCGCGTTTTTTTCAGCCATTGCCGAAATTCACGATTTTTTCGACGATCGTTTGCCAAAATTAGCTTTTCTTTTCCGCGATCGTTTGCCGAAATTCGCGTTTTTATTCTTCGACCGTTTGCGAAAATTCGTAAGGCATTCCGCGATCGATTGCTGAAATTCGCGATTTTTCTCCGCGATCGTTTGATGAAATTCGCGATTTTTTCCGCGATCGTTTGCCGAAATTCGTGATCTTTTCAGCGATCGTTTACCGAAATTTGCGTTTTTTTATCGTTTGCCAAAATTCGCGATTTTTTTCAGTGATCGATTGTCGAAATTCGCGAATTTTTCCCGCGATTGGTTGCCGAAATTCATGTTTTTTCTTCGATCTTTTGCTGAAATGTGCGATTTTTTTTCACAATTGTTTGCTGAAATTCGCGATCGTTTGCTGAAATTTGAGATTTGCTTCCGCGATCATTTGCTGAAATTTGCGTTTTTTCCTCGCGATCGCCTGACGAAATTCGCGATTTTCTTTCACAATCGTTTCATGAAATTCGTGATTAACTTCTGCTCTTGTTCGGCGAAATTTGCGATTTTTTTACGCGATCTTTAGTCGAAATTGCGATGTTTTTTCCGCAGTCGTTCGACGAAATTCGCGATTTTATTCCGCAATTAATTTCTGCAATTATTTGACGAAATTCGCGATTTTATTCCGCAATTAATTTCTGCAATTGTTTGACGAAATTCGTATTTTTTCCCGTGACCGATTGATTTTATGCAACCTCTTGACGAAACTCGTCAGTTTTTCCGCAGTTTGACAAAAGTCCCGACTTTTTTCTCGAATGGTTGGCCGGAATTGGCGATTTTATTCATGGATCGTTTGACGAAATTCTCGGTCGTTTACATCAACGCGATTTTTTTTCGATTCAGCGGAAATTGCTGAATAACCGATTAACGAAATTTGTGATGTTTTTCCTTCCTGTCCGGCTGACAAATTCCTCATTTTTTCCCTTTGACCATATGACGAAATTTATCATTTTTTTTTTTTATCATCAGATGACAAAATGTGTCACTATTTTCAGGCTCATATATTTTTTTCTCTCCTATGCTCTTATTTACTCCAAAATACTCGATTTTGTGGAATTTTGCAAAAATAAATTATTCCCGGGATTGAGCGGGAATATATATGTATATATACGTAATATATATTCGCGGAAAAATAATGACTGTTATTGTTATAGTATAAACTCGCGAAATTCCAGGACGGCCTTACCATATTTTAGGACGTTTTTTCATTTTTCAAGAATTTTAGGAATTTCAAGACAAGTACGGCCCCTGAGTCTTAAAAGAATGTTGTCCCCCATCTAAGAAGAGCATTTTTTAAAAAGTCTCATTCTTTTACGACTAAAACTAATCAAATTAGAATATTTTGAATTTTATGAAATTTCAATGTTTGCCGTTTACCTGTACTAAATTACTAAATAATACTTCTTTCTGTTTCTAGTGCTGGAAAACACTAAAATTACATAAAATTCATAATTTGGTAAGTTTTGGTTGTGAAAGAATAGTTTTTTTTTTTGTTTTTGTTTCGTTTTTCTTAGACAAAAACATTTTTCTAAATAATAACCTATAAGACTCAGGAACTGCATCAAAATTAAATTTAGAATTTTATTAGGTAAAAAAAAATACCATATCTAAAAACTTTACTTAATTTCTATACTTATTGTAAATGGTAGTACGTTTTCTTCATCAGTGGTTTATGAGATAATTGAGCAGACATGCATTTTGAATCATCTGGTCTACATCGCTTTGAAGGAGAGGAGGAGGGCCGCAAAAAACTCAAGCCTAGGGGTCAGAGTAGTGCTTAATCCGCTTCTGTCTGCGTGTTCGACTCCCGCTGGCTCATTTGCACACTCTTTGTGGAGTTCTCCACTGTAATTCTCTGGTGTTGTAAATTTCCTAGTGCTATCTCGTCCTCGTATGTTGACGAAATTGTTATGTCAAAAATGTGTAATTATTTTTGTGTATGTAATAAAGGATCATTCGAGGAGACAGCCATTGTAGCTATAGGCCCCAAAGCAAACCCCACTTTGGTGGACTTCAAATCAACTGTTAAAAAAACACATTAAAAATTTGTATAATTTATTTATAAATTACCATAGTATTATTCAAAAGTCCGAGAAGTTTGTTTACATTAGTTACAAAAAATAAAATAAAATAAAATAAATAAATGTTGGAAGGGAGTATGCGAACTCAGGATGCCAATTCAAAACTTTCTTTTGGCAGACAAAGGTTTTCTCTAAGGGAGAGGGAGGGGCAACAAATTTATTTTTGTCGGGTTTTGTTCATCTGACGAAACCCTATTCGCAGGGCTAGACTTAGGCTATGGGGGGCAACGGGGCAAGAATCATTCTGGGGGGCCCCTTCTATCAATAGATTTTTTTTTAATAATGTGGAAGTAGCTAGTACTAAACTTCATACATATTCTATTATATGCATAAGTTTTGTACCCGGTACTGCTTACATCTGTATACAGTGTGTCACAAAAAGGTAGTCACAACTTTAAGAAAAAATACTTGTAGGATAATAGTAGAAAAAAATGATAGATTGATTGACACGAGTATTTCTTTGCAAGCTTTTACTAAGCTTATCTACGTACGTTATACAATGACTGAAAGAAAATGCCCCAAATTGGTCATCATTAATGGTATTAACTTGCCACGTTACGAGAAAAACGTTAATAAAGAATTTCTTTTGAAAACAATAGAATACTAAGTTGGCATAATGAAATATTAATCATTAGTTTCCTGATGATATAGTTTGTTTTTTGCATGGGTGGAGAGGGTACTGGAAGCAGAGGGAGGAAGGGGGACCGCACTTCCTTCCTAAATGTTTGAAAGCATATAAATTTTGGTTACTTTTGTTTAATTTTAAACATTTGGCACTTTTTAATAAAAATCCTGACTACTCTCATGGGGGGCCCCCCAAAAAGGGGGGCCCGGGACAACTGCCCCGCATGCCCCAGCGTAAGTCGGGCCCTGCCTATTCGTGTTACTCCTCTGTCAATTTCTATGTCACAGAGTTCGTTCTCAGAAACTGTAAGTTAGATACTTGAAATTTTGTATACTTATAGCTGAATACCTCCAATCACACGACAAATCATAATTTTTTTTAAAAGTCTTATATTATTTTAATTAAATGAGTGAATTTAATTAATGACAGCCTACCATTTTTGCGATTTAAATTTTAAAGCATAACATTAATTTCAGTCTTTTTCATTCAGGCTAGATAGCTCCGTGATAGTACATTTGCCTGTTAATCAAATGGTTCCCAGTTCGAAGCTCGGTGATGGAGTTAGAAAAATCCCCCCCCCCCCCCCCACTAAAATAGATTTCATTATCTAATGGATTCAATTTTTTCAGGCCACCACAAGTAGCCGAGAAGTTCTACTCTTAAAGCTGGTAGACGGGAGGTGCTGACTTCGAACCCAATCGCGCCCGTTGGCCTAAACGTTCGAAGTTTTCCGTGGTTTTCTTCGAACCTTGGATAACCTTGTGTAAATACGAGTTAGGTTCCCTTTGAAAGACTCCTACGGAGGGCACCCCCCCCCCTCGTGCAGATAATCGGTCGTCATAAATAATACCAACACCAATTTTACAGAATTTTTTTTGCCATTTTAAAGTCACAACCTGTTGTGAAATATTTTATCAATCATTTTTTTAATTCAAAAATTCTTTTTTGAGAAACTGCGAAATTTTAAATTGGCTACATTTCATTGCTGGGTTCCTCCCTCCCCACGAGGACCAGGGCCGAAACTAGCATTTTTTGCTTCCGAGGCAAACATGGATTTTGGCGCCCCCCTCTTCCGCAAAGTATATTTTAAAAGAGAATTTTACCAATTTTCTAATAGCCGACTTATTTTAAAATTTTAAATATGTATTCATAAAATATGTAATACTGAACTACGTAATCTACAATGTCGGATCCAAGGGGGAGGTCAGGGGGGGTCATGACACCCCTCTCTGAACACCAACAAAAATATTCTAAAGATCATTTTTAAAATAAAATATACAGTAGAATCCCGATTATCCGAGTCCCGCTTAACCGAGTTTCCGCTTTAACCGAGTTATTTTCTTCTGATGGACTGGTGGCTTTCATTATTATGAAACAGCCATTATAAATGAAGTGTTAGGTGAAGATGACAGAGCAGCCGTGAAAAGTTAGAATTCTGAAATTTTTGGTCAGAACGGAAAAAAAAAAGAGGCCATAGCCATTTTTTCCCCATTCTGACCAGAAAATCAGAGTGCGAACTTTTTTACGGCTGCTCTTTCATCGTCACCTAACACTTCATTTATATTGGCTGTTTCATAATAATGGAAGCCATCAGTCCATCAGAAGAAAATGATCAATTCCAAAGGTATAATCCTTCATTTGGCGCCCAGGGCACATGCCTCCCCCTCCACAGTTTCGGCCCTGACGAGGACATTGGCGAAAATATTATGGGAGATGCTCAAATAGTCATTTTCGAATAAATTGAACAGTTACGATGATCAATAATTAATAAAACATTTATGAAAATAATTCATCATTCAAATTAATTATTAATGCAATTATCACGAAATAAATAATTTATTTTGAATACAAGATACTATGTACTGAAAATTGTGGATAGTTATGATTATCAAATTATGAGCCAACGGAGGTTAAGTTGAGGGGGGCAGAGCCTCATATACAGGGCCCGACTAATGCAGGGGCATGCGGGGCAGCTGCCCCGGGCCCCCCCGATTTGAGGGGGTCCCCCAAGGGCAGATATACGTTTTAGTTAAAGGAGAGCCAAATGATAAAAAATATCCAAAAGTGACCAGATTCTAATTTAAAGTGTTTTTCATTTTGTGATATTTAATTTCTTCCTTACTGATTTCATAATTTTTTAAATACATAATTTTAATTAAAATATTACAGTAATATCACACATCTGCTATCTGATGCTTTCTGTTTTCATATTATGAAACTTTATACCAAAGTACTTTAAGGCATCATGGGGAATGCAGTAACAACATAACAAGTATTGAAATGTGTTGCTATTATTATTAAATGCATGCCACTCCTTGCCTTTCTATATGATGGAATCACCCAAATGCATGCTGATTGAATACAACGATTAAGTTAAATAGAAAAGTATTAACACAAACATCCAATAATGCCTGCGAGAACTGTATTTACATTTTACCGGCTCACATTTATCCTTATATTCCTATAACAACAACAACAACAACAAAAAATGTATGCTGTAGTTTCTTAAAGTTATCTTTCTTGTACTATACTGTATACAGATGTGAATAGTACTTGGTATGACATTTAAGTCTACATACAATAGGTATGAAGTTTAGTTTTAGTCATTTCAACATTAATTCATGAAAAATTTCACAAGACCGAAGGGGGATCCCAAATAATGTTTGCCCCAGGGCCCCCTACTGTCTAAGTCGGGCCCTGCTCATATATTAAAAGTTTCACCTAAAATATACAATCTTAGAGTATCAATGCATGTAATCTTATCTTATTTCACGTTACAATTTTTACGAGTTAAATCGCCTGAAATTACTCGAAATATTACTTACAGTAATATAAATACGAAAGAACGAAGAAAGTGAAACCGCTTGTTGAAAGTTTTAAAAATTAAATAAATTTAATTATAAATGAAAATGCGACTTACAAAACTGACTTTGGAGTTTCTGAACTGCAGATTTACTTGTTAGAAATGTAATCAATATTTATAGCACTTCTTTATGCGCATTTTTTTTTTTTTTTTTTATCTGAGATGAATTATCAAACATTGAAAACAGAAAATAATGGTTTTTGGAACAGCCCATGTGACTTAAAAAGACTGTCTATAATTGAAGGCTTGGAGGTCCCTGAGCCCCTCCCTTTCCTACCCCTCTATTTGGGAAAGTGAAAGATTTGAGAATAGCCTTAAAACTCACTTTTAAAACGCGTTGCTCTTAAAAGAATAATCATTCTTTCACACTAATAAAATGAAATTAAAGTTTTTACTCCTATTACGGCTTCTAGCAAAGTCAGCAAATTAATCGTTGCTATATGAAACAAGCAAAACACGAATTTAAAGGAATCCGACGCTGAAATTGGCGAAATATCTCTCGCCTAGGCGAAAGGCGATATGAAACCTAAGGGTAGAAAAGTATTCAGATGCAAGAGGTAGCAAAGCGGGCGGCAGTAGTGTCAGTGATACACGTGGTATTGTTTAGCCGCGCAGGGAGAAAGACATTTCCCACCACAGAAATGCGCGCATGCTCAGTTAACCGGTGTCGAGAGGTGAAAACAGTGAAAGATGGTCTCGGCAGATCGTTGTGTGTGAGATAGAAAAAGTTTCCTGGACTGTTTGAGAGTATAACAGCCCATGTTATACTCTCAGATTTTATGAACTCTGATGGCCGAACCAAAACGGATACAACTAGATGCTCCAAAGACACTACACCGTGAAAAGAAACAAAAAGCTTTGCCTCCGACTTTCAGATTTGAATTGAAACTCACCGATACCAAGAACACTGATTGTGCGGAATATTCATATGCGGAGCTTGTGAAAGAAGCTCGGGTAAGTACCAGCAGGCTTTCGGGATTGAGATCTAGCTTTCGTTGGCTAGCCCTAAATGCGCTAAAGACTTGCTATGCATGCTTTGTTACTGCGTAGCTTTTTTTTTTCTATATTGTTCTTATCGTTAAAGGTGTACAATGATTTGTACACTAGAGAAAAACCATTGTATACATTTTGTACTGTAATAAGTTAAAGATTTGTTATTTTGAGTCAAAGGGCATTTATTGATTACTTTTAATAATGTTTATTTCGTTCGTTAAAGTGGTGAAAATGTGTAAAATGACCTCGACTTATAAAATGGTCGCCATATTTGTAAAGAGTTTAAGATAACGGAATGGGTATTGTTTTATAAACATAATTAACTTGATCTGGAATATATGTTAAAGTTAAGAAATAAAATTCCTTTGTTTTTAGATCAGATTTTCCTATGCATTCTATACCCTTTTAGATGTCCAGTGTTTGGGGAGGGAAGGGGGGAGGAGGAGAAGGTGGGGTCATTGCGTGAGAGTGACACCGTTGAACAAATTTGTTTATTTATTATATCGCCTTTCTTTGATCCCATATGTTTGTACTTTTTAATATGCAATTTTTTTTCATCAATGATATAAAGGGAGCTTCCAAGTATTAAGTACTTTTAAAATGCATTGAGTAGCACCAATATAGAAGTTTTATTTTGGGTAATTATAGTATTAAGATCCCGTAAAAATATATTTCCTCGTATTATTTTCTTAATTACCTTATCCAAATTGCAGTTCACTCGATCGTTATTTAACTAAAATCGATTGATATATCTATATAATGTACCTATAAATATTACGGTTTCTATTAGATTGATGGTTTTCTTAAAGTAATCTTTAATCTCGCATGATTTTTGAAGGATATTAGACGCTGCATACGAATTATTAGCTGATTGGATCAGTTCCCTTTATCATCAAATAATTATAAATATAATGTAAATTATTTTTGTCGTGTATTGAATTTGCTTTGCAATTGTGATTCACGTAGAGGCACCTAATATGATTCATTTTGAATGATATAATGAATTAAAAAAAACTCCTACACACGATCTATTTGTCATGTGCAATGCACATACACACGTTTATTACCCACACATGTATGTTTAGATATGAGTCATTACTCACGAAATGAAGTGTGTATTAAATATATAGAAGTGAAATTGGATACTACCGATACATATTTTTCCCCCCTCAGCTTTCTCCTCCCCTCCAGATCTTATGTGTGACAATTAAAATCATTTCGAAATGTTTGTTTTGATTCAGGAAGTGATTTTAACTTGAAAGCTTGTATTTTCTGCAATGTTAAACTAAAGCTTCCTTATATATGCCGTTAAGACACATTAACTTTTATAATTAAGTGTAGTTCAATTTTTCGTACGTTTTTTAATTAACTTTTTAGCGAAATTTCTTCATTAGATTTTTATCGTAATGTTTCTTGACAGTTTTTAAGCAATTTTACGTACATTTTTGAATGAAATCGTAGCGAAATTTCTATATTAGATTTTTATTGTAATGTTTGTTAACAGCTTTTAAACAATTTTACGTACATTAATGAATGGAATCTTAGCGAAGTCTCTATATAGATTTTTATTGTAATGTTTGTTGACAGCTTTTAAGCAATTTTACATACATTTTTGAATGAAATCGTAGCGAGTCTAAAGTTCCTTCATTAAATTGTTATTCTAATATTTGACAGCTTTTAAGCAATGCATTTAAGTTGTATTCCATTTGTTTTAACTTTATTGGAAAGCAAAGATTAAAAACAAATGTGGAACCGTTTTCATTCGAAACTTCAGGTTCCAAAGAAATGAAGTTTGAAAAACGTACGTTTTTTAATTAACTTTTCAGCGAAATTTCTTCATTAGATTTTTATTGTAATGTTTGTTGACAGTTTTTAAGCAATTTTACATACGTTTTTGAATGAAATCGTAACGAAGTTTCTATATTAGATTTTTATTATAATGTTTGTTGACAGTTGTTAAGCAATTTTACGTAGGGTGAACTACCCAGTAATTGACCATTTAGTGAAAGTTTCTTCACATTTTTTTTTCTGTACTAAATTTAAGGAGATATTTCTTGAAACTTTTTTTTTAAAGTAACAATCACTTATAAGGATCAATAATAAATAAACATTTTTTGTCTACTTTTTTGCAATTTTATTTTATTTAATATATAATAGTTGTCAAGTGAGATTTTGCCAGTAATTGACCACTTAATGTTAGAAAATGACCATCACTGTGTCAGTAATTGACCACTCTGAAGTTGAACTGATAAACCTTCTTAAAATTAATCATATGAAAAAATGGGGAAGTTTGCCAAGTTTTATTCTACAGAAACTGGATGTCTAGCCTCCTGGACAGCCAGAAAAAAATCGGGGAAATTTCAAATTTCTAAAAAACAAACAAAAAAAAAAAAAAGACGAATTTGAAATTTCTGAGAAATTTTTTAGAAAAAGAATTTCAATCATAAAGCCAAGGATTTTTAAATTGCAGTAGTAGCAAAATATGTAACTGTGCTCTTTATAAGGACTGTTCGAACCTCTTATAGATTTTTTTTTTTTTTGCTTATCCTCTTTTACTCTTTCCTTGGCAATTATTAAGGTTTTTGGTATGTAACATCACACAATCTCGACACCTGAAAAATTGTTGCCACCTGGCTAACCGAAAAGTACCAATTGTTTTTATTGGCATGGAAAACCTAGAAAAGTAAAGGAAATTCCTCACTGAACTTGGCTAGTCAGTCACTCTGTATGGAAAATATAGATGTACATTCTATATATATGAGGACATCATGATCTGCTTTTAAAAAACTAGTCAAGAGATTTTTTGTAAAAAAAATTAAAACTGTTTCTGAACAGAAAACATATTAGTGAATTTCCACAATGTTTTGTAAGATTGAAATTAGTGGTAAAACATGATATTTATATGTAAATACAGACAAGAAAAGAATAGTTACTATTTCGAAATTTATTTATAAAAAAATCCATTAATTATTAAAGTTAACACAAAAATGAAACTTAATCCTCATCTGTTTCACCAAAACAACTGACACACATGAAGTCAACTTCTTTGTCACTCTGTCATCCAATGTAATTTGTTGCCTGTGTCTCGTAGACGCACATTTTAGTATGATAGGGCTCATACCAGATTTCTTTAATTCCTATCATATCTTCTTCCATCCAGATTTCTTGCCTTTCACACCCAATCATTTATCAGACTTTGCTTATATGTAGAAGTCTTTATTGCTGCTGTTTCACCTTTTTTTTGTTTTGTTTTGTTTAATTTTTTAACTTGCCTTACTTCCTGTCTTCTTTCTTCTGTTTCTCTTCTTTACTTTCCCAATAATTTAGTCATGCTTTAAAGCAGCCATGCTCAACCTGCAGGCCACATATGGCCCAGTAATCTTTTACTTGTGGCCCGAGATACGTAATCATTAATCTCTATTTATAAAATTTATATATGCATAAAATATATTTAAGATTTTCCCTATTGCTTTATATTTTTGTGGGATGACAAAATCTGTCATGTTATTTATATAATTAATTTTAAATTATGTTTAAATATTCTAAATGCCATTTTCGTTTAGTGAAAAGTTTTTTTTTTTAGTTGTAGTCCTATTTGTGCTACAGTTATGTATACATTTCTGAAGCACTTGGCAATCAACTCTACTTTTGTCCCTCAAAACTTACTGTAATGTTAATGTAAATTCTGTATTGTTATTATGTTTTATTATTATACAGCTGCAGTTAATTAGGGTTGAACTTTGTCATGGATAAAATTAGCATAAAAATTTTTTATATAGCAATATTAACAGCATACTTCCACAACAATTGTAATAGAAATCTACCACAAACTATGTTTGGAGCTGATGGTGGTAAAAATTTTTTTTATAAGATTTGTGTGACAAACCCTATTGATATTTAGAGCCTCACTATACTAATTTTGTTATCTTTACATTTTAATTACACTTTTGCATTATTATTATATAAATGTGTTATGACCCTCTTAACATAACAAATGTGTGCTTGCTGGATCAGTAATTGACCAAGCATATTTAGTTATTAACCACCCTGGTCAACTACTGAAAGAACTCATTTTTTTAATAAAAAATTGATGAATATTGCTTTCATAATAGAAATCTGTGTATTTTTTTAAGTATCAAAAAGAATGGATGCAAACAAGCAAAAAGTCAGTAGTTGACCATTTTGGTCAATTACTGAATGCTTTCAACATTCACACATCTAGTAGTTGACCACCCCCCTTAACGTCATTTAATTTATGAATTTAATATTAAATGCATAATGATTAACTTAAAACAAACAAAAATGAACTACACACCTCATTTGATGAACCAATGGAACTAAATTAAACTTGATGCTGCAAGATTAATAAAACAACTCACAAAACAACACTACTATTACAGAATGTATTCACTTTTGATATTGTTAGAAGGTGCATTTTCTTTAATTTTTTACATTCAATCAGAATATAGATAGCAAAAGTATTTTTTTCTTATGCAATTCATTGGATGTTAGAAATTTTTATTCAGCATTCAAAAATACTTTATCAACACATTGATTCTTGTTTTTAACATATAAATGTGTTTTTGGTCAATTACTGGCATGTGGTCAATTACTGGAAGTTCACCCTACATTTTTGAATGAAATCGTAGTGAAGTTTCTGTATTAGATTTTTATTGTAATGTTTGTTAACAGCTTTTAAGTACTTTTACGTACATTTGTTAATGAAATCGTAGTGAGTCTAAAGTTTCTTCATTAAATTATTTTAATGTTTGACAGCTTTTAAGCAATGCATAAAGTTGTATTCTATTTGTTTTAACTTTATTGGAAAGCAAAGATTAAAAACAAATGTGGAACCGTTTTCATTTGAAACTTCAGGTTCCAAAGAAATGAAGAATTTTTATTTTCCTGTAAATGTGATCTTTGATTGTAGTTAATTGCTAGCTGATTACATTTTCATTCTTCTATAAAATTTGACAATGGTTTCGAGGAGGGGGAGGGGGGGGGGGGCTTGGGCAGAGTGTTTTGGAAAAATGTGTAAATCACACACTTATTCATAGCGACAACTGACAAATAATAATTTTGGAAATATTAATATGGGTAAATTGCAGGCATAGTTCTAAATCTGTCATTAAAAGCATGTTTAAAGAGTTATTTTCTGATACGTTTTAAATTAAAAAAATTGTTTGCATGCTTGAAAATATTGTTAAACTTTTCTAAAATACTTCATTTTTCTGAGTTGTCACTTTATTCTTAAAGTAAATTTCCTTTAAAAATGCCACATGTGTATTAGCTCAAGTGAAAATTATGTTTAATCTATCATAGGTACTTTTTTCTTCTAAAGTAAGGCTAGAATTGTGGAAATATCCGAATATAGGCTACAAATATATTGTTCATTAATAGTTAAGTATTTTATTAGTTATGTAGTGTTGATTCTAGAAAAAAAAAAAAAAAAAGGTTGCCGGGCGGGAATTTTTCAACAAGGGCACACTTTTACCTTGTTCACAAAACATATTATGAACTGGTTTGTTTAGAATCTCTTAACAGAATTTGCAATATTTTCCAATGTTTAATAGAATTTTATGGTTCTTCTGCCTTATCCCATCAACTGACGAATTTAATGTCTTTTTTAGCAACTTATTGACAAATTCTGCATTTTTTTTTTTTCTGCAACCTACTGAAGAATTTCGCTATTTTTTCTCATGATTGAATGCTGAATTTAATGTTTTTTTCCCTCTACCAATTGACAAATTTCGCAATACAGTCGAACCCCGTTAATATGTGAGTCAGAATGTTAAAAAGGGCTGCCAGGCACGTCGGAGGGGTTAAAAAGAGCCACCAGGTGCATCAGAAGGGTTAAAAAAAAGCCGCCAGGCGCATCAGAAGGGTTAAAAAGGACCACTGGGTGCTGCGCCCCTGCTTAAACAGCTTAGAGTCAACACTAGTTATGGGAGCTACTTAAATGTAACAACCTCTTTCACGATAGGTTGAATTATTTAAGTATATGTTCTGAGAAGTCTTGTATTATTATTATTATTATTATTATTTTTTTTTTGCAAAGCTGCAATTAAAAGTTTTTAATTCTTTTGTAAAAGATTAATTTTAAATACATTTGGATTCTAAATGTTAAATTTTTATGCAATAAGCTTCATTTTATAAAGAAAGTCTGGTCTAAATGCAGGTAAAGTGATGATAGGTAAACCCATTTAGCAGAAAACTTGCAACACCGCAGTAGGTGCTGCAAACTTGGCAGATTGCCCCAAAGCAGAATACTTTGCAATGTTCTGCAACGGAATTTCAGATGATCAAAAATGTTCTGCAAGTGCAATGGGGGAAAAAAAGGGGTGGTGTATATATATATGTAAGGATGTAATTTCATCTTTTATAAAAATGCTAAAGACGTGTTTCGTAAAACACTGTCAAACAAAAGAAACGTATTCTGGAGGCAAGATTTATTTCTAGAACCATGGCATTGACACAGAAGTTACTGACTTTGGAAGCGAGATATTTAGACATATTACTTTTATGCAGAAAATGTCTTTGGAAATTTGGTCCATACATAGTTATAAGGCCAGCTTTTACAAGTTTCCTAATAGATTTATGTCCAGATGGAGGTCCATTCGTATAAATAAACACACGTTTGTCTGTTGTACCAATGGTCCCCATCCGCGTTCCCATCAGCTGTATTGGGCCTTTTAGAAATTTTTTTTTCGATTGTAGACCCCCATGATTCGCATATAGCTTCAGATACTGAAATAGACAAAATTTTAGTTAGAAAACTGGTTAATTTCGGGATCTCTGATTTTAAAGTATTCACAGCATTTTTTAACATGGTCTTATTTTGAAAATATGTTTCACTCTCCTGGCACTCTTTGAAAGTTTCATAAACCTAATCAAGAAATACAGTGTATTCAAAATACAGCTCCTTCCCTTCCTCTTTTGAGGGAGGAGCACAAGGGAGTACATTCAGAATTTCTAAAAAATTAGCAAGATCCAAGATTTTGTCACATTTGAACGTGGAAAAATCAGATATTCAAAATTGAATAAATAGTTTGTTGCTTTGATGATCTAGACACTGTATTGATGCAGCAACGTATAAATATATTGCACTATATCTTTGATGTCACTGATAAAATACGATGTACTAGAATTATCAGTAGTAGACCTTAACATTTTGCAACTTATTGGAAGGTCTGGCAGAAGTACTCCTTGGAAAGTACTTTCTTCTGAAAACATGTGCCATGAAAGTATTGTATTTTTGAAAAAACATTTTGACAATGATCTAACAATATCAATAAATTGTTGCACATTTTCACAATTATGAAGGCTTGTCAGATGGGATTTGATGTTTAGCAAATAACAGTTTAGATTTGTAATTAAATCTGTATACTCCCAAGGAAGAAGATCTGTTACCTGAATACATTTTAACATGGTAGCAAGTACCGAAATTATACCAGCAATAACTATTATACTGAAGATATTTCTTTTTGATAAAAGTTTGTCCCTCAGACTTGCATTTTCTGTTTTTTCAGAGGCTGCAACTAATGCCTTGAAATCATTTAGGAATGTTTGAAAAACTTTAATAGCATGTGAAACAAATTTCAAAGTTTTAAAAATTTTAGGCTTTTAGAGAAACATTTGCAGTTCATCTGCACATTCGTTTAGACTTTCAAATTATTTCCCGGCACATTAATTCTTTCATGCAAGTATTGATAAGTGCTAAGGAACCTTGCACAATTTTACTATCTGAATGTACCTGAACCAACTCTAGTCTGTGCATAGGTTCCCAGGATACAGGAATATCTTCTCTAACCAGTATAGGTCAAAATTAACATTTTTACCCACTGGCCAGTACACAGATTTTTCTCACCGGCCAGTTTTTTTTTAACCACTGGTCAGTAACAAAGTTATGTACGCTCCATACAAAATTGTGTTTTTTCTAACTATCAACACTGTAATTTACTAATATATATTACTTACCATTCGACTACTCTCTAATCATTTAAAAGTAAAATTTGACCTGTCACTTTTACACGTATAAAGAAAATATATATACAGTCGAACCTCTATTTAACGAACCTCTGTTTTGCAAACTTTTCCTTGGAACCAAGAACATTTTGCGAATTTCTTCGTAAAAATACCTCCAAATAGCGAAGTGCATTCTCTATTTAACGAACTTTTTTTTGTGATCTAATTTTTTTTCCTCCCCATTTCTCAAAATATTTTTGGAAATTTCAAACTTATTTTTTGTTTAAACACATTTTACGATGTTCAATGGCCTTGAACTGGTTTTACCAGGCGCCTTCTTTGTCAGCAATGAGAATTCGGTAAGTACGGAAGACGATAATCCCTTTAACTTAAAAAAAAGTGGATGCAGATGAGAAAAAAAGAAGAAATTAACCATGATGTGCTGATTGATGATTGTATTTCACTTAATTCTGAAATTGAGATCTCGGAAACACTATCCTAATTCGATATTTTCGACAGTGTGAAAAATAAAAACAATACAGCAATGAATTGCGATGAAGACGAATATGATGATGATGAACTTGATGCAGAAATTCACAAGACTACGAATGATGAAATGATAAAATTATTTGAAAGAATCCAACGCGGATTATAGTTAGAAGAAAATACGTATGAAGGGGTTTTTGGTACATTGCAAAGATGCGAGATGTATTATGAGAGAAAGCACTTAAAAAAAAAAAAAAAACTCAAGCAAAATTAACAGAGTTTTTCAGAAATTAAACATAAGGACGCATATGTTAATGCATGGTTAAAATTATTTGTTGTAATAATAATAAATATGATAATGTCATTAAAATTCGTTAATTTTAATGTAAAACTATTTACTTTAAACAGAAAATACAGTGTATTCCCGGACAATGTTTTGTTTTCCTTGCAGATTTCAAAGATTTAAACACATAGAAAACAATGAATTGATAAGGGATAATGGTGGGTAAAATAAATAAAACAAATCAATATAACTTATAAAAAAAAAATATGATTAATTACTTTTAGTAAAAATATTTAGTGTTTATGAATTAAAAATCTATTTTATGTAGTTTAAAGCAGGGTTGGCATTTTTGCCGGCAAAAAGGTATTTTTGCCAGGACAGTGGCAAAAACTGAAAAAAACCAGGGCAAAAATGGAAAAAAATGGCAAATTCTTATTTGACTTTAATGTGTAATAAAATCTCTAAGCTAATAAGGATAATAATGGTATAAACAATTAATTTTAATAACATATCATTTAATATTTTTATTTAATTTGCTAATTAATAAATATAATTAAATATTTTTACATATTTTAAATCTTTATAAAATAGGTAGGATTCAGTCTAATGCTTAGGAATTTAAGAACCAAATTAAAAATTAGATATCAATTTTTTTCCCCTTAAGTAAAGTATTTTGTCAGGCATTAATATTTTTTTAATTATATAAAGGTTATAACTTTGTTACTTTTGTTTTATGTAACGAGTCTTAAAAATATATAAATATTTAAGTCTTTGGTACTAATTTATCATTATTTATCTGATCAAAGTAGTGTGTTACAGATAAAAAAAAGTAATTAAATTAAACTGAATATTATATATTGAAAAAACTATGTTTATGTTATGTCTTGTTAGGAAGCTAGAATTTTTTTACCTCCTTCTTACACTCCAAGAAAGGGATAAAAAATTACATTCTTTACTTTCAGTAAGTAGTCAGTAGCCATTTTATCTTTTTGTATTATATTCACCCCCCCCCCCCCCCTCCCCACAAATAAAATACTCTTTTGAAATTCTCGAATCCAGCAGTCTATTGTCAAATGACAGATAACAAAATACCAGAGTATTGCACCCTGCTTACCACATTTTTCAAAATTAAAAAAGCGATTTGAACAAGCAGTTTTGCTGTGTCATCTTGTAGCATATTTGTTACATCCAAAGTACAGAGGTGAACTTTTAAATTATGAACAAAAGGAAAGCTGTAAAGCATGGTTGTGTCAAGTTAATCCCGACTTTATATCTTATATTATTAATTTCGAGCTAAAAGAAAAACCCTTCTCTAATTCATATTTTGCAGAAGTGATTAGTAGTGTCAGTGCTCATAATTGGTGGAGAAGTATCGAAAAAGCTTGTGAGATTTCAAGACTTCTGTTCATTAGTTGCACACCTTCAAATATGTCCAGCAAGTAGTGCTGCTATTGAAAGATTTTTTTTTAATTTTTCATTTGTGCAAACTAAAATTCGAAATAAACTGTCAACAAATACTCTAAACTAGTTTATTGTTATGCTATGCTAAAACAGCAAAAATTAGGTTGAGATGGAGATATCACTGAATTATTTGAAATTGAATAGCATTCTGCTTTAAATATAATTTTATATTAAAAAATTGAATTTAGAATATAATTGTTTATTTGAATTTCTAACGCATATAAACATAAATGCTTTACTCATTTGGAGCCTCCACATGTCTATTATGTGAATAATCATTAATGATTGTATAAACAATCAAGTTTTCTATTCATTTATATAAAATTAATTTTTTTTTTCATTTTATGAATTGTGTTATAAAAGTTGGTATTTGTTCATAAAATGCATAATTATACTTATTTAACTTTAAAGATTTCAAAAATAAATTTAGAGTATTGATTTTTTAAGTAAGTATTAAGTTTCTTTTTTCTTCCATGAAATATTTTTTTCTCTTTTTCTGCGAAAAAAATTAAATGGACAACCTATTTTTGCCGGGACGGTTTTTTCCAGGTTTTTTTCTGTGGTTTGGCAAAAACCTATGGCAAAAACTTGCCAACCCTGGTTTAAAGTATTTTAAAAGGTGAATCTCTATTTAACGAATTTTCCATATAACGAACTTTTTTCCGGGATTTAGCGACTTCGTTATATAGAGGTTCGACTGTATTTTACATAGATATAGCTTCTTAAAAATGTATAAACAAGAACCTGGATAAAATGATAATTTCAAATTCACAAAATTGTGACTAGATTTTTCCCAAATGTGAAAAACTTCACAATTTCACAAAAACAGGACCCTGAAAGGGAAGTCTGGACAGACCCCTGCTAATACTACTTAATGAAAAATATCGTGATTTTAAACCAAAATCAGCTTGGAGTCTTAAGAGGCAATACGTGACCTCGGATGTAGTTTTTAGAGGCAAGGACTGGTGAAAGGTTAATGTAATATGGGAAGGGTATAATTAAAATTAAAATAATTTTTTTAAGAAAAACATTCTAAGAAGTTGTGTTTAAGAATTCATACCAGGGGTGACTCTCAGTTTAAAAAAAAAAAAAAAAAAAAAAAAAAAAAAAAAAAAAAAAAAAATCTGAAAAGTTACAGCGGATGGGGGAGGGGGATTTTCCCCCCAGCATTAATTGTTTTTGTTGTTGTAGGTTGGCTTAACTATGTTTTTGGTTTCAGGATCAGTTTAAATTCCTGCAGTTGGGTTGGGGTTGCCTGTTTTTTCAAAAGTTAGTTCCATAATTTTTTCAGATTAAAAACAATATCTATATTAATAAACATATAGATGTTTGTCCATGTGTGTATGAGCTGTTTTCTAAATAGAACTCTGCATGTAAGGCTACAAGATTTGGCAGGAAGGTATCTGTATATCTGAAGTTATGCACCTCAAAGCTAGTTTTTGGATTTATTAAATAAATTTTTTTCTTTCGCATTTCACAGCGAATTTTCCACATTAGCAAAAGGAATCCGGTTTCAATCTGTTAGCCCAATACAGTAAATTTTGTCCTCTTAAATGTATATGGGATTCGTGCAACTATATTGATGAAATTCAAAAGTTTTTTCTGTGATCATTTGACGAAATTAGTTTTTTTTTTTTCCCCGATCGTTTTGCAAAATTCACAATTTTTTTTTCCATGATCCTTTGATGAAACTTTTTTTTCCACCCCTCGTGCTTTTGTCAATTTTTTCCCCCACACCCCTTTGATGAAATTAAGTGTTTTTTCTTCGATCAGTTGGCATTTCATTTTTTGCGACTGGTTCATGAATTTCGCGATTTTTTCTCGTGCCCGATTGACAAAATTAGCAACGTTTTTCTGTGGCTGATCAACAGACTTAGATAAAATGTAAAACTGTCTGTGAACTCAAATAATTTCTTAAAAATTTTATCAAAAAAATGCTGCGCCCCTCTTGAGTCATATATAGCTGCTAACAGCAAAAAGGAAAAGTTATATGTGAGTAGAGTGTCACTAAGCAACATCACTAAAAGAAAAATATTAATTTACAAGCATTATTAAGCAGAATTTTTTTCTGCAGTCTGCAACACAAGTAGAAATTTTATAAACAGTCTGCCAAACTTAAGGACAAACGCCCTCTTTCCAATCCCTCGCATTACGTTACTTGCACTCCCCCCCCCTCCAGTTTTCTGAATTAGACTTTATTGAAAAGATGATAATATTCACTAAGATATTAAAACAATATTATCCTGATTGTACCCGCCGTTCCGGCATAAATGCCACACTTACAATACTTTTAAGTTTTAAACTTGTATGCGCTGCGGCACTTCTTCCAAAAAATACTGTACCATGGTACATGGCAAATAATGTCTAGAAAACATTTTTTTCTCCAGTTGAAAAATAGTCTGCAGACCTTCTCAAGAGAGCACTGATTCTCCACCCGGGGTCTTGATAAATTTTTTTATAAAGAAATTTGTAAAAAAAAATCAAAATTGTCCGCAAACTTTGAAAAATTTCTGCAAACGGCGTTCGCGTGCTCGTCTATATTATCTGACTCTGCTGATTAACAAAATTAGCGATGGTTGCACAATCCTGAAGTTTGTGCTACTTTTTATTCAATCTTTTGGCGAAATTTGCATTTTTCTCTGTGACCGATGGGCAAATTTGATTTTTTTTTCTTGCAATCAATTGACGGTTTTCGTGATATTTTTCAGCAAACTACTGAGGAATTTTGAAGTTTTTCCTGTGGTCTATTGAAGAATTTTGCTGTGTTTTCCTGTGACTAATCTGTGATTTTCGAGATTTTTTCTGCGACCCACTGATGAATTTCCATAATTTTTTCTTCTCGGCCGAGTGACAAATTTCGTGCACTTATTGGCGAATTTCTTGGGTGAAATCTATGACCGATCATCTATTTTCGAGATTTTTTTTTCTTTCGCCTTGGCCAACTGAAGAATTTTGTGATTAACATAATATATTCCTGCTACACATTAATGAATTTTACAGGTTTTATTCTTAGGACCGATTGGCTAATTTCTGCGAAACTCGCATAATTTTTTCATGTGAACGTAAACAAATTTTGTGATTTTTTTTTTTTCGTCTGCGATTGATTGACAAATTTCTTAATTTTTTCCTGTATCTGACTGCAATAGTCCGTTCTTTTTCTGCGACCAACTGAAGAATTTCACAATATTTTCCCGCTACCGATTCTAGAATTTCAAAAAAATGTCCAAACCGGGACTCTAATTTTTTGGGCATTTTTTTGCTCAGTTGGAAAAATTCAATTTCTATGTTAACTTTACCAATCAGTATGATTGTGTTAAAAATAATAGTATATCTACGTATCCATCATTTATATGGAGTTCCTTTACCTGTGGTTTATTCTGTTGAGCTGCCTACATGGCAGACCAGATGTTATTTACCAATAAGGTTATCTCAGCAAAATATGCTTGCCGGTTGTCAGCCCATGTAACTTAAATGGTAGAGCATTGACAATGGATCTACCATTGCCAATTGGCCTTTCCATTGGCCAAGGATCGGGGTTAGAGTCCCAGCTTGGGCATTTTTTCACTCACTTGATAAAATTCAATTCATAAGGTATACTTTAGTTCAAAAATTTCAATATATATATTTTTTTCATTTTTCAAGTGTGTAGCTTGTTACCTTATAGTGGTTTCATGATATTACAATTTCTTGCAATCTTTTTTGCTTGTTGAACTTACACTGTTGTAAAACTTACTTTTTTTCCTTGAAACCATATTTTTCAAACTGGATGACCATTTTCCTCAAGAACTATTCAATCAATTTCCTGCCCCCCCCCCCCCCCCCCCCCCGCCTTTTTTTTTTAAGAAATGCAATTGTTTTTATTGGAGCAAAACCAAAAAGTATTGTTGTGTTTATTTCTAAACCGCACAAATGTTGTTTTTTTTAAAAAAAGGTGAAAAAATTATCTTTTTTATTTAAGAGTGACAGTCAGTAGTATTTTGTCCTACTATACTTTTCATGCTATATTCTTATCAGAACTGCGCATTTTCTATAGAACCGATATGCTTAAATTTTTTTTTGGTGATTGACATAACTTATTTCTTTCAGATGGCATAATTTTGTAAAAGAAAAGTACAGCCTCTTTTTTAAAATTAAATTTTAAAATTTCTTACATTGGTTCCTGAAAAAATTACCAGATGGCACTACGGGTTCTATATATATTTTTTAAGGACCACAAATCAACTATTTTTTTAGTTTTTATACATTTTTTTGTAAATTGTTATCATTACCTCTCTTATAAATTTAATAAGGGACATCTCTTAGATGATATTATATAAAATGTCCCTCAAGAAGCCTTTTTGTTTTTTCAAAATAAGATTTTATTCGTGAAATTTCACTGCAGAATTAGAGTCCTTCAAATTTCTAGCAACCCTAAGATTTCCATTTTTCCGAGTGAGGAAAATAAAGTACTATCTTTCTGTACTTTTCGTTGGCAGAGAAGGGAATCTAAATGGAATTACCTGACATTGACCTTTGAAAGGGGTGGGGAGTTAGGGTCACTATTTGTGGACATTTTCACTTATTTCTATGAAAGGAAATTTGTCCTTGCAGGAACATTTAATGATCCTTTGTCCAATAAATCCTAAATAGAGATTACAGTGTACCGATTTGTCTAAGAAATAAGCTCAGTATTTGCAGTATATACTGATCGTTCTGATAAAGCGCAAAATGTTTTATCGTAATACATATAACCAGGGGCGCGCCAGAAGTATCCGGCGCCTGTGTGCAGAACTTCACTTAGCGCCCCATATACCCAAACCCCTCCTCCCTACACCCCCCCCCAAAAAAAAAAAAAAAATCAATAACTATAAATACATACCTGCCAAGCCAACCTTCTGGGGTTTTCTCCAGGTCAAATAAACAAATTTTGAACCTGAAATTTTGTTTAATGAAATGTGCCTTGTTTCTATGGGGTTCTTTTTTATTTTATTTAATAAATTAAATTTCTTGTTCAAAATATTTTTGTTTGACTTTAAAAATAAGGAATGTTGACATCTATGTAAATAACGGACATCCCTAAAAAATGGGTACTTCAGCTGCTTGCTACCTCCCACCACAATGGCATACCTCCTAAGAAATTAGCTTTTACCATCTCTCCCCGAATTTTTAAGCGTTCGTCTTTATTTATATTTGTACTAGCAGTTCAAACAAACTTTAATTAAGAAATATAAATGTGTTCAAATAATTAATGGTAGCACCATGACACAAGGAAAGGGGTGCTCGTAATACGGTAAATATACATAAAGGTAGAAAAATATTTTCTCTAATTACGGAGCGAATTATAATTTTTTTATTGTAAGATGCGATTTAAACAATTACCACACGTAAATCATAATTAGGGGTGCATTTTTAAATGTTTCCCCCGTCCTAGAACGATTGGTTTTATATTAGCAAATATAGAACCGCTATGCTGCTTATATAATAATTGTCAAAACATATCTTTATCTTGTCACATGCTTAACCCTTCCTTCTTTTTCGGATTTTTTTATCTTTTTGATTTCAATTATAACTTTTTTTTGTTGTTGTTGCTGAAAATTAATACAGTGAAACTTCTTTTAAAGGCCACCCCTATTCAAAGGCCACCTCTATTAAGGGCCAATATTTTTAGGAACGAAAATTTTTCCCATAGACATAATGCTAAATTTACTTCTATTAGGGGCCGCACCTACCCCTCATAAAGGCCATTTTTTTCACATGTGCCTTAAATCTTAAACAGGTGTATTGAATTTCTGAACCAAAAGGTAAGAGTTCAGCAGACAACTGCACTTGTAACAAAGAAGGCAGGAGGAGATGGGGAGGATTTAGAAACACAATGAAGGACGACAAACATCACACTTTGTTAGACCTTTCAACCTGTAGGGGTTGGGTTGGAGGGAAAACTTGACCCTTTGTTGTGGGCCCACAAAGGATAACAGGTTATCTAGAAAAACTGATTCCACATTTACTAAAACTGTGAATGCATATTGAAGCACAATTTTTGCACTAGTGTGTAAAAACGCTAGCATAAATAAATGAACTAATATCTCATTCTAAGGCATTAATAAATTATGCAAATTTAAGTAATTTGTTCCATAAAGTAAAAAAATCATGAGAAACCAAAATTGTCTGTGAAAAAATTATGAAAAGTAAACAAAATTCAATAGAAAATGTTTTCAATCATATATATAGAGTTTGAAAATGTTAATAAACAGTTTTTTCACCTACATAGGTTGTGATTTCCTTATTTTAGTTGTTGTTTTTTTGTCACCCCTATTCAAGGGCCACCCCTCATAAGGGCCAATTTTCGATGGAACGGTATGTAGCCCTTACAGAGAGGTTTCACTGTATTATGTTCTATCCCGAATACGCAAACGCAAAATAATTTTGTCATTAAGCAAGTAAGCAGCATTATCCTAGGTCAGGATCGGCGAGCCTTTTTACGTGCGAGTGCCAAAAATTCACCAACAATATCTATCAATGGTGTAACGTGCCACATTTTGACATAAAATAATTTTGCAAAGTACGATGTTTATACAAAACACTAGTTAAAAAATCAGATGCTATTTCTCTGCATATTTGAATAAACCATTAAATTAAAATTTTAATTCGTAAATATGATTCATTTATGTAATAATTTTCACTATGATAAGGAAATAAAAATACGAAATTTTATTTTAGAAATTTTTGACCTTATTATTTATGCAACATCTAGTTATGATTATCCAAGTTGCATTAAGCATTGTATCAATAAATTATTGATGAGATTTTTACTGTTGTATGTTCGATGGAGAATGCTTTATACCTGATTCATATTTTGATAGTTTTATAAATTGGATCCATTTGCCATCTTACTGAAGGGACTGTCTAAAAAAATTAATTTGAAAAATACAGCATTATAAAAATCATACAGAAGGGCAAAATACATGTCGCAAACGCTGCATAACATCGCAAGAAAAGAAAATTCTTTTCATGCAAAAATAATTGCCTTATTTGTGATAGTCTGTCCGTATGAAACAAAATTTTATTCATTATAATAGAAATTAAATTTCATCTGTATAATAATTATAAAATTTATTTTTTCGCGTGCCAGAGAAATTGTCTTACGTGCCAACTCTAGCACGTGTGCCATAGGTTCGCCAACCCTGTCCTAGGTCATATAGTTTTTCAGAAAATCGCACTTTTCCGTTATACATAAACTTTACTTTGCGGGCGCTCAGTGAGGAAATTAGGGGGAGTTCGAGGTACTCATCGTCACGAAATCATCCAAGGATTGCTGATAATAATTTTCAAAAAGGATATTGGATAATTAGCAGATATTAATTAATAACCTTTCTAGATAAAGGCATCACAGATCAAGGCGGCGATGCAACTTTGCAACATCCTTTCAAGGCGCATTTGTCACAATGTCAACTTTAAACTTTGTACAAGGTCTTTGTTTTAGGTAAGGCGAATCACAACGATAAATAGTCACCCTTTTTCATTCCAATTGAATTCAATTATTGATAAATATTTAATAGAACAATGGCAAGTTTTTTACAAAGTCAACGCTTAAATTTATTGTACGGAACTTTTTGTACGCGAGTAAAACTCGCACTTGACCAATTATTCTTTGTTCAAAGCAAATCTAATAAATACAATTGAAATTTCCATGAAACGTAATTCAGTTTGAAGTTGTTCTAAAAAATATTTTTACCTCCTGAACAACATGAAACTTTCTTACATATTCATGGGCTCGTTTTTATGCGTAAAAGCATAAAATGATAGGCGTGACTATTAAATTGGTTTGGAATCGAATGGCGCTTTTAATTTTTTTTAAGCATTGCATTTTAAATTATATCCTGTTTTACTTATTTATTGTTTCAGTTATATGTAGCCGATTAATTTGTGCTTTTTTCGGTAATTTACATGGGAACCGTGCATAACCTGGGGCTTATGTTGCTTTATCATTGTGCAATACAATTACATTCAAAATTGCATTTATTCATGTATAGGGGGGAAAAAAACCTTTTCTCCTTCAAAATTACATGTTATATTCTATTTCAAATCATTTTAATGCTATTTTGATCAAAATGAAGGGAAAACGGAAATCATGTTTTTCTATTTCAAATTAATTACATTCATATTTATGTCGGCGACGTGTTGATACGGCGCCACTCAAGAGACTGAACGATGAATTTGCTTTCAGTTCGATTTTCTTTTGTGACAGTAAGGTAATTTTTTATTGGCTTTTTTTTTTTTATTATTTAGATATCATATCTAACCTGAAAAGAATATTTTCTGTTTTTAGCCAACGAGCATCAGTTTGAGGTTTTTTGTCTTCTATTGCGTACGAGTATAAAAGACACGTTAGTGGTTTTTCTATTTATTTTGTATCATGAACATTGCCCATGCTAAGGTTCTGCTCTGCAGATTTACGAAGTCAATTTCATTTGTAAGTAGTTATAATTGCCATGTATAGTTATTCTGATAGAAAGCAATCAAGCAGTGTTTCCCCTTTTTTCTATAAAAGCACCGAATCTTTCCGATAACTGTGTCAAATTTTTAATCTAATCTGATTTTCAGGGACTCACCACAAAAGATTGCTACTGCTAATCAGAAGGAATCGATTATAGTTTAAGATATGCACCTTTTATAGGAAATTGAAAAACATTAGTCCATTTTTCAGCAAATAAATATTAATTTCGGTAAATTTCATTTTATTTTTTTTTCTTAAAAATGCGTATCTGCAAACTATCCTTTTTTGTGTTAACACTATTTCCGAATCATAATCCTTACCATATTTAATCGAAGAATTCTGCAATTAATTAACATTAAAATTAGGCAAAGATTACTATTTAAAAGGAGTGATAACTAGAAAGTGGAATAGTTGACAGCTAAGTATATGCTGATAGATATTATTTAATTTTTACTTTCTTCTATCTTTACAAGAAAAAAGTATTGGATTCATGAAAATTTTCGAATTCCGGTTTTCGACGGATTTACACGTTTTAGGGGTCAGAGAACCCGAAAAACATGTTTTTACAAAATGTCTGTCTGTGTGTAACACAAATTTTGTGGACGCTCTAGCTCAAGAACTAAAGCACGGAATTTAATAAAAATTTATATTCAGATAGTCCCTGATCAGAGTTGGGCAAAATACATCGAAAAGTTATTTTAAATACAAAATACATTAGTTTTAGAACCTAAAATACAAATTACAAAATACTTTTCAAATTTTAAAATATCCAAATACAAAATACATGTATTTTCAAAATACATTGAAAATACAAAATACATTTAAAATTTTAAAAGTTTGGGCATAAGGTTACAGGTCTGCACCGGCCGTGCCTGGCAGGCCAATTTTCATTCAGAACACTCTGATCGAGCCAGACCTGGATTTCACTAGTGATGGGCGATAACGAGATGTTTTTCTCGATTCTCTCGATTGTATGGACATCTCGATAGTTTTCGATTGTGTAAATATTTTCTCGATGACTCCAGTTTGCCAACTGCTTTTATACTTCATAAATTTATCAAGAATCGTCTGCAGGTAAACTGGAATGAGTCGGCGTTAATACGGACTAAGTGGTTTCGCCCGCTAGCGGGCCCTTCCTTTAGTCGGGGCCTCTAATTTATACGTAATCTTGTAATATGACATCTCGAACTGGCTTCCCGCTATATAAGGCACTGTATAGCAGGCGTGGTGTGCACGGACTATAAAATGTTGTAAAAAAATAATCTCGAACCGGATCCCTGGGGGGCGGTCTAGGTGAGGGGAGGAGCACAGCAGCAGCATAATAGTAATAAGTCGTCATGGGGCATTAGGCCTTTCTAACTATATGTCACATGGCACATGAGGGATCTCGATCTGAATTTATAAAAATGCCCTCCCAGTGGGGGCAAAGGGGGGAAGGGGCGCGGGAGGTGCATAACGTGGGTAAGTGGTCGCAGACCTTTCCGACAATATATCACAAGGGGGTCTCTGGTAAATTTAGAAAAGTCACATGAAAGTTCCCAGCTAAATTTATAAAAATGGCCCCGTGGGACAAAGTTGGGGGGAGAGGACCGAGGGAGGTGCATAAAATGAGTAAGTGGTCACAGACCTTTCCAACAATATGTCACATGGGGGGTCTCGGCTAAATTTAGAAAAATATCCCCATGGAGGCAAAGTGTGTGTGTGTGGGGGGGGGCGGTTACCGGAGGTGCATAACACCAATAAGCAGTCTCAGACCTTTTCAACGATATGTCACATGAGGGGTCTTGGCTAAATATAGAAAAGTACACCCGTGGGGGCAAAATGGGGAGGGTGGACACCGGAGGTGCATAATATCAATAAGTAGTCACAGACATTTCCAACGATATGTCACATGAGGGGTCTTGGCTAAATTTAGAAAAGTTCCCCGTGGGGGGCAAAGCGGGGGGGGGGGGTGCATAACATGAATAAGTGGTCACAGGCCTTTCCAATATGTAACATGAGGAGTGTCAGCAAAATTTAGAACAAGTGGGTAAGTGTGATCACAGATCGCACAAAGGGTTTCGTTTAATATTCCTTTCAAAACACTTTTTCTTTTTGAAAAATCTGTTAGTTCCACATTTCGCAACCAGGGGGCACACTCGATTCTAAACAAACATCTATCCGAACGAAAACCCGTTTTACATACTATCTGTAGATATATTAGTCGAGAGGATTGGGCCCATGCCACCCGAGATCAGTAGGCGCACCTCATCTGGCAGTAAAAAATGGAACTAAATATGTAAGACTATGGTGAATAATATGAAAGAAGTTTCAAGTGTCGGCAAAAGTTGGAAAATTTCTCCCCGGGTTAAAAGGGCGGAGGTTAGAAAAATTACTTAAAATACACAAGTTAGAGCCCGGAGGGGTTAATTATTATATAAAACTTTTTAAAGATTTTATGATTTGTCGTGTGGTCTGAGGTATTCAACTATACGTATGTAAAATTTCATGTCTCCAACTTAATTAGGGGCTCTCTTAGAAAGAATTACTTCAAATACATGTGTGGTAGCTCAAAGGGTTAAACGTAAGACTTTTTCAAGATTTTACGATTTGTCGCTTGGCCTCAGGTGTTCTGCTATAAGTATGCAAAATTTAAAATCTCCAATTTAATTGGGGGCTCAGTTAGAAAGAATTGCTTAAAATACACGAGCTGGAGTTGAAATGGGTTAAACATAAAACTTTTCAAAATTTATTATTTGACGCGTATTCTGGGATGTTGAGCTATAAGTATGCAAAATTTCATGCCTCCAATTTAAATAGGGGCTCACTTAGAAAGAATTGCTTAAAATACACATGTGGGAGCCCAAAAGGTTAAATGTACGACTTTTTCAAAATTTTATGATTTGTCGTTTGATGTGAGGCATTCAGCTATATGCAAAATTTCATGCCTCCAATCTAATTAGAGGCTTACATAGAAAGAACTGTTTAAAATATACATGTGGGAGACCAAAGGGTTAAATGTACGACTTTTTCAAAATTTTACGATTTGTCGTATGATGTGTGGTGTTCATCTATAAGTATGCAAAATTTCAAGTCTCCAACATGTATAGTTTCTGAGAACGGGCTCTGTGACAGACAGACAGACGGACGGACAGACAGACAGACCGATAGAGGAGCGAGACGAATAGGGTTTCGGCAGATGAACGAAACCCTAAAAATGTCCCGGTGGCAAAGTGGGGAAAGGGGCAGGTAGGTGCATAATATGAATAAGTGGATTTTCTAATGATGTATCACATGAAGAGTGTCGGCAAAAGTTAGGAAAGTGCTCCCCCCCCACCCCAAGGGGCCAACTACCGCACTCCCCGGAATACAACCCAACTTTTTGAAATTTCATGTATTATAAATAATACCGGGTGGCTCCGTAAAAAAATCCGATCTAAAATGATGAGAATGCAAAAAAGTTTGAAAACGACCCCCTCCCCCCCCCTCACAGTGAGAGCAAAATTGGGGAGGGGGAGACGAAAGTCTCATAATATGAAGGAGTCATCCAAGAGCTTCCTATGATATGTCACATGACGGGTTCAAAAAATGTCTGAAAATTGCTTCCCCGACCCCTCTCCCCAGTGGGTCCACTCTTTCGCCCCGGAATTGATGCAGCCCCCACTTTCAAAATTTTTATGTTTAATAAATAATAAATACCGGAAGACCCCATAAAAAAAATTCACATCTAAAATGCTATTTATCATAGAAATCGCTACGGTTTAAAAAATTTGTTCGCCCCTCCCCACCCCCAAAATTCAATTTTAGGGGAAGAAAGGTTCATAATATGAAAGAGTAGTCAGAAAGATTTCCGAAGATATATCACATGAGAGGTTTCATAAAAGTTTGAAAATTGCACCCCTGTGGGTCCACTCTCACGCCCCTTGAATACTCCCGGAATTCCCCCAACTCTTAATATTTTTGTATTTAATAAGTATTATTTTTCTGAAGGCTCCGACAAAAAACCCATTTAAATGATAATTATTCTAGATATCGCTACAGTTTTAAAGATTTGTCCGCGCACACCCTCACCCCCCGCATCCTGAAATTCAACTGTGAATGGGAGAAAGGTTCATAATATGAAAGGGTTGTCGAATTCCGATGATGTATCACATGACGTGTTCGGTAAAAATTTGAAAATCCCCCCCCCCCCCCCCCCCCCGTGTGTGCACTCTTGCGCCTCCCGAAACTCACCAATCTCTGTCTTTGAATTTTTTTTATTTAATACATAATATTTATCGGAAGGCTCCATCATTTCACTGCTCATTGTCATACCTATCTCTCTTTCCAGCTCTCCCCTCGATATCTCTTCTCGGCCCTTCTTGACCGAGAACGAGAAATCAGTTTTCTTGACAATCATCGAGAGTAACATGTCGAGAATGGAAGAAAAGTGATTTCCCATTCTCGGCCTTAGTTAGAAGCGAGAAGACATATCTCGAGGTAAGCGAGAGGTTTTCATCGAGGAGAGGTATCTCTCGAGGTAAGCGAGAGGTTTTCATGGAGGAGAGGTATCTCTCGAGATAAACGAAAGGTTTGCATCGAGCAGACTTTAGTTGAGGTGCGAGAGAGAAAGCGAGAGAGAAATGAATGAGCATATTCCATCTACGTCATGATTACGTAGGCTGGGTTGGCTAGCGTAAAGGAGGGAAGTCACCGAAATGAATGTGATGTAAATCCCAGCTTAGAAAAACAGTAATGGAGCCCTTTCTTATGAGTTAGAAGTTCTTTGGGTATTTATTTAGCTTTCACAGTCAGATTGACACTTGGTGCGTTTTTGGTTTAAGTCATAATTTCTCGAAGAAGGATACAGATTAGGAGGCATGTGATTTTGTTACATATACTTAAGTTGAAAAGGGTTTAATTCAGTTTGTGTGGGGCATTTTTACGTTCATCTATCTTTACAAGAAGGAAGTATTGGATTCATGATAAATTGGTCAGTTTTTAGAAAATATCTGTCTTTTATGTGACAAAAATTTTGATAACGCTCTATCTCAAGAAGTAATACGCAAAATTTAATAATACTTCATATTCAGTTAGACCTAGATGTAAAATGGTGTTGATTTGTTTGTTGTGCAAATAGCCCAACAGGTAACGCTGCTATATTTCAAAAACTAATGCACGGAATTTAATCAAACTTCATTAGCTATTGCTAGAGATTGGAACCAATTCCTTGTTAGACAGGTTCACTCTTAGCAAATATATTTGTCTGGTTCCCTTTCCGATAAAGCTCTTTTGTTTTCGATCAACTTTGAAATTCTACAGCATTAGACATTTAGGGTAACTTTGATCAGGCTCGGACTGGCCCGCCGGCCCATCGGCCCGATGGCCGGTGCGCCCTCGCCCAGGGAAAACGTCGCGCCCCTAAGTGCCTAAGCCGCTCCAATATTTTTTCACTTGTTGTATACATACATTCTGATTAGTGTACTAAATTTCAAGAATTCGTTTAGGGATAATCATCAATTAATAGACAGCACAAGAGATGTATTTTTTATTATTACAAAAAAGAAATTAAAGATATATCGTAGCAATTTCAGGATCGGAAACCAAAACGGACATCTTTGCATGCGATTGAAAGAGAAAATATGCACCCAACGAAAGCTTTAGTAGCCATTGCACCCTGGACGAAATTTTTTTCATCGCTTTTTTTCATGATATGTTTTGGAATTTACATATTTTCAGTCCTTTTGCTTTTAGTACTCTGCGCCCCCTTTCCTTATAGCCGCCCTTAAATCCACATATAATGGTGCTTTTTGAAAGAGAGAAAAAAAAAGAGAGACGTATCAGAAGGCAAAAAACTTTTTGTATGGCTTTTGTTTTTGATTGGAAAACATGATGATCTTTCTTTTCGGGGAATACAAAGTTGATGATACTTTTGGATTGCAATCGCTGCAAGCTGTGGTATCTCGCGGACAGCGTTTTCTCATTCACAAAATCTGCCGTTATTTTCGGATAGTAATCTCGCGCCTAGTTTACGAGTAATCAGTGAAATTACATAAAGAAAATACATATGCGTCGAAATGAGAATCTCCTTCCTTTTTTAAAGTCGATTAAAAAGTACTGGCTATGTACCCTGCAGCTTGCATGAATACAATCCCTGGGGCACTTACACTCAAGTACGGAAACTTAAATATTTCCCTTGATCTTTAACAATGATAAAAGTTTTGCAATCATGGGAAGAGTGTGCTGGGAATAGTAAATTTACTTAATTGTTTTAGGGATTTTAGACTAGCAAAGCAATGTTTTAGGGTGTACTTTTTCTGTAGAAACCTTTTCATAATGTGATATCAATTCAGTTCTTTATGGACGCATAATAGTAATTTTTTAAGTATAAAAAATACCAATTATTTTCACAAGCAAGTATTATTTTCACATTCAAATAGCTTTATATTTCAGCATTCCAATACCCTATAATACGTGGTACAAAAGAAGCTTGAGATTTAGTTTTCAAAATTTCTATTTCCAAACGGAAAGTATATTTTTGTTCTAATTATAAATATTTTTTAGACGAAGTTTGCATACCGAACGTTTCTTGTGTGTTGAAGGAGATATTTGTAGATACCACATGTAAATATGCTACTTGGTTAATAATATGAATAATAACAAAACAGTAGATAGTGGATCTCAGATTGTAACAGAAATTGAATTTATGACATTTTAAACTGGCTTGATAACTAATTCCTATTACATTAAAGAAATATATTTAAAAAAAAAAAAAAAAAAAAAAGGTTGAAGACCTTAGCAGCACCGCAGCAACCCTATTTGGCGCTAGGTGCAAAGGTGCAAAAAACAGTGTTAGCTTTTCTAAGGATCCTCAGTGCATCAATGGTGATAGTGGAAAAAAATATGGTTTACAGCTTACAAATTCTGCAAAAAATAATCGTAAAAAAATATGTAGGTACCAATCAACTGAAAATAATATCTACTAGTTATTGTTATGCATAAATTATGTTTCCGAAGTCGTATACTTATTGAGAATTCTACCAACTTTTATTTTTCAAGCAATAATACCCCATTTTTGACACATTATTTGAGTTTCTTGGATCGAGACAGCCCGGAAAAAGGCATAGTTTATATGCATTAAATTAAATCATGGTAGAGTTAGAAGGATTTAAATTTGAGGATGTTAAAGATAAATCCATTTCAGAAACTTAGTTTTTAACTTCGTAAAAATTATCTGATGATTTTTTATTAATTCATTAGAGATATAGTGAATAGACCCAAACTTATTTCAAACTTTTTTTCTATTAAAAAACTTTTCTTAATTAGAAATTATTAACAAAGTCATTTAAAAATATATATATTATGAACTAACCGCAATTGTTAAAAACATTCATGTGTACAATTCATTTGAATAATTGGTTTTGGAGATATAGAGAAATTTTTCTTTTCCATAAATTAAGGGGTCCGTATTCCGCTATCAAAGGAGCCACAAAAAAATCGTAGAAACTTACAAGAAATATTTTGTAGGATTTTTTTTAATGTAAAGTAAGTTTTTAATAAATTTATTATTCTAGAAAATTTTACTGGGGACTAATTGAGAGTTTTTGGTACTTTTTCTTGTAAGATCTTCAATTTATTTTTTGAAGTTAAGGGATAAACCCCTAACGCATTTTCTTTTATAACAGTATTAAGATTTAAGAAAAGCATATAAGCTATATCTCTTTCCTGGCTAGAAAGGAACTCAAACAGGGTGTCAAAAGTGGATGTTACCATTTGAAAAATCAACGTTCGTGTATGTAATATGTAGACAGCCTCCAAAGCAAAATTTACGAAAAGTATTTAATAGTAAATATTATTCCTAATCAATTGTTATCCTAATCAATCCTATGTTTTTTTCATACAGTGATTTTGAGGAAAATTGGTAGGGGCGATGATTTTTTTTTTTCTGCAAGGTGTCTATCGATAGAAGAAAATAAGAAAGCTCTAGTCTTGATATCAGTAATCTACTACAAGTTAATCTGTATTCAACTTGCTGGAGCTTTTAGATGTTATGTGATGTGATTTAAAAAATTGCGTAATATTGTGTAGGATTAATGGAATTTTAAACATGCACGGAGAATATTGCGAAGTCTTCTATCTAGAGTTAAAGATTTAATTTAAGCCATTATCCTTTACTTGGTGCTATGCAAGTGTGTTAAACCTTGTCAAGCCAGATACAACACAAACAAGTCAAACTGACTTGAGTTCGTTAAAATTTTTGCGCCCTCTGAAAATCCAAGGTCTGCGCTCTTTACACTGACCCAGTCCGACCCTGACTTTGATCTGTATTAAATCGTTTGCCTTTACCGAAAAAAGGAAAATGCTGTTCGATTCTAATGAATTCGTGAATGTCTCACAAAGATACTACTTTAGATTTAGGTACAGATGGGCAACAGTCATGTTAGGGGCCCATTTAGAACCTGGAAATCAATTCCGTTTTAGACAGATTCCGTCTTAGCTGGTTTGTCTAGTTATCCTCCCATTTTTTGATAAAGCTCTTTTTCTTTTGACCAACCAGAAAATTCCACAGAATTAGACACGCATTCAACATTTAGGAACTTTTCCTCAATCAAACCTTTTACTTTTATCGAAAATGTGAAAATGCAAATCGATTCTAGCTAATGCACCTAAGAATAAAAATGAGTTAGAAAGGCGCTACTTTAGATTTGGGTACAGACAACGAAGAGTTATCTTTCAATCGCTAGGGACCAAAGACCAATTCCGTTTTAGACAGTTTCCCTCTTAGCTGGTATCTTTATGCGGTTATCCTTCCATTTTTTAATACTATGCACCTGAGAATAAAATTGAGTTTTTAAATGAATCAAAAAGTAACTACTTTGGATTTAAGTACAAGTACAAACAGAAAAAAATATTTTGGAATCATTAGGGAATGGAAACCGGTTTCCGTCTTAGGTAGGTTCCCACTTAGCTGGTATATGAGTCCGGTTATCCTTCTGTTTTTCGGTAAAGTTCTTTTGTTTTCGATTAATGGTGAAATTCCCCAATATTAGGCTCGCATTTACGAAAATTTGAAACATTTGCCTTTAGCGAAAAAGGAAAAAATTCGATCCTAGCTAATACGCTTGAGAATAAAAATAAGTTGGTTAATGTGTCAGAAAGTAACTATTTTTAAATGGAATGCAAATTTAAAGAATCATTTTGGCATCGATAGGGAATGGTAAGCAGTTTCCGGTTTACACAGGTTCCCTTTTTAGCAAGTATATTTGTCTGGTTTTTCTTCCCCTTTTTCGATAGAGCTCTTTTTTTTCGATCAACGGGAAATCTTACAGCATTAGATATTTAGGGGAACTTTAACTTGTATCAAATTTTTGCCTTTATCGAAAATGTGAAAAAGCTATTCAATTCTATCGAATGCGCCATAATTACGCGATTTAGACATCGCACTTTCATTAAAAATAAAAGGGAACTTATAACAAAACAAAATTAGCAAAAAGATATTACAATCCTTGAATAATTTAAATAATATTTTTAAAAGTAGGTAAATAAACTGAAAGTATTTTCTTAAGTTATTTAGCGTTCCAAAATAGCGTTGTTCTTACCATTAAAACTTTGAACATATTTCTTGATAACATATTGATCTTATATTTCAAAAACTTGTTTGAAAAGAGTGTTTTGAAAAATTCTGAGGGGTTGGGATTAACGTGTTCAACTCATTTTGCTGGTATCTGGTTCATCTGTGGTACTCTCAATTCACTAGACTTGCATACATAATACACATTGCCATACATAAAATAAAATGTGATATGAAAATCCATGATACTTATTATTAATATGCTCAAACATTACAAACTTAAAATGTTTTACAGTGTTTTATCGAAACATTAGTATGCACACTTTATTAAAGAAATTTATACGGAACATATCTTAAAGATATTAAACATTTAGAGTTTATTGGCCTGTATTAAAATATAGAATAGCACATAATATTCGAAAGATAAATACTATAGCGGAGATGTTGTAACATTAAAGTTAATTTCTTAAACGCATTTCTAACAATTTGTTAATTGTCATAAACCATTAGTACAGAAAAGGGGGTAGGTTTAGGGATTAACATTTCTTTCAGAAGGCTTAAAAACTGATAAGATGTATTACATAACAAGTTCTATTAAGATTATTAACAAATGTTAGAATACAGCTTTCTAAAGGCTTCATATCCAGTGGTGTAGTCGTAAAAAAAACAGAGGGTATACTCTCTAAACAGAGGGTATACGCTTAAGGCAGAGCGTATACCCTAGAGTGTATATACTATAGCTTTCTTGAGAAACAGAGGGTATACGGTGTTCCTTAAAAAAATCCAGAGGGTATACGGCGTATACCCTCCACTACATCCCTGTTCATATCAAGTGCCCCTCCATCAATTGAAGTTGAATGAAAGAGTTAATGTAAACGATAGCAGCAAACTACATTACTGCTTCTGTTTTTTCACAACCTTTCATTTAGCTTCAAAGGAAGACCTTTTTTCAGAGCATCTCAGTGTTAAATTTACATCGATTTCTTGGTATGTTGTTTTACTCCATCTATCTTTAGTGGCCACGTATTTACTAAAAACTTAAAAATTTCTCTATAAGCCTGTAAAATAATAACCAATAATCGATTGTAAAAACATCTCGATTGTCGATTCCGGGAAGTAATCGATGACTGTATCGATTGTATTTTTTTACGATGACGATTTTTCTCGATTGGTAAAATCTCGAGAATCGCCCATCACTAAATTTCACTCTTTCCGGGTCAGGCACGGGTTTTACGTTTTTCTGAAGGCTTGGGCCGGTCAGGACCTCGACATCATTCTTTCCGGTCCGGGCCTGACTTCTTTTTTTACGGGCTGAATCGAGGCTTAGTCCCTTGGGGATGAGCATCTTATACAGAATTTTTAATCTTTTATCATCGGTTTTTCATAACAGAAAATTTGGCCTAATTGGATCAAGAAAACGTCCTGATAAAATATGGCAAAATTTACAATAAAAAAGAACTGGTGGGGATAATCAAGATTCTGAACTTCATTCTTCATAGAGGTCTGCACTGTCCAAAATTTTCAAGCTCGGTCCCGACCCAACACGTATGAAAATGTTTGGCCCGTCCCTGCCCGGTCTGGCCTATGCAAAAATCAGTAAAATCTGGCACGGCCCAACAGTTTTTGCACAAAATGTATATTTTTAAAAATCGCCATTATTCTACAATTAAATTGCTAAATTTATTATTTTTAAAGAATAGTACATATAGTATCTCTAGGCAATGAAGTTAAAGCACAGAAAAAGAAACTGTGAAAAAGAACCTGCCTAAGACGAATCATGTGTAAAACTGAAAAATGTGTTGATCCATGCAAAATGAATATAATAACACGCGCGAAAAGAATACATTTACAACAAACTATGTACCTGCTAAGAACGAAACCTGTCTATAACGGATATTCTTCTTTCCTGTCGATTCCGTCTTGGAAGATTTTATGCTATATAGCATTTTTCATATATTTAAGTCTCCACACCATGGAATGTGGATTAGACTGTGGATTAGATTTTAAATGATAACTAAGATTTTTCCATACAAATACAGATACATTTAAAAGATAAATATCGCAGTCCAGCATGTTTTCTTAAAAATGAAAAGTATAAACATGAAAAAAAGCTAAAATAAGTATTTTTTGTCAGAATTCCTCATACGAGACGATTTTTAACCATATTGGCGTAAAAATTAATATTTTGTTGAAATTCAGTTGGACCGGGTTAATCAAGGTTTTGTACGAGCTGGGATCGGGCAGAACTTTTAGCTTTTATACCAGGCTGTGCCAATATTTATTTATTTTTATTTTTATTTTTTTTTTTGTACAGGACGGGACGGGCTAAAAAGATTTTTCTACGGGTTGGGCTCAGGCCGAGACCTGTTATTTCGGGCCGTGTATGTTTGCGTAGTAACAGTTAGACAAAATAATAGTTTTTTTCATTTTAAACAATATAGTGAAGTTTATTTTTAAAATAGGTTAACAAACCAGCGATGTAGTGGAGGATATACGGAGATATACGCCGTATACCACCTGGATTATTTTTAAGAAGCTCTGTAAAAGTGCAATTTTTTCAGCTGGAACTGAATCCGCAGGAAACCGTGACTTTTTTCTTACGATTTCAGCACTGTTTCAAACCCATCCCGCAAGTGTCAACTAGAACAGACCAGAACTCGAATTGGGGTCAAACCAACTCGAACCCGACCCACACTGAAAGAATGAGCTTCCACCTGACCCAAACGGCATCTCTGGTTGATGTGCGTTCGGGTAAAATCTGGTTACTTACTTGGTGCAGAACAGTAATTCACGTTCATTTTACTTAATTCCCTTAGCTATTTAATATCGCTCATTTTGACGTGCAGTACACGATGGATGATATATTAAAATTTCGTGATGATAGCTTCATTTTTACGAAAGTTAATGCTTATAAAACCAAAAAAAGGTTTATAGTATTGTCCTGTTGAAATCGAAACGTTGTCACCTTCAAACTAAACCCTTTCTTAAAAAAAAAAAAAAAAGTAGAAGAAGAGTGAGCGAGATTGAAAATCGTAGCATCAGTTCAAGAGTTATGCATGGATATACACGAATTGCATAACCCCCTTTGTTGGAAGTCTGTATATATATATATAGATAGATAATTCATTAATGCCTCGATCACTGCAACTCAAATATGAGTGCTTCACATGAATAAAAAATAAGAAATAATTTAAAGAGAAGTATAAAATAAACAACATGCTAAATGTTTTTGTTTAAGACCTAGGAATATCATAATATGCGGAAATGACACCAAATAATGTTTTTTCTTATTTTTTTCTTTTAGTAGTGAGCTTTAGTAATGATCTTTTAGAGTTTAATAAATTAAAAGTGCCTGTAATCAATGCATCGCTCTTCGTCGTGGTCTGTATTACAGTTTCACCAATCTTGAATAAGTGATTTTATTAAAATGACTTTAAATTTTCATAACGTATTGAATATCTCATTCATTTATATTGTAAAACTGTATTTAAACATATACATACTGTATTTGTAATAATAAATATATCAATAAATAGAACTATATTTATGTAATAAAATTCATTCTCCATTTAATAAATATCACGAGTGGGGTAAATTATACCTGAACATTAATACAATGAATACAAAGAAGCTATAAAAAATAATGTTTCAATCAATGCATAACCGTTATAAAACCAAAAATCTTACCTTTAAATGAGCTTTAAAGTTAGTTGTGGCTTGAAAAGTTCCACTTATAAAAGTAGACCTTGTTTTACACATGCATAATGCGTTAACTTTTTAACAACATTATCAACAGAAATTATTTTTTAAAAAATTCCCGCCTAATACAGCGCAACTGTATTATCCCAAATAATTAATTCACTTACATTACCAGCGGGGGCTGAGTCATTCTTTCATGAGTCTCCTAAATAACTAACTGCAGTATATTTCTATGGTATTTAAAAAATAGAAGACACAGCAAAACTCTAAATGATTCTTCCTGTTTATCACACAGTAGTTTTTCATTCTCATAGCAACGTTAGAACTATAAAAACTAGAACGTTTTGTAATCATTCAGCAAAAATACTTCAGCAGAGCAGATGTATTCATTATAATCCTAAGACGAAACAAAACAGTCAGGCACGTATTTTGCTTTTGTGAATCTTAGATTTTGCGGTTTTAAAAAAGCAGCTTGAAATCGACAGAAATGTATTTTGAGTATTTTTAAAATACAAAATACTTGGAAAAATCATTTCAAAATACATTACCAAAATACTTTCCTTTAGTCCGTTTAAAATACAAAATACAAATGTATTTTGAAAATGTATTTCAAATACATGTATTTTCGATACTGCCCAACTCTGTCCCTGATGAAAATTGGTGCTGATTAGTTTTTGCTGTAAATCGCTCAACAGGTGGCGCTGCTATGCTGAATTTTTTCCGATTTCCGCAATAGCTGTATCTCAAGAACTAATGCACGGATTTTCATAAAACTTCAGGTTCCATTAGTCCTTGACATAAATGGATGCTGTTTACGTTTTGGTGTAAATCGCCCAACAGGTGGCGCTGCTAGGCTGCATTTTGCAAGATTTACACAATTTCTGCAATAGCTTTATCCTCGGCTCTATCTCAAGAACGAATGGACACATTTTCATCAAACTTCAAATTCAGTTACTCTTTGATATGAAATGATGCTGACTACGTGTTGGTGTAAATCGCTCAACAGGTGGCGCTGCTATGCTGCATTTTTCATGATTTGCGCAATAGCTCTATCTCAAGAACTAATGCACGAATTTTCCTCAAACTTCATATTCAGTTGACATAAGTGACACATTCAGTTCATCAGACGTTGACATAAGTGGATGATAATTAGGTTCGGGTGTAAATAACCCAATAGGTGGCGCTGCATTGCTGCATTTTGCTGGATTTACACGATTTCAGCGACACCTCGAGAACTAATGCACGGAATTTCATCTTTTTAGAATTCTCATGATGAGCACAGATTGCCATTTAATTTGGCACTGTGATAGCGAATTTTGAAGCATTGACATGTATGAGATAGAAGAAAGTTTTGTGATGGCCACAACATACTAGTTTTATTTTGCTAAATAAAAAAAAATGCTTTAAATTTTGCAAATAATATACGATACATAAATATGCAGATTGGAGTGACAGGGGGGGGGGGAGGGGAAACGGTACGGTTGTTAGTAGCGGTACCGCAAAATACTAGGGCTCCGGTACTTTTTTGTTAGAAATTAAGCCCTGATCGTCAGTATGTCTATCGCTACCAATACTACAATAAGATACAAGTGTTACATATTTTCAATCATTTGAATAATGGAGTCCATCCATATTTGCCACAAGCTGCAATGCGCATCCTGTTTTCGGAAAGGTTGGAAAAGCCTGATCTAGAGCAGGGATGCCAAACACGGCATTCGCGGTTTCCTTTCCGAATTTGTAAAGTTTCTAGCTTCTTTTTTTTAAATGTATTTCAGTCGCTTGAAGGCGCCGTTAAAACTTATGTGGCGCCTTTCGGCCGTTAACATTCAACTTATCTTTCGACACCTTGGCGCCTTTCGGCTTGAGACCCCCCCCCCCATCTCTCCTAAAGCTACGCCGCTGAAAAACATCTGCAAATTTTATATATTTTTAAAATAAAAATAAATTCATAAATGTATCAGAAATAAACCACTTTCGAGTTTAATAAATTTAAATTAAATAAAAAAATTTCAAATATTTCAGCTTCACCTAAAATATTTGGCGCCTTTAGTATTCTGGCGCCTGTGTGCGGTGCACACTTTGCACACTGGGTCGGCGCGCCCCTGCATATAACAAAAATGGTTCATGGTATGCAAATGAACAGATAATAACATTAATACTAAAAATTTCCGAATAATTTTTGGCCTAGTGATTACATCAGAAGTTTGGTATCAGAATTTTTTGCGTTCTGTTTGTTTTAAAAAAATGTCTTATTTAAAAAGAACCTTTCCAATACCCTCGCTTGTACATTGAACTATTATTATTTTGAACTAGCTCATCTTGCTTACAGAAATACATAGACATGCGAGATTTTATAAGAAAGATGCGAGGAAAAGTGCGCTCAAGACATTTTTTTTATTAGATTTTTTAAAATTTAAACCAGCTCTTAAAAAAAAAAAAAAAAATTCCCCGCTCAACAACTTGAAAATTTGTGACTCATTTTTAAACACAAAATCATGATGGTTGCAGGGACGATTATTGAAGTGATGTGTAATGGGACAATTGTTTCATTTTCCAGTAAATGATTTATATCTTGAGTTATAAGCAGGGCTGCGGAGTCGGAGTCGATGTGATTTTTCGGTGAAAAGAGTCGGAGTCTGAGTCGCTAAAAATATGCCGACTCCATCTCCAAACTTTTTGTTGAACAGTTTGAAGTGAAATAAAAAATAAAACCAATTACACTTCATTTTAAATTTATGAACTGAATTATTTTATTTTTTAACTCTATACATTAATAATTATTTAGTTATTTTTCAGTTTTTTGACTTGTTAATGAGACAATACGATTGGCCGACAACACGATTAGCCGACAGGACATTTAACTGACACTTAGGTTAAGTTAGGTCACAGATTACATTTAGGTAACAATTAGGTTACGCTTATGTTACAATTAGGTTATGGTTATGTTACGGTTAGATTATGGATAGGTTACAGCTAGATTACGGTTAGATTATAATAAGGTAATGGCGAGAGCTAGTTTACCACAAGGTTACAGTTAGGTTAGGGTTAGTTTACAGTTAGGTTGTGGTTACATCACAGTTAGGATACAGTTACGTTATAATTAGGTTAAGCTTAGGTTACCGTCATGTTACGTTTATTTTACAGATAGGTCACGGTTAGGCTACGAATAGGTTACAGTTACAATACGGTTACCATTAGGGTAGGTTATAATGAGGTTACCATTAGGGTTAGGTTATAATTAGGTTCAATTAGCCGACAGGTCAAACAGGCGACACGATCTTTAGCCGGCACATACATTTTGCCGAAAGAATTTAGAAGACACGGTGATATACAAACAATGTCGTCCTCAATAACTCGGCAAATACTAAGGCAAAAGGTCGGATGTGATTTTTTTGCCTACATCAGTCATTAAATTGATTCATTTGAAAAAACCAAAAAAATTTTTAATATGGCGTCTAATATATATTTTTTAAATGCATTTCATGGAAACAGACCTGTATATATTACAGTGATTAAATTTGTCTTTATTAAAGTATGAATTAATGTCCGAAATTGGTATATAAACTGTAAATTATAAATACAGGCATTACAATCTCAAATGTAGATAACTACATTTTTATAATATGAGCATAATTACTCGGCACTTTAAGAGTAATATTCCTTTCATCTAATACATCATTCTTCAAGTAAGGGGAAAATTATTTAAAAAAACTGGTGTCAACCGAACAATTTAATTTTTTTAAAGCGCTAAACTGTCTATAATGCTTGGCAGGAAATCCTGCCAGTCGGATTATATGGGTTATATAGCTGTAAAGATGAAAATAAGCACTCGCCAGTCGCCACTCGGCGACTAAATGTAAAAAACTGGCGACTAAAAATATGGAAAGTACCGGCCAAATGCAGAATTTTCCAAAGGGATTTCGTCAAAGAATCGCGGAAAAAATCCCACGAATTTTGTCAAAAGATCGCGAAAATACCCAAATATCATCAATAGATCGCGTAAAAAGCGAATTTCAAAAAAGAATCGTGAAAAAAAAAACGAGACTTTAATCAAAAGATCGCGAAAATACCATACATTTCATCAAAGGATCGCAGAAAAACCCGAATTTCGTTAAAAGATCGCTCAGAAACCCAAATTTCGTCAAATGACCGTGGAAAAAACGCAGATATCGTGAATGGATCGCGGAAAAAACGCAAATATCGATAATAGATCGTTAAAAACAAACGCGAATTTCGTCAAAAGATCGCGAAAAAACGAACATTTCGTCAAAAGATTACGGAAAAAACGTAAATTTCGTCGAAGGATCGCGAAAAAAAAAACATCGCGAATGGATCGCGGAAAAAACGCAAATATCGACAATAGATCGCGAAAAAACGCAAATATCGTCAATAGATCGCGGAAAAAACTCTAATTTTGCCAAGGAATCGCATAGAAAACGAGAATTTTGTTAAAAGATCGTGAAAAAAACCACACATTTCGTCAAAGAATCGCAGTAAAACCTGTATTTCGTCAAAGGATTGCTAAAAAAACCCGAATTTCGTCAAAGAATCGCGAAAAAAACGCAATAAATCGTGGAAAAACGCAAAATATCGTCAATGGATCGCGGAAGAAACGCAAAATATCGTCAATGGATCGCGAAAAAACGCAAATTTCATCAATATATCGCGAAAAAAACGCAAATTTCATCAATAGATCGCAGAAAAAAACGAATTTTGTCAAAGAATCGCGTTAAATAGAGAATTTCGTCAAAGAATCGCGAAAACGAACGCAAAATTTCATCAAAAAGTCACTAAAAAAGTGCGAATTTTGTCAAATTTGCCTTAAACTTCAGATTTTTTTTTTTTTAAATTTTGAAAAGTACCTAAGTATAGTGGACTTATGTAGTTAACTATATAAGCATGTTACATTTAACTCTGCTGTTAACTTTATTTAAAATAGATTGGAAATTAGTATCTCAAGTTTATCCAAAACAATATGAATTAAAATATTTTTATTTATTCATAAATTACTTATTTACTCTAAACTTACATATTTTTTAATTAAATATTCAGTAACATAAATGTACTTACTGGCGACTAAAGAAATTATTCTCACTAGCCAGTAACTGGCTACTAAATAAAATCAACTTACCGGCCAGTGGCCACTAAGTAAAATTCCTTATTTCCATCTTTACATAGCTGTATATCTATAAATAGGGTAGAAGTGCCAGTAATGGATACCCTTAAGGAATTTCTCTAAAAATTGTTTAAGTAATAGTTATGTGTATTATATTCCAGTTTTTTCAATATTATATTAACTTATCAACAATATTTAACCATTCCCATAGTCTGATTTCCCAATATGAATCAAAATTTAATTGTAAATAGAAGAAATATATCAAAAGACCTAAAATGCCAGTAATGGACAGCCTTTGTTCCAGTAATGGACACCCTCTATTCCAGTAATGGACACCCCATAAAAAGTAATAAATGTAATTGTTTTTATTACTGTATTTAGAACTAATCTAACGAAATTTTCGGCCGAAAATAGAAATATTACCGAAATTCAGTTTCGGTCTTTCTTAATCTTAATTACTATTTAATTTTGAACACTTTTTCAATTTGCATTATCTATATATCTCCAACAGGTAAAAAATTAAAGCGCACTTAAATCTTTTTGAGAAACCCTGTGTGTATGTCGGAGTCGGTCATTTTTCCTACCGACTCCTAAGCCCTGGTTATAAGCAATTGTTGCCCCAGGGCAACAGTTTTTTTCCTTTCCTGCACTGTCGCGTCCCGCAAATTTTGTTCAGAACACCAACTTCGACAGACTTTTCTGAAAAATCTTTTTGCCTTAAACGAAAAAAAAAAAAAAAACAGCTTTTTCAAAGGAGCACCAGCTAATTTGTTAGATTTGGGAAGAAAAATGAATTTGTGTCAAAGTAGTCAATTTGAATTTGAGTCTTAATTTTTTATATGCAATTATATAATTATTTTTTTTTTCGTGATACACAGCAGTTTTTCCATATTACTAAAAATATTCTGATTTCATTCTTTTAGCCCAATACAGTAAATTTCATTCGAAATTCATAGAGCGATTTCTTTCTTTTTTTTTTTTTTTTTTTTCTTTGCATTCCATGGCGACTTATAACGAGATTCGTAAAAGGAATCAAATTTCAATCTGTCAATATGCTCAATTTTGTCCCCTGCGATTTTTGAATTTTTCGCATTTTGAGGTGTGTATTTTATTTTATTCTTTTATTTATTATTATTATTATTATTTTTTTTTTTACAATTATAAAAGGAATCCAATTTCAGTCGAAAACAGTAAAAATTTCAGTAAAATTTACAAAAAAAGTACTATATTGGTTTAAAAACCCAATATAGTAAATTTTTTTGTAATTTTTAAATTTTAAATACATATGCAGTTTTTCATTCATAAATAATTGTAAAATGTGAATATTATGTATATATAGCCAAACAACAAATTCGTAGAAAGATAGATTCATAACATGCAAATTATGAAATCAGTGTAATCGAATTTTGTGCTTAATCGACTAGTTCGGCAATTGCAATTCAACAAAAAACTATTAATTGTAATCTAAACGTACTTGTAATCTTGAACTTAAAAAACATATATCTTTTTTTTTTTTTTAAACCGATAAATGAATTATATCTTCAGTTATAAACGAATATTGTCTCAGGGTGGCGGTTCTCCTTTCCGGCGCTGTCACGTTCAGAAATTTCGTTCAAAACGTTAACTTTGACATCATTTTCTGAAAATTTTTCTGCCTTTACAGAAAAACGGTTTGATAAGATATTAAGTGCACATGCCAATTTGGTGCATTCATGAACAATAAACGGTCAAGTGCAAGTATTAGTCACGCTCAGAGGGTTCTATACAATAAATATATGAATTATTAACTGTATTATTAAAAAAAAATCGCTGCTAAAGGAATAAGACTGTAAAAAACTAAACAACATAGAGTTGGGTATAGCTGTATATACTAGGAAAGTATAAATGGGTATACCATAAAAGTTAAAAAAGATATAAAGCCTAAATAATAACAAATATTGCTATTCTATATAACCTTTTTTAGCTCACAGGTTATCAAAGCCTAAGAGCTAATGTGTCTGCCGGTTCTGTCTGTCTGTATGTACGTAGGTATGTATGTACGTAACGCGATAACTCTTGGTAGAAATATCCGATTAGCTTCAATTTTTTTTTCTAGGTTCATTCTGATAAGGCGCTTCCCTGATTAGTTTTAGGGGTTCATGGGTTAAGTATAAAGGGGGGCTAGTCCCCCCCCCTTAATTTAGATAAATGGGTTTTTCATGCAGAATTATTAGATTTGCTCCAAATTTGGTATACTGGTTTATGTTAAGGAGTTGCCTTGACTAAATTTGGAGGTTTATTGTTTAAGTATAAAAGGGGCAGGGCAGGGCTTGTCGCCCCCTCCTTAATTTAGATAAATGGGTTTTTCATGCAGAATTATTCGATTTGCTTCGCATTTGATATACCGGTTTATTTCGATATGGCACTCCTTTCATTAGATTTGGAGGTTCATTGGTTAAGTATAAAAGGGGGAAAGGGAGGCAAGTCCCCTCCCCTTAATTTAGATAAATGGATTTTCATGCAGGATTATCCAATTTACTTTAATTTTTTCTCTATGTTCATTCTGATAAAGAGCTTTTCTGATTAGGTTTGGAGGTTCATTAGTTAAGTATAAAGGGGGAGGGGGGTTTAGAACCCCCCCCCCCCTAATTTAGCGATAAGGTTTTTTCATGCAGAATTATCTAATTTGCTTCAAATTTGGTATATCGGTTTATTATGTTAAGGAGCTTCCCTGATTAGATTCGGAAGTTCATTGGTTAAGTATAAAGGGGTGAAACGGGGGCTAATTCCCCTTCATTTATTTTTTAAGTGACATTATTCTTTGAAATAAGAGTTTAATATACAATTAGTGTGAACATAACCAGTGAGCTCAATGCTATCAGTTTAACTGGGCACTTTTCTTTTTATTTTTCATATCTTAATCTGTTTTTTTTTTTGTTATTTTATGATCTTAATTCGGTACTGACTATAAAAATAGTGCATATTTAAACTTCATTTGGCATTTCATAAAACTAACTTCAGTGCAGTAATAATCTTTTCTTTTTAAAGTGCAGCTAAATCAAAATCCTTGTTTAAAGTTTAAACTTGGAATTGTGCTAAGCGCGCTTCGAAAGGAGGTCGCGAAGTTGCAATGCCGACTTGGTCTGTGCCGCCTTTTTCCAGATAGGTTTTTAATTAACTTTTTAAGACACAGGATGCTTATTGAGAGATCCCCTCAATGCAAACTAGTCGCGAATGCTATACTAATTTGTGTGATTAATTCAAATTAGTCTGTTTTTAACAATTTAGCATTTATTGCTTTTATACTGCTACTGGGTATGTATTAAACAAATGTATCATTAAAAGTTGTTATCTAGGCTTTAAAAACCGATGGTAAACAGAGTACGCCACCCCTGATCGTCCATGTCTTCTTAGGGTTAATATCTCGGCTAATTACTGATGATATTTTTAGAAAATCATCAATTCTTTTATACTTCTGTTACGATAGGTACTTCCAGCGTTTCTCAACACCTTTTGCTGAATGCCCGCAAATCAAAATTTGTGCGTAATGAAAAAATGCGCTTTTCTCAAAAACTATGTGACCTAGGGTAATCACTATATTTTTCCTGCAAGGTTTAAATTAACGTCTACTACCTGTAATTTTTTTATAATTTTAGTTTCAGTAGATTTGGAAATAGATGGGGGGGGGGGCGTTTTTTTGCACCATTTTTTCGATGACATCTCTAAAAATATAATACCTAAAATTAAAATAAATGTATTTTTGAGTCCAGCTTTACAAAAGCATTCACACGATATACAAAGATTTTTTTTTTTTTTTCAAGTAACTTAATTAGCCCTCTACATTTTTCCTAAATATATTTGTGAATGTATAATAATCTGTAAATATGTGGGTGAATAGTCTTTATTATTTCACCCAATTGGAACTTTCCACGTTCCATAGTTTACGAGTAAAATGACTGTGACCGACAGACACAGGAGTGATCTTATAATGGTTCCGTTTTTACTTTTTAAGTACGGAACCCTAAAAATGAATTAAAAAATGTGTCACAAATTAGCCAGTTTGAATTTGAGAACAGCATTAAGTAAATAAAATATACATGCTGAAATTTAAATTGGTAAATAGAAACAGATATATTATGTAAATAAAATGTACACACAAAAATTTAGCATATATTTTAAATTCTGAATAGTTTTTCTTTTTAATTAATTTTATTTACCATGCTTCCTATCCCTTATTATTATTATTTTTTTTTAAATTTGGTTTGGATTGCTAGGGTTCAACTAAAATGCATGAACGGAAATATTTTCCCCCAGAATTATCCCGTAATTTGGCTTTTGGCTAGTTAAATACATTAGCAATGTAACTGTAAAATTGTGGAAATAATTAACCCTTTCAAGGGCGGTGGCTAAAGGGTCTAGCCACCTAATTTTAATTCCAAAACAGACAAACAGCACCAAGAATATTTTATTAAAATTTTGCTTTTGTAATGAAAGCGAAAAATAGCAAGTTTTTATTTTCTAAGAAATTTGTTTGAATATTCTGGTGCTTGTCAATTATTTCATCATTTTACAAACAGAATTCTTCTGCCCCTAAAAGGGTTAAAAGATGTCAATATTGTTGAAATTCCGAATTTAAGTTCTTTAATTTAAAGCGTTACGTAGCAAAGTTATATTAAAGCCAAATATTAGATTAAAAATAGTTTATTATTAGACATAAATAACACGGGAGTAATATTGCCTGATCGATATTTATAAATTGGGCTGAAATTTTGAACACGGTCCCGAATGATAATCATTTTACTCCAGGCCCAACGCATACTACTTACATTTCCTTAGCTTAGTTCACGGTGTGGGCCCTGAAAAACTGAATCTGAAGTTTGATGAAAATTCGTGCATTAATTCTTGCGATAGAGCTATTGTGGAATTCTGTGCATTAGTTTGAGATAAAGCGTCCACCAGATTTGTGTCACATACGGACACAGACATTTTGTAAAAACATTTTCTTTGGAATGTCTGCCCCCTAAAACGTGTAAACCCATCGAAAACTGGAATTTGAAAATTTTCGCCAATCCAATACATTCTTCTTGTAAAGGTAGGAAAACAGTGTTGAATTCAGGGGGGGGGGGGGGGGGGCAATGAGATCTCCAGAAGATTTGAGATTTTGTGTTTTCAATGTTCAAAAAGTGCAATTCTCTCTCTCCCCCCCCCCCCCCCCCTCGGAATTCTGTAATGTCCCCTCCCGGAGAAAAGTGTCTGAATTCAACACTGTAGAAGAAAGTTAAAAAAAAAAAAATCACGAATCCAATATTCTTCCTGTAAAGATAGATGAAAGTACAAATTGACCAGAATCCAGAATTGATCAGCCCGATCCATGTAGATAAAGATCAGCCGTGTCCCATCTCCCCCTTTCCTTCTGTGCTTTCGTCTATGTTTTTAATTTGGTGGATTTGACTTCGAACCGAAAGTGATGTGTTCACTCCTCGGATGAAAGATTGGGGGAACATATATGAGAAGTCGATGGTTCACATGGCTTGCCATAAAATGAAAGTAATCGCAATGACCTGTGAAAGTCCGTGCCATCTATTGAGAAAAGGCATTTTTCGACCTCTCTGATGCTCCCCTTTAAATGACCACCATTTTGTCAAAAATAGAGATGTGTCATTTGTTGAAGAACGACTCAAAAGGAACGATTCCGGCAGTGAAACTGAAGGAACGATTCCATTCTGTAAAAAGGAATCTGTCCTTTTCAGAACGATTCCAAAAAGGAACGACTCCTCGGAATCTGTCGTTTTTGGAACGGTTCCTCGGAGTCGTTCCGAAATGTACCGACTCCGAAAAGGACAGATTCCTCGGAGTCGGTCTGAAATGTAGACTCCGAAAAGGAACAATTCCTTGGGAATCGGTTCTTTTCTTGTAGACTGGCCAGTTTTAAGAAATTAAAATACGCTATTTTATTTCAAAATAACTAGTCGTGTACTGAGTAGTACTTTGGCAGAGTACCGAGTACTCGGCCAAATACCGAGTACCGAGTAGCTGTGTAATAAGAAAAAAAACAAACACTGATGTGCACATAATGTGAACTTGTGTGTACATATATATACCTGTGTGTACATATATATAATATACATATATAATATAGTATATATAAATTAACTAATTTAATTTGAAATTTATTTGTGCACTTTTTAAAGACAATTTTTGACAATTCAAAACAGTTGCAAAAAAAGGAGAATTGACACATAACAAGTACAATTATTAACCAATATAAAATTAAAACATTCTTCTACCCTCAATTTATTCTGATACCTGAAATCTGTCTATGAAAAATAAAAATTGTTTATTGGTTACTGTAACAATTCATTGAATGATGCAAAACATTTCATATTTATTTTGTAACTGTACCTTATTTTCTTTTGATTAAAAATAAAAAGAGATACAGGCTTTCTTAACAGAAAACTTATGTAAAACTGACACTCCATTTGCATGGTGGGGAGGGGGGGGGGGGGGGGGTCTTTTCCGATTATGTGCAATCTTTCAAAAAATTTATGTGCACCTTCAACCACTGTTTATTCTAAACGGGGGCAGGCCAAATTTACAGTAGTAAAAGAAATGCCCTGTTTACTGATAATGTAGAATATTTGGTGTTTTTGCACCATAATTTGAAATATAATAAATTTAATTATTATTTTTTTTATTGCATTTTCAGTTTCTTATCCAAAATAAGTCTTTTCTGTTTTCCTATATATTTAAAAAAAACTTATTTTTATTTGTATAAATGTGAAACTAAATTTTAATTTGGAATTATTTTATGAGGGTTTTTGTTCTTAACTTTTTCTATATTTTGTAGCCATATTGTTAAATACCGAGTAAATAATTTTATGAATTATTGCATATATTATACATTGATATTTGAATAAATTTTTACAGATCACTTATAAGTTCATATGCTTAAAAAATGAAATTCTTACAACTACTCGATACCAAAATATCCTTCTAATGTGTGTGCACCCCCCCACTTCCTCCAAAAAAAGAAAGAAAGAAAAAAGAAATTGAAGTGCGGGGTGAAGTAGGGTGTTTAATAAACATTACTATTTGATCTTGTGCTAAATTAATCTGAAAGAAATAATTAAAAAAAATATTTTATACGAATTGGATTTTTTCCACCTCAGTGAAAAAGTGCCCGAGATGGGATTTGAACCCAGAAACTTTACATGCTTTACCGATTGAGTACCTGGACCCCAAAGGTAATGGAACACCATGTGTACTTTAATACACTAATACTTTTTCTAATTGGTAAATGTATCATACAAAATGATTTTTTTCTAAAGGAATTCTTAAGGCTGTTCTCAAATCCAAACGGATAACTTTGTGACAAAAGGTTTAATTTATTTTTATTCAGAAATGCATGAAATGAGCAGGTGTTGTTCAGAAACTATGTAATTGAGCTGTTTTTCTTTTTTTTTTTTTTTTTTTTTTTTGCAAACGCAATAGATCTTTCAGAAAATAGTGTCAAAGTGGACGTTTTGAACTGAATTTCCGCGCAAAAGAGGCATAATCGCTCAAAAATGGGTGAAAAACATGTTTGTCACGTGATTAAAATCAATTATAACTCAATAGGTAATTTACTGATCAAAAGATGGAAAACACATTTCGATTCTAAATCGCTTCCATGGTCAAACTTTTCAATTTTATATCTTTCCATTAAAAAATGAATTTGTAAATGTGTCAAAACTTTTACGCTTGTTGAGCAGATCACTTTAGAAACAGCCTTAAGAAAAACAAAGAAAATGCTTGTTTAATTAATAGTAAAAATATTTTTTTAAATCTGATTAGAAACAGTTTTGAATAATATAAGAAATATATCAAAATTTAAATTAAATCTATATTATAATATCCAACCATTATTTTTCATTAATTCATTAAATAGTTTAGGAATTTTGTTGGCTGTAATTTGCTGCAACATATTCCTCTTTTATTCTGTTCATTGATTCTGGTTAATATTGCATAATATTAAATTTTTAAAATATACATTAATGACAGAAAGGACTTTTCATGTAAGTTTTAAGATTGTCATATTTTGCGGCTAAAATAGAATGAAAAACATATGAAACTTACTTGACAATGTCTCTTCTTTTTATCTATCCAAAGCCGATATTGGTGGTAGTGCCATATGTGCTTTTATTTGCTCATGATGGTTTAAGAATTTTAAAGCAATACTTAAGCACTCAGTTGCAGAAAAGATTTATATGAAAAAGGAATAAGATTCATAATTGCATCAGCACAAAATGCATGCATGAGAAAATAACTTTCTGCATGGATTTGTAAAAGTTTTATAAGGTAAATTCTGGCCTTTGATAAGCTGTTGATAAAATTTTTTTAAATGAAACTTTTTTTTTTTTTTGCCACAGAAATAGACCTAAAATCAGTGATGGTTTCCTGAAATAGATATGTTTTATGACCATTATGATAAATGACCATTTGTGAAATAAGTGGCTATTTGGGAAAATGCAGGGTGCGTAGCGGTGCTAATAGGTGCTTACATTAAAAAAAAGTTTAAGGTCCTTACAAGGTGCTTATTTTCGGTGCCTGTCCACATTTGCAGAAAAAATCGCTATAATTTGAAAAAAAAAAAAAAAAAAATGTTGAAACATCGCGGAAATAGATAATTTTGTCAATCAGCGGCTGAAAACAAAACAAGAATTTTGGCAATCAGTTGCACAAAAAAATCTCAAATTTCATCAAAAGATCTCTGGAAAAAAAAAATCACGATTTTTGTCAAAAGACCAGAATTTCGTCCGTAAGTCGCTGAAAATAATAATCGCGAATTTGCTTAAATGATCGTGAAAAATAATCGCTATTTTTATCAATCGGTTACAGAAAAAGATTGCGAATTTCGTCAACTGATTATTTAAAAAAAAGGGGGGGGGGAATTTTGTCAGACGATCAGGGGATGGGGGTAGAATCTCATATTTTGTCAAAAAATCGCGGAAATAGGAAGTTTTGCTAGGCAGTCACTGAAAATAATCATGAATTTCATCAAAGAATTCTGGAAAAACAAACTTCTAATGGTCACAAAAAGAAACTCGAAATTTCATCAAAAAGATTGTGAAAAAACTAATTTCGTCAAAGGATCGCAAAAAAACCCAGGCAATTTCGTCAAATGATCGCGAAAAAAACAGCAATTTCATCAAATGATCGTGAAAAAATGGCAATTTTGTCAAATGATCGCGAAAAAAACTAATTTCGTCAAAGGATCACGAAAAAAATCCTCTAATTTTGTCAAAAGATCGTGAAAAAAACCCCTTTAATTTCTTCAAAAGATTGTAAAAAAAAAAAAAAAAAATTCAAAGATTGCAAAAAAAAAAAAAAAATAATAATTTCATCAAAGGATCGCAAAAAAAATGCCAATTTTGTCGAAGAATCGCGAAAAAAAAAAAATTTCTTTCAAAGATCGCTAAAAAAAAAATTTTCAGAAAGGATCGCAAAAAAACGCCAATTTTGTCAAAGGATCGTGTAAAAATACCAATTTCGTAAAAGAAATACGGGAAAAAACTCAATCTTTTCAAAGAATTGCTGAAAAAAAAAATGAAAAATGAAAAAAAATGTCAAATAATCGTGAAAAACACCGCATGGAAAAAAATCACTAATTTCGCTTATGATCGTGAAAACAATTTGTCTATTGGTCGAGATTTCTATTCATCTATTGGTCACAGGAAAAAAATACCGAATTTAGTCAAATGATCACGAAATTACAGAATTTCATTAATTAAAAAAAATCACTAATTTCAGCAATCTGTAGCGGCAAAAAAAAATTGTGAAATTCATCAAACAATCGAGCAAAATAAAACTATTTTCGTCAAATGATCATTAGAAAAATCACAAATTTCTTCAATTTGTTGCAGAAAAAATTATAAAATTACATAAAATATTAGGTATGGAAATTCAGTAGATCTTAGTGATCTACTGAATTTCCATACCTAATATTTTATTCACACACTATTAATCACAAAATTACTTACTTTAAAATATAGCTCTTATACCATTTGAATAAAGCAAATGATTTGATAAGGCTCCAATAATAAACCTCCACCTTATAGAATTGCCGTGCTACTGTTTATCATATTGAAAGGTTGGCAGATCTGAATAACCTCTAATTAAAAAAAAAAAATGATTGTGCTAAGTTTTTTCTTCAATATTGAATAGATAATGTTGCATAAGTGTACATAAATGGGTCTTATTTTTTCCCTTGAAATATGCTTCTAAAGTGTTTACAGGTGCTTATTTTTAGAACTAAAATGTTGCTACTCACCCTGAAATGTTATCTCTTTAATATCTAACTGAAATATACTTATCATTATTTCAAACACATGCTTGCAAAAAAAAAAAAAAACTGTCATTTCGCTTTAACCCTAGAAATATAAGCTTTTGTTTATCATACTAAAAAAGGAATACTGTATTTACTTGTGTATATGTAAATACAAAATTTACATTTGGTTTTTAGAATTATTATTCTAGTAATATAGTATTAACTCTAGGCCAATTTGGCAGGGCACACCCTTTGTCCGGTGACCTTTTAACTAGATTATACACCTGGAGTCCCTTGCTGCCATTTTTGACATGCTTTTTTGATTCATTTATTTTTCTGGTTATGAGGAAAACTCACAAAATGTCCATTGATTGCAAGAAGTAAATGTAAATTTCATTATTTTATTGCTGTGAAGTATCATGAAATTTGTCAATAGGTCATGAAAAAAAAAAGATTCGCCAGTTGGTTATAAGAAAACATCGAAAAAATCTTCAGGTGGTCGAAGAAAAAAAAAATTGCTTAATTTGTCGATCGATTGCATGGGAGGGGGAGGGGGGTAATCGCTTAATTCGTCCATTGATTGCATGGGAAAAAAACTTGCAAGTTTCACCAGTAAGCCATGGGAGAAAATCTGGAAATTCGCCGAATGTTTATGGGGGAAAAAATGAAATTTGCTGATCGGCTTCAGGAAAAATCCGCAAAATTTATCCATCAGCTGTATGAAAAAACACCAACAGTTTCGCCAATTAATCTCAAACAAAGTAAACGGTCAAGTGTGTGTATTACTCATGCTCAGATGGTTCCATACAATAAAAATATGAATTATTTTAACTGTATTATTTAAAAAAAAAATCGTTTCTAAAAGAATAATAAGACTGTGTGTTGATTTGCAAGTGTTTGGTTTAAATGTTCACTCACAAATCGCATCCCTTTCCATAGCAGAGTGTTTAAGGTTGGTGGGCTGGTGTTATTGCAAACATAACTTTCTTCAATAAATATCTTCTTAAACTAAAAATAAGAGTACTTACAAATACTCTTGTGATGGAACTTTGAAGAGACAAGGTTATTTCTTTGAATAATTTTAATGATGGATGTATGCACAGCTGGAAACCATCTTGGTCTCAGATAACTCATATGTTTACAGGTGGATATATTTACTGTATCCCGGTATTTCTCATATTTACTAAGCCGTTTAGAGTAATCTTCTTTAATTCGAGACGTAAGAAGAATATAATGCATAACTAGTTCAAAAAAATTAATATTTGAAGCGTTAAACAAAGATTATATAACCAGCAGACTTTCATTAAAATAAGAACTTTCCATAACATCTTGAACCGATTTTAACCTTCATATTACTAAGACGGGCGAGATTCCACTTTTAAAATGGTTTGATTCATACTTTAATAATAACCAAAACACTGCACTAGGCAATGTATGTCTTGACTTCATCAAAATACAAGAATGCAACCTACTCGCAGAATTACAGACCTTTTAAATGCCAGCAGCGTGGCGACAGCCAATAAAAATGAAGCATGTGATTTACATACTTACGAAGCTTCTTACTACTACTTTAAACATTTAAATTACATGAAAAATACTAACTTACGAAAAGATCATTAAAAAAATAACTGTGATGTAATTTAAAGTTAAAATAAACCTGAAAATAACTAAGTAATTTATTTATAGAGATTGCGAATGCGATCGCAATTCGAGATGGCTGCATGCCAAAAAGAAGAATGCACGCTGTAACACAACTCTGTTGATTAGCGGCGTCCAAACGTAAACAAATGCTCGATGAACAAGCTGGGAAATAAAGTAAAGAAAGAAAAAAAAACATGGGAATCCAGTTTACAGTAGGTAATAACTAATAAATATGCAATAGGGTGGAAAGGGATGGGGAAAATAAATTGTAAACTCTACTAGGGATGCACTGAATGGTGATCTTGGCCGAATACCGAACACTAAATATTCGGCCAACATGTGAACCGAATACCGAATATTCGGCTAGCCGAATAGTAACTGCTAGGCCGAATACTGAATATTCGGCCTGCCGAATAGTAACTATTCGACTTGTCAAATACTTTTATATTTCAAAGTTTAAAGGCATTAAAATGTTAAATTTTAAAACAATTTTACATACAGGGTGACAATTATTTAACTATATGAAATAAAACATAAATTATTCAAAAACTACTGAGACAAAAACTTTATTCAACATGTTAACGTCACTACAGATATTCGGATTTAGGTTATGACATGTTCAATATGGCTGCCATCATTGGCTATGATGTGGCACAGGCGAATAGCAAAATTCTGCATGACCCGCTGAAGTGTTGGAACATCGATGCTGTCGGTGACCTCCCGAATAACAGTTTTCAGCTCAGCAATGTCTTTGGGTTTATTTCTGTACACATTGTCTTTAATGTAGCCCCACTAAAATGAGTCACATGCGTTGAGATCCAGAGAATATGGCGGCCAAGCAAGTCCCATTCCAGTGGCCTCTGGCTAGCCCAGATCCAGAATGCGGCCCCCAAAGTGCTCCTCCAGGACATCAAAAACTTTCTTTGTCCGATGAGGTTGAGCTCCATGAACCACATCTTGTCGAAATCAGGGTCACTTTGGAGAAGGGGAATGAAACCATTTTCCAAAATATTCACGTATCTTTCAGTTGTCACCGTGCCGTCAACAAATATCGGACCAGTTATTCCGTGACTGGACATTGCACACCACACTGTCACCCGTTGAGGGTGGAGAGACTTCTCGATTGCGAAATGTGGATTCTCAGTGCCCCAAATGCACCAAAATGGCCGACAACAATAAGTTGCATGCACATACTAATTCCCATCATGCCCTGCGGCCAACCACGAAGTTTGAACTTCATCGTGCAAACCGTTGAGAAGTTATGATGGTTTAATTTCATATAGTTAAATAATTGTCACCCTGTAATATTTAAAACAAACTTTTATTCTAATAAACAAGAGCTTTTTTTCAAGTAAACTTTATGCTGAAAAAAATCTGCTTTGAGATATTCTTAAGAAGAGGATAGTTATAAAAAAAAAAAATTAATTAATAAAATTTTAAATTTCATGGAGACGAATCTTCTGAGAATTAAAACAAATAAAATTTTCTTAAATTCTAAAACATTTTAAAATCAAAGAGAAATTGTGAAAAAATTGGAAGAAAAATTGTACAGCATCATATATTTGCTTGTCAGGAAGAGACTAAAGTAAAAGTTAATAAATAATACAATCAATTCAAATTTTATATGGTGACAACTTAGCAAGAATAACTGTTCTACTACTCCCTTTGATTAAGCAAGGAAGTTTTTAAATGCATCCTAGATCGGTGTCTGGAGTGGGCAATCATTTTAAGAGATTGTAAATGTTGCTCTTAAAATCTTAGCAAGAAACCGATTATTTACTGGACAATGTTGAGGAACTTGCATTTGAACATAATTAATTCCTATGAAAATCCTCATGATTGGTTATTTTTCTTAAATAATACTTAAAATAATAATAAATAAATAATGTAAATAAATTAATATAATATACTTACAATAATAACAGCAAATAAATAATGTAAGAACATTAAACATGATTCTGTTTCTAATTATTCTGAATATCTTTATAAGTTGCCTGTTAAACGTAGAAGTTGTATAAGGTTTTAAAAAATGTTTTAAAAGTTTTTTTTAAGTATTCGTTTCGGCCGAATATTTCGATATCCGGCCAAACCGAATATTCGGCTTGCCGAATAATTTGCTATTCGGCCAAACCGAATATTCGGTATACCAAATAGTTTGATATTTGGCCAAACCGAATATTCGGTCACATGGCCGAATACGGAATAGATACTGAATATTCGGTGCATCCCTAAACTCTACACTTCGTAAAAAAAAAAAAAAACTATACTACATGGGGTTGGGTATAGTTGTATATATTAGAAAAATATGAATGGGTATACCATAAAAGTTCAAAGAGATATGAAGCCTAAATAATATCAAATTTTGCTATTCTGTATAACTCTTTTTTTAATCTTATCCTAATATGTTTATGATGAACTTAATTTGGTACTGACAATAAAAGTTGTGCATATTTAAACTTCATTTGGCATTTCATAAAACTAAGTTCAGCATAGTAATAATCTTTTTGCGGTATAGCTAAAACAAAACCCTTGTTCAAAGTTTAATCTTGGCATTGTGCTAAGCATGTTTCGAAAGTAGGTTTGCAACACTGCCTTGGTCCGTGCCCCGTTTTTCCAGATAGGTTTTTAATTAACTTTTAAAGACACAGGAGGCATATTGAGAGATCCACTCAATGCAAACTAATAATCCCATAATATTTATGTACATAGTAATTCTAATTAGTCTGTTTTTAACATTTATTGCTTTTATACTGCTGCTCGGGATTGCATTACACAAATATATCATTAAAAGTTATTATCTAGGCTTTAAAAGCCAATGGTACATAGACTATGCCGCCACTGTCATTATGTATGTCTAAACCATCCATGTCTTTAAGTGTTAATATCTCAGCTAATTACCGACGATTTTTTTCAAAAATTATTATCAACAATGCTTTTATACTTCTGCTACGATAGGTATCTCCAGCGCTCCTCATCACCTTTGAAGATTGCCCACAAATCGAAATTTGTGTGTAACAGAAAAATACGTTTTTCTCAAACTATGTGACCTAGGGTAATCACTATAGTTTTCCTGCAAGGTTTAAAATAACGTCCAATACCTCTAATTTTTTCATAATTTTAGTTTCAGTAGATTCGGAAATAGAGGGAGAGAATATATTTTTGTACTACATTTTCAACGATATCTCTGAAAATATAGTACCTAAAATTAAAAGTTTTGAGTTCAGCGTTATAAAAGCTTTCACATGTTATACAAAGAAAAGATTTTTTTTTTCCAAGTAAGTTAATTAGCCCCTCAACATTTTTCCTAAATATATTTCTGAATGTTTAATAATCTGTAAATATCTGGGTCAATAGTCTTTATTACTTCCCCGAATTTGAACTTTCCACATTCCATAGTTTATGAGTAGAATGGCTATGACAGACAGACAGGAGTGATCTTACATTGGTTCCGTTTTTACTTTTTAAGTACAGAACTCTAAAAATCTCTATAAATTCGCCCTTTGGTGTAAATAAAATATTGCAAAATTCGTCAATTGCTTGCAGAAAAAAATTGCGAAAGTTGTCATTCAGTCATCGGAAAATAGAGAAATTCTTCAGTTGGTTGCTTTAAAATATTGTGAAAATTGTCATTCTGTCGCAGGACAAAATCGTGAAATTCAGCAGTCAGATGTAAAAAAAATCTCAAACTTCTTAAGTCTGTTGCAGTAAGAATGCGAAATTCACCGATTGGTTGTGGGTAAAAAAATCACAAAATTCGTCAGTCAATAGGGGGAAAATCATGAAATTCAATCTGTCATGGGAAAAATATTGCAAAATTCAACTGATAGAAAAGGACTCTGAACATACCAGTTCAAAATATTTTTTGTGAACAAGATACTGTCGTGGGAAAAAAATAAACAACCCCTACTAACTGTGCAACAAATAATCGAAGAAGAAAGTTACTAGTACCAAACTATTAGAAATTAAGTCTACTTTTAAATAATGTATGTAAAATTTGATTAGGGGGCATCTACATGTCAAACGAACCCATCTGCAAATTAAAACCAGCCCAAACATTGTTTATTTAAAGGGAACACCCAATTTTTACAAGGTATTTTAAATCTTCAGGTCAAACTATGTCAAAAAACGAAATTTCATATCATTTGGATAATAAGTTTTCATATGATATGAAACATTCAATTATTAGATTCAATAAACATTCAAAATTTAGATCTTCTAATGTTAATTTACATTTCCATAATTTTATCTCTTGAATTTATAATCCTAATGTGAAATTTTATTATATGGTTATAGTACTAACCCAAGCATAAATACATTGAATTTTTAAATTAAAAAAATTTATGAACTATGAAATTATTAATCGAAAAAAATATGAATTGCAACCTGTAATTTTTTTGATGGATTTATATTTGTTATACCCTTCTGTATGCAAATCAAAAATCTTAAATTTTTCTTCCAAGTAGTTTTAAAGTTATGCTTAAACTTCAGAATGCTGGTTTAAGGGGCCGTCTATGATGTGCAGAAAAGCATAATTTGAAATATATATATTTTTTTTCTCATTATTGAAGCATTTGGGTTTGGATTATGATGCCTCACTTAAGGGTGTTCTCAAATCCAAAAGGGCAACTTTCTGACATAAGTTTTAATTTATTTTTGTTCGAAAATGCATGAAACTAGCTGGTGGTGTTGTTCAGAAACTGTGTCATTGAGCTGTTTTTTCCATTTTTTTTTTCAAACTCAATAGATCTTTCAGAAAAGAGTGTCAAAGTAGGCGTTTTGAACCGAATTTCCATGCGAAGGAAGAAAAAGTACTCAAGAACAGGCAAAATACGGGATCCAAAACACTTCTAACTCAATAGGTAATGGATTGATCAAAAAATGGAAAAAAAAAAAAAACAGTTCCATTCCAAATCTCTTCCATGGCCAGGCTTTCCAATTTTATATCTTTCCGTTAAAAAATGAATTTGTAAATGTGTCAAAACGTTTTGCGCTTGTTGACCAGAGCAGTTAAGAACAAACTCTATTTTACGATGTAAACAAAGCGTAAAACTTGTTTCAGTATATCTCATGATCTTAAGTTAACCTGAATCTTTTCTACATTCATGTGCTATGCAAATTATCAAAAGAGATCCTGATATTGCTAACTGTCTCATTGAATCAATGACATAGAGATTACAAGAAACTCTTGATAAGAATGGTTTCTATACATCATATTAACAGATCCTCTTTTAAATTTAAGCAAAACATGTGGCTTTTTTTTTTGGGGGGGGGGGGGAGATTTTCGCCCTCTCATTTTTTGTGTACTAATCTACCCATAATTTTCTGCTCTTCTTTTGTTAAAATACTATTATCATATAAAATAATTTTCCATTTTTGGTGTAATCATATTTTCTTTATTTGGATAAATTTCAGTATTTAAAATTTTTAGGAGCAAGTTGCTGCAACTATTGCTTTTTATGTTTCATTATGCAGACCAGTTTGTCCAGTATACATGTTTGTATTTGGTTGATGTTTAATTTTAATGAAAGAAACTGTGATGAACGCATTAACATGAAATTTCACAAAGAAAAGCTTAATTGGTTATGTGAACACGAAGTTATTCATTTCAATGCTTTCCACAAAATGAAAGAACACATGAAATAATCTTTTTCTTTTTAAATAGATGCTGATGTATTTGTGTCAAATGATTAATCTAATTCTAGTTATTGATATCTACATAATTTTGGTCAAAAAGATTTTACATCATTTGAACCATTTTTATATCCATAATATAGAATGTGAAATATTTAGACAGTAATTTAATTTGCTCAAATCTTGTTAAATTGTTCCCTGTATTACACCGAATATCTGTTAGTTAAAATATTCCCACAAAAGTATTTTATTGTTATTTAAAACTGATAATTTAGTCTTTTACTAACTTTTGTATATCAATTAAAAATTATAATTTTTACAAATAAGTTTTTAACCCATTAAAAAAGAGCTTTAAATAATTAAACCTTTCTTCCATAGCTTGAAATTTAAATCTATTAGAGTACACAGGCTAATTTAAGAAAGAAAAAAAAAAGTTATTTTTATGACTTTCAGATACGTATATTTTCTCGGCAATCGTGAGCAGTGTGCAAAAAAATCTAAAATATGAAGAAAAAAAAATTTGAATGGCAAGTCTTTTTTCCAACTAGCATTAATGAGTTAATTGCAAAATTTCAAATGAAATAGCAGAATAAATTTAATCATAGAATTAAATCAGAATAATGAATGTTAAGTTATTCTGATGTCTTTTTATAGTAGACTTAATTTTAGTTCTTCAAATAAATCTGATTATAAAACATGCGAACATATCTGAAAAGATCTAAAAAGAATCAATTGCTCCCACCCACTCTTCAAAAACTTTTTTTTTCAAAATATGGCATTATTAATAGTCTTGGGATTTATTTTGAGGCAAAAAATCAATTTGTCTTTTTTTTTTCACATTGATTCCTTAAACTGCTTTATATTGTTTTTTATTCTAAATTTTGCATTGGCCAATATTCTTTACATTTCTGCCAATAATAATAATAAAAAAAAAATGTGTTAAATAAATTCAAAATCTGAGAAAAAGCATTATAAAAACACTTATTAAATTGCAATCTCATTCACATATTCAGAAACTATTATAATTACAGATATCTTACACATTTAAAAATCTGACAATTCAAAACTTGTAAGCACGGTTTGTAAATATCATGATATTTTGATATGCGTTCGACATTTTTTGAAAATATCTTTAGACCTAATATAAATTAGAAACTAAAACATATTGCACATAGCATGAAAACCCAATAAAACAATATTCTAAATGTATTTTTTTTTTTTTTTCACTTATGTAACAAAACTGTAGATAAACTAATTGAAAGCAGACACAATTTGCTTTTTACACTCACAAAAAACAAAATTATGGGATTATGACATTTCCAGAAAATTTTGTACTTTATACAACAAAATTATATACAAACTACTTTATTTTTATTGAAAAATTTCAACATCTCTAACCCGTTGTGTAGTTTAAACTGAAGAAATCCAAAACCATAAAAGATTCGAATGAAGCAGTAAATAACTTCTCTAAATTAGACAGTTTATCTTTCAACAGCTGTTTCAAATAAATGTTTATTGGTTCTACAGTTTACTTTTAAAAATGCAATTTCAAGTGTAAAACTTGGAAAAAATTTCTTTATGGAGAAGGAAAGGGGGAGGCGTTTTGGAAGCTAAAAATGACCAGCCGAAGCAAAAGTTCTTATCTACAGAACGACACAATTAGTAACAGTTAAAAAAATTGAATTACACTTATTTTTACTCAAAATGTCATACGGAATATTTTGAAAATAAATATTGCATATATATCATGTTATATATATATATGTCAAGATATATATCCATTGATATATATCTCCAAACCCTGCTGGTGAGCTTTATAAAATGAGTATTGAAGAGGATTTTACGATATATATATAACAATAGTCAAAGCATATTAAGTCAGTGAAATGGTCATATTGGCAAGAAATACGACAAGGTGATTCATAATGAATGGGACAAAAAGAAAACATGATTGTGAACGTTGTAATTAATATATTTAGAAAATTCAAATTTACCTCAAAACTACATTTATTCAAGTTTCTACAGGTGTTCAATATGTGCACCTCCGGTGACACGACAAATGGCTACACGGTAATCAAGCTCCTGCCACACTCGTGATAGCACATCCATTGTGATGGAGTTCAACACTGCAGTTATCTGCTGCTTCAGTTCCTCTAAGTCCTGAGGAAGCGGAGGCACAAACACCTTGTCTTTTAACGAAACCCCCAGAGAAAAAAATCACAGGGCATTCATGAATTCTTTCAACCACTTCAGGTTTTGTTTCTTTTCCTCCTGGGCTTTTGTTCTTGCATAAGCAGCCGGTATCCTAGAACTGCTTCACCCACCTGCTTATGTTATGCCGATGCGGTGGTTGTTTACAAAATTTCATGCGAAAATGTCTTTGCACAACAGTTACCGAGGAGGTTTTGGCATATTCGAAAATGCAGTACGCTTTCTCCTGCATGGACGACATTTTGTTTAACAGCGCCTCTAGCGGCGAAATCATTCGATGATTTTTCCCTGTTGCCAATTAAAATTTGTATAATTGTAGTTGCAGAATAAATTTGTTCCGGCTGAATAAATCCATTACGACAGTCACATTGCGCTATTCTTTTTGGCCCATTCATTATGAATCACCCTGTATACATTAATAGGACTTAGTCAATCTGTAGCCTTTCAACATCCTTCGAGTACCAAACTTCAGTATGGATACATCCCCTGAAATAATACGTTAATTCCTCATAAACTTGTATGAATTTCATGCAAATTTATATTTAGGCTAATTGAAGGGTGTAGAATTTATTTATGGTGTCAAAATTGGATCTTGCCATTGAAAAAAACAAAGTTTTGGTTTGTTTTGATATGTAGATGCCCCCCTAAACAAATTTTATATACATTTATTTAAAAGTAGACTTTATTTCTAATCATTTGGTACCAGTAACTTTATTGTACGATAATTTGTTGCAGTTAGTAAGGGATGTTTACTTTTTTTCCATGACTGTACATGAGTGTCCTTTTTGAGAATAGTGCCTTTTTTAAAAAAATTTCCTGCCCAGCAGCCCTTTTTTAGGTGCGTTCGTAATTATATAAATACGTAGTACCTATAGTTGTCGTTCAGTCTGTCTGTCTGTCCGTCCGCATATAACAGAGCAAAAACTACCCAACCGAATCGTTTAAAATTTAAACTATATAATTGTTGCATAATTTTGTTGAGTCATTTCAATTTTTATGAAAATCGGATGTATAGTTTAATTACAGGGACAATCAAAAGTTTTCCGTTACATTATGGCCAATGGGAAGAAATTATTGCAAGTGCATTTTAATGATGTTACAGCCTTCCGAATGGTCTGAAATTATAAATATATAATTGTTGCAAGATTTTGTCGAGTCATTTCATATTTTATGAAAATTGGATGTATAGTTTAATTACAGGGACAGTCATAAGTTTTCCATTACATTACGGCCAATGGGAAAAAATTATTTCAAGTGCAAATTAAAGATGTTATAGCCTTTCGAAGTACACTAAAATATACATTCTGTACAATATGCGGCAAAAAAAATATTTATAAAACTAGTTATAGTACGAACGCACCTCATTTGCCACGTTTGACGAGCAATTTCCAACTTGTTTCTTTAGTCAACACTATAATAGTTTATAGCATTGAACTTCAGATTTTTTTAAGTGGAGGTTGTTGCATTATTAGTCTCTGTATATATGATTGTTGGACTAATGTTTTCTATTTCAAATTCATAAATAATATTTTATAAAAATTCTGCTATATTAAAAACATAATTTTAAAATCTTAATAGGATAAAATTTCTTTGAAATCTCTCTTGTATTTTTTCTCCAAATAAAATATTTAAACTCTGGGTGTCTGTTACACGAGGACAAAGCATGCACTAATAAATACAGTAGTTAAGATAATGCTAAAGAATAAAGGGAACCTGCAATATTTAATAATATCTCAAAATAACTGTCATCATTATCAACAATTAGAAAAATTTACCCATAATCTTACAAATTAACTCTCAACGAGCAGAAAAAACCTAAACTGGCAAACCTCTTTGCAAATGACCTATAGTAAAACCTCTCTAAAGTGACCATGTTCCGTTCCAATAAAAAATGGTTGCTCCAAGAGGTGGTCTCTTAATGGAGGTCATGTTTAAATCCAGATTTTAATTGTTGAAAAAAGATAACAATTAATGCTACTAAAATTTATTTTTCCCATTAGAAAAAAATATGAAAATTTAAGTATCAAAATAGAAGTTAATTACATAAGTTAATTACTGCAGACTTTAAAAAATGAATACATTGACGTTTGCTTTGATTTTACGGTTTTATCTTCTATAACTTTTATTTCCAAGTCATTTCGGAGTTCAGTAAATAAATGCAGTTTTTTTTTTTGGACGGAAACAAATAGTGGTGATTTCATTAATTTATCTATTTCTTTGAGAGTTTCCTGATAGAATAGGGCAGAGGAGTTTATTGACCGTCATTCTTAATTTGTCATCAGAGTTAAATTCATTTCCTAAAAAGGCACAAAGGGGTTTAAACACTTAAAAGTTACCTGAATAAAAAAAAAATTTCTAAACTTAGTTTAGAAGTTTGATGACTAATGTGCTCTGCGGAATTATTTTTCTAATAAAACCTTCTTCAAGCGACCAAGAAGAATTGGAATTTGTTTAGTTTTCTTCAAAGAAATTGGTTGCTCATGCAGGGAGTTGACTGGGATATATAGGTCAAAATTGGGAAATTTCGTTAGCGGCCACTGGCCGGTAGGACTAATTTTTTAAGTGGCTGTTTTCTTTAAACTAGCGGCCACTTTTTTATTTCAAAATGCTAAACAGTAAAATTTCTATAACTATTAATCTAAAACTGAGTAGCCCAAATAAATATGTTAATATAAATATATTGGAACCAAAAAAAGTAGAATCCTTGATGAAATGCAAGGAAATTTTATTATCTTCTTGTAAAAAAGTGGCCGGAAGGTGGCCGCTGACAGACAATTTTTCACTAGCCACTTTTTTTCATTCACTGGCCCTGTGGCCGGTGGCTAGTGCTAATTTTGACCTTTACTGGGATAGCCTCTGAATGGAGGTAAAATTAGTATTGAGCCTATGGGAATAAATTTCATTCCATGAAAAAAATGGTCATTCAGGGAGGTTGTCCCACAGGGAGGTTTCACTGTAATTTTGTCTTCGTAATTTTGACCTAAAATGTGTATTGATATTGTGCTAGCTTGCATTGCTTTGCTTCTGCTTATTGCATGAAATATTTTAAGATTATTTTAATGAGATTTTGACCTAAATTTTTCTTGTGATATGGTGTATGTTACATAAAAAAAATTCACTTGATTTAACCTAATAAAATTATTTTAATAATGAAGGGATGCATGTTGATATACATGAATGTACTTTCTTGTTATTTATACAATTTCTCTCACTGCTTTCAGATTTTTATGTTTTAGTGCTTTTATATAATTTTAGTTGCTACATGATACCTTTTTAAAATTAATCATTTTCTTATTTTAGAACTAAAAATTAGTATTTGCAAAGGTTGTCAGCCCTGCAGTAGACTTGCTGTATTTATCTTTTTTTTTTTTTTTTTCATATTGATATGAAAGTATAATTTTTCTGTTTAATAAGTATTACAATTTACTGAATTTTATTGTTTGTTCAACAAATATTTTTTCCAGCTCCATTTTCATCTAAATATAGGTATAAGGTTGTATTAATTCTTGTCCTAGACTAGTCACCCGACCCAAGCCAAAAATCCAGTTTTAAGCCAATTGAAATCCTGGCTTGAACCACGACATTAAAAAAAAAAAAAAATTGCATTGGCCTGCAATCCAACATAACACCAAAAGAGGTGAAATGTTTTTGCCGGGTTTGGGTCAGGTTTCAGGTTGACTTTAATCAGAATTTTTGGGTGCATGGGAGCTAGCTGTATCTAATCTACATGGAATTCTAAAGCAGATCAGACCACTACCCCCTACATACTAAATGCCTCTCGCATTCACTGTTTTCCCCATATAAGAACTGGAAGTCAGCTTAGCCCCAAAATGCTCTGCCATCTATCGGTGACAACTGACATGATTTTTAAAACCTATAGATAAATAACGTAAACAAAAGTTGTTTTGAGAACAGGGTTCGTAAATATCATGATATTTTTGAAAATATCGAAAATATCCGATATTTTGATATATATCCGATATTTTCGATATATATCCGATATTTTCAAAGCAGCCAACTTACTGATAATAATAAATGTTTTTGAGCATAATATAGATTAGAAACTAAAATATATTGCACTTAACATGAAAACTTAATCAAACAATATTCTAAAAATGCATTTTTCTTTTTCTTTTTTCTTTCTTTCTTTTTTTTTTCCACTTAGAACAAAATTGAAGATGAAAAAATCAAAAACAATAACAATTTGCTTTATACACTTATAAAAAAAAACTAAAGATAGTATTCAGTATCAAGATCAAGTATTAAAAAAACAAAAATCAGATTTTTTAAAACAAAATTGTAAATACAAAAAAGTTTTTTAAGTAAAAAATTTTAACATAAATGTAAGTATAAAATGTCTTATAATATGTTGTATAGTTTAAACTCAACTAAACCAAAGCTTGAGAAAAGATTCTTTTCTAATGAAGCTGTATATAATTGGTTATTTAAATTTGTCAGTTTATCTTTCAATAGTTGTTCTGAATTATGTCCCACATAATTATTAGTTTAACATATAAAAATAAAAGTTTCAAATATAAAGCTTGAAAAATATACTTGTTTTCTTTTTTGACTAAATAAGTCACATCTAGAAGAGACAAAAGTCCTTTATCTACAGATTCACACACTCAAAAACAGTTGAAAATTTATTTAATTTACACTGAAATATTACGAAGTACAACTGAAAATATCAAAAATATCTTGTGCAGAAAATACGAAAGATATTGATATATTGAAAATAAATATCAACTGTATGAAAACATCAAAAATCTTGATAATTTGAAAATAAATACTGGACAGATATCCATTGATACATATCACCGAACCCAGGTTGTATATAAATGATTATCTAAATTACATTTTATCTTTCAATGGCTATTGTGAATTAACTGTCTCACATAATTATTAGTTCTACATTTAAAAATAAGAGTTTCAAACATAAAGCTTGGAAAAGATTTGTTTTCTTCTTTTCCTAAAAAAGTCACTGCCAGAGGCAAAAGTTCATTATCTACAGAATGACACAGTCAATAACAGGTGGAAATTTCATTTACACTTGCTTTGACTGTAGAAAATATCAAAATTACCTACAAAGGTGATATTTTGAAAATAAATATCAAATATACAAAATATCAAACATCTTGATATTTTGAAAATAAATATCAAGAATTTGAAAATATCAAAACTTTTGATATTTTAAAAATAAATATCGGATATATATCAAGATATATATCATGATATATATCCATTGATATATATCAACGAACCCTGTTTGAGAATATTTAAATAGAAAATTTTAAAATAAATTAGCTTAAAAAGCAAAATTTGTTAAAAAAATTTCATTTATTCCTAGAATTTCCCTTTTTTTCTTTCTCTTTTCGTATTTATTTTAATTGTTGTATTAAATGACATTTTTTCTATAAAATATTTGAAAAGAGAAATTATTTCATAATTTCTCTTCAATTTCAAATGATGAATGATAAAATAACGCACATAATTTATTTTATTATATGAATTTAATTATATGTTCTTTTTTAAAATTAATTATAATATATAAATTAATAGCACTTACATTTACTTGTAAATAGATTTCCATCAAAAATAAAATAAACAAGGTTTATGAAGTGAAAATATTTATTAACACTATAAAATGGTACATGAATTTTAATCAATGGATCAAAAACTATGAGCAAGTTTAAAAAGGTTATTGCAAAACATAAAAGTATTTGATTAAATTAAATTTTACTAAATAGTAAGACATGTATTTCTTTCAGGCAAAATATTAATAATAAACAAAGTTAATGTGGGGTGAATGTGTCAGTGAAGGACAATCTTAAGGAATTGCTTTAAAAATAATTTTTAATTAATAATTATAATTATTATATTCCTGTTTTTTTGACATTATATTAATCTATCAACAATATTTAACTAACTTCATAGTTGTACTTCCCATTGTGAATTAAAATTTAATTCTAATAACATAATTACTTGACACTCCAGTACTAGTACCATACAGTTGCCTCAATAAATACATTGCAATAATTTTCTGAACTTCCCTATTTAATATTTTCTATCTAAAATAATTAAATCATTGATATTGTGATGATAATACTATAAATATTAATTACCTTTATCATAATAATGAAACTAGCAAGTCTTTTTTTTTTTAAGTGTTTAAAAAACATTTAACTCACAGTTTCATTTCTTTTATATTTGAATTATTAATTATAAGTAATCATCAACTACTTTCAGGAAATTTAAATAGTTGGAAATATGATTCTGTTCAATGATGCTCCAAGACACTTTTTTTTCATCTTTTTGACTACCCCCCCACCCCCAACACACACACACACACCAGGGCCGAAACTAGCCTTTTTTGCACCCAGGGCAAACATGGTTTTGTGGCACCCCCCCCCCCCCCCTCTTCCACAAAGTATATTTACAAAGAGAATTTTACTAATTTTATAATAGACGACTTATTTCAAAATTTAAAATATGTAATACTGAACTACGTAATCTACAGTGGCGGATCCGAGGGGGAGGTCCCTCTAAACACCAGACAAAATATTCTAAAGATTATTTTTAAAATGAAATATACAGTAGAGTCCTGATTATCCGAGTCCTGCCTAACCGAGTTTCCGCTTTCACCGAGTTATTTTATTCTGATGGACTGATGGCTTCCATTATTATAAAACAGTCATTATAAATGAAGTGTTAGGTGAAGATGAAAGAGCAGTCGTAAAAAGTTAGAGCTCTGATTTTCTGGTCAGAATGGGAAAAATATGGGCAAAATTTTTTTTGAAAAAAAAAATTATGGTCATTTTTTTTTCGAGAACTCTGATTTTCTGGTCAGAATGGGAAAAAAATGGGTTCTAACTTTTTACGACTGCTCTTTCATCTTCACCTAACACTTCATTTATAATCGCTGTTCCATAATAATGGAAGCCACCAGTTCGTCAGAATAAAATGATCCATTCTAAAGGTAAAATCCTTCGTTTGGCGCCCCTTCATTCTGGCGCCCGGGGCACATGCCCCCCTGCCCCCCCCCCTTAGTTTCGGCCCTGCCACATACACACGCACGGTGCCTGAATAAATTGATTACAGTGTTTTTCTGAAATTCCCTATTTAATATTTTCTATCTAAAATAATTAAATTATTGATATTGTGATAATAATATTATAAATATTAGTGACATTTATTGTAATAATGAAATTAGCAAGTCTTCGGGTCAGGACCTCAAACGTCAATTCTGCAGCTTTTTTTTCTTTCTCCCTGTCTCTCTTTCTCTCTCTCTCTTTTTTTTTTTGGCAGTGTTTAAAACAGTCAGCTCACAGTGTCATTTTTATTTGCATTATTAATTATTACGAGTAATAGATCAAGTACTTTCAAGAAATTTAATAAGTTGGAAATACGATTCTGTGCACTGATGTTCCAAGACACTTTTTTCATCTTTTTTACTACCCCCCCCCCCCCCCCCCCCCCCCCGATACACACACATGTTGCCTCAATAAATTGATAATAGTATTTTTTTTAATTCCCTATTTTATATTTTCTATATAAAATAATTAATTTATTGATATTGTGATAATAATACTATATATATTAATTACATTTATTATGATAATGAAACTAGCAAGTCTTCCGGTCAAGGCCTCAAAACGTCAATTCTGCAGTTTTTAACATTTAATTTAGTTTCATTTTTTTATATTTGTATTATTAATTATTACAAGTAATAATCAAGTACTTTCAGGAATGAAATTATTGATATATTTCAATTACATAATATTTATATTGCTTCAAAACACAATGCTATAAATACATATTTATTTTGATCACATTACTAATTCGTATTCGATTTCATCGTGTATCATTTATTATTATTATTATTATAATTTTGCTGGAAGAAATTTAAATAATTTTGAATGTTATTGTATTTTCATTTTCATACAGAAAAGGCTTAGCATAATTATCTGATAAAAAGAAATACTTTGATCTATCATTTTTATTATTAATAATAACAATATTATTTCAGATTCTTTCAGATTAAGGTACTCTTTTCCTTTTAAGGCATTGTAAATTAATAAAAATACATCTTATTAATAGCAACTGTACATTAATTTAATTTATTATTATTCAACGGAATGTTATTAGAAACATGCAAATAATAGTAGTAAAAATATCTATTTGTATTTTTAAAAATACAATGAAAAAAAGTTAAAAAGACTCGTTGACTGTCTTCTACAGGAATGGTGAAAAGAAATATTTTCCTTTATTTTGCTGGATGAACAGCAGTAAGGCACACAGCAATATGGCAATTTATAGAGAATATATTAACTTCATTAAAAGTAAACATTTTGTTTAAAAAAATCACAAATTACTGCAAAAAATAAAAAAAATAATAGCTTTCAAAGGCAGGTCTATGAGGCGATCCATGTAAATACAGCAATAACATACCCCAAACAGTAGCGCCATCTATCAAACTTGCTGACTTCCATTTTTGAGTCAAATGCGAGAGGCATGTAGTATGTAGGGGGTAGTGATCAGACACTGAACAGACAAGCGACAAAAACGCGCAAGTCGAGACATTTCACCCTGTTAACAAAGAAGAAACCGGTTTGAACGCTACAATTTGTCTCCTGTTATAGGTCAAAATTAACATTTTTACCAAATGGCCACTGGCCAGTACACAAATTTTTTTTCCTTGGCCAGTTCTTTTTATCCACGGGCCCCACCAGTGGCCGAGAGGTTCTGCTCTCGAAGCTGGTAGACGGGAGGTGCTGGGTTTGAACCCAATTGTGCCCGTCGCCCTAATCGTTCAGAGTTTTCGTGGTTTTCTTCGACCAATGGATTTCCATGCGTAAATACGGGTTAGGTTCCCTTAGAAAGGCCCCCACAAAAGGCACGCCTCCCCCTCCCCCCTGGGCCTATATCCCTCGAGTAGAAAATTGGCCGTCAAAAATCAACCCAACTCTTTTTATCTGCTGGCCAGTAACAAAGTTACGAACGCTCCATACAAAATTGTGTTTATCTAGCTATCAACATTGTAATTAAATTTACTAACATCTTTTACTTACCATTCAATAGGATTACACTCAACTGAAAAAAAGAAACAAATTAGCATTAAGTCTAACAGAAAAAATATAACCAGAAATTACTGCAGTCAAAATAAAAGTCAAACACATATTTGAAAATATTTAGTTATGTTTAATGCAATGTGTTAAAGAAACAAGAAAATTAAAATATATTTAAGCATTATTTTAATAAAATCTCGACTATTTTATTTTTACTATTAATTCCAATGAAATAAAGTATTACAAAAAGTGCTGTTTTTGACATTAATGTTTATCAATCACATTAGGTCGGTGTGACCTAACAGTCTTCCCACCAAAGTTTTATTACTGCAGCAGGATAATATTCATTTAATTGAATTTTAGTTAGTTTAACCCTTAGGCGATTATGCTGTGTGTCTTTATTTATAAATAAACTTTTGTCCGTTAGAGTGTTTTTCTCACTGCTCCACATCCCATCCACTTCAGCATTGCTTGGAGCAATTGTTATCAAAATCTCAACAATGTTTGTTAGAATTTAGTTTTTTTTTAAATTTATCAGTTTTTAGTTTCTCTAACAAATCAAATAATGATATGGGTGGCCGAAAGTGCAATTACCCCCCCCCCCCCCCCCTAAAGGACAGAGAGCTTCATGGCCTTTGAACAAATAAGATTTAGTTATCTACTTTCTAGGGGTGATTTTGAGTTAAAAAAAAAAAAATTCTGAAATTCACAACAAATTTTCTGAAAGATTACAGCAGAGGGGGGAATCCCCTCCCGGCACTAACTATGCATTTTTTCTGCTGGCCTTAGACTAAATTCGTGGGTTTTTTTGCACGACCATTTAACGAATTTTGCGTTTTTTCCCACAATCCTTTCGAAAACCATTTTTTCCATGATCTTTTGACAAAATTCACTTTTTTCACGATCTTTAGGCAAAATCTGCAATTTTTTTTCCTCGATCTTTTGATGAAATCTGCATTTTTTTTTTTTTTTCATGAAATGCTCATTTTTTCCGTGATCTTTTCACAAAATGTGGGTTTTCTCCACGATCTTTTCACGAAATGTGCATATTTTCTGCAATCTTTACAATGAAATGTGCATATTTTCTGCAATCTTTACAATGAAATGTGCATATTTTCTGCAATCTTTACAATGAAATGTGCATATTTTCTGCAATCTTTTCAGGAAATTTGCTTTTTCTCCACAGTCTTTTCAGGAAATTTGCTTTTTCTCTGCAATCTTTTCAGGAAATTTGCTTTTTCTCTGCAATCTTTTCAGGAAATTTGCTTTTTCTTCGCAATCTTTTCAGGAAATTTGCTTTTTCTCCGCAATCTTTTCAGGAAATTTGCTTTTTCTCTGCAATCTTTTCAGGAAATTTGCTTTTTTTCTGCAATCTTTTCAGGAAATTTGCTTTTTCTTTGCAATCTTTTCAGGAAATTTGCTTTTTCTTTGCAATCTTTTCAGGAAATTTGCTTTTTCTCTGCAATCTTTTCAGGAAATTAGCTTTTTCTCCACAATCTTTTCTGGAAATTAGCTTTTTCTCCGCAATCTTTTCTGGAAATTAGCTTTTTCTCCGCAATCTTTTCTGGAAATTAGCCTTTTCTCCGCAATCTTTTCTGGAAATTAGCCTTTTCTCCGCAATCTTTTCTGGAAATTAGCCTTTTCTCCGCAATCTTTTCTGGAAATTAGCCTTTTCTCCGCAATCTTTTCTGGAAATTAGCCTTTTCTCCGCAATCTTTTCAGGAAATTAGCTTTTTCTCCGCAATCTTTTCAGGAAATTAGCTTTTTCTCCGCAATCTTTTCTGGAAATTAGCTTTTTCTCCGCAATCTTTTCTGGAAATTAGCTTTTTCTCCGCAATCTTTTCTGGAAATTAGCTTTTTCTCCGCAATCTTTTCTGGAAATTAGCTTTTTCTCCGCAATCTTTTCTGGAAATTAGCCTTTTTCTCCGCAATCTTTTCAGGAAATTAGCTTTTTCTCCGCAATCTTTTCAGAAAATTAGCTTTTTCTCTGCAATCTTTTCAGGAAATTAGCTTTTTCTCTGCAATCTTTTCAGGAAATTAGCTTTTTCTCTGCAATCTTTTCAGGAAATTAGCTTTTTCTCTGCAATCTTTTCAGGAAATTAGCTTTTTCTCTGCAATCTTTTCAGGAAATTAGCTTTTTCTCTGCAATCTTTTCTGGAAATTAGTGTTTTTTTCGTGATTGTCGATTTTTTTTTTTTTCCCGCAATACTTTGAAGAATTTTTTGGTTCTTTTTGAAATTTACGTTTTTTCCATGATTTTTTGATGAAATTCCTGTTTTTGTGTGGTTTTTGGACAAAATTCATGTTTTTTTTTTTTTTTTTCCACGATTCTCTGACGAAATTGGTGTTGTTTTTCTGCGAACAATTGATAAAATTGATTTTTTTTGGCGACTGTATCAAAATTAGTGATATTTTTTTGCTTGAATTTTCAGACTGGTGACTGATCTTTTTTATATTTTCAGAAAATTTGGGACAGAATCACCCCTGCTACTTTCTTTTTGTATGTTCGGGAAACCGATCTGGATGCCATAAATTCTGAACAAATTTCACCCCTTTCCTCCCTGTCATCGATCTTTCAACCATCGTGTTTGGCGAATGAGGAATATAAAGTTAATCACCATGTTTGTTAAGTGTTACTTGACAATTGGCGAGTGTTAATTTTGTGCTATATCTCCTGTCTTGCGCTTTTGTATGCTTTCTGTTCAGCGTGTGATCTGCCTAATGTAGTGTTAAAGGCGGGAGGGGTGGGGGGCACAATTTTCCACTACTATTTAAAAAAAATATGTTGCACTTTTATTTAAGACAGAAATTCTGCTTTTAAATTAAGCCATGATTACTATTCAGAAAAAGTTTTGGACGTTTGCCTGTGATCCCACTATATGATGCCTACATCTATGTCAAAAAATTTCTTGTGTTCGGAACTCTTTTGACAAAGCTAATCCCAGGGTCACATCTTTGAACATTAAAAGTGCATTCTGTTACAAAAAATGTATTTATGGAAATTTTCTTTGTACGGAGGGAGGAGGGGGTGATACGATTCCTCTACTTTCATGGTTCCATCCTTAACCCTTTCACCCTCAATGTATCCACTAGTGGGTACATGCTAAATAGAGTTAATTCCATGTGAGAGCAAAGGGTGTTACACAAGTATAGTGAGATATGCCGAAATTTACTCAATGCCATTAAATAAATGAAAAGTAAATTTTCAGTGATATGTTTTGATGTACTTTATATCCTTGGTATAATGCAGAACTATGAAATGTGAAATAAAAAGACATTGTATTTCTCAGTTTCTGTAGTTTCAGTTGCTTTTAGTATACTGTGACAATACTTGAACATAAGGCATATCTGCTATCAAAACGGTCTTAGATCAATTTTGGCAAAGTATCAAAAAGGATTTTGCTTTCCTTTTTCAAATAATTTTTTTGATCTTGCGTAAAGTAGATTTTCATATTCAATAATTCTGCATCATATCTACAATATGTTGACATTAGAAATTATTTTGGTGGCGATTAATTAATGTTTAAGTATGTATGGTTGCTTTATAATGTTTACAATTAAAATGCTTATAAATGCTATTAACCTTGAATGCTTGAATTTATTATTTATACTAAAATAATATACTAACCCCTTTTTCTAAATTGCTCCCCTTTCTGATTAATCTTTTATCTGTATCTTCAGTTACTGTCTCAGTCTTTAAATGACAGGACGGCGTAACTTCGGACAAGAATATGCTACTACCTAATAATCATATTGTTTGTTCTGATTTTTTTTCGAGTTGTAAGACGACACTTGTTTTATATTTTTCTCCTATCCTCGGGAGTTTTACAATGTGTGTCGATTCTTCCATCCACTTTTCTTGTATCTGCATTCTGATAATTCTTATATTGTGTATTACTTTTTCATGCCAATATGTATGGCCATGTTCTTACTGTATTGGATGTTCCATGCAGAGATCTTCTTATTTCATTTTGACTTTACCAAAACACTTTTGTATCTCATTTTATATGCTTTTTAACTTTTGATGGAATCTTTTTTTACTAAAACTGATATTGTCTGTGGAATTGTACCCTTGTGGTTGTGTTCTGATTATTCTTCTAAAAACACTTTTTTCTTTTCTTTTTTTGCAGACTGGTGACTTTTCTGAAAAACTTTTTCTAAAATGCTGGGTTGTTATTTCTGGTCATTTTTTTATAATAATATTGAAAAGTTTTGCTATCTAACTATTAACAAAGAAAGTGCTTAAAGTATTAAAGATCTGAAGGATCTCGCTTTTAAGAGTTGTGTGGTGTAAGTTGGGTGAAGAGCAAGATATCTTATTAGTTAATACAACTATATTAAATAATTAGGCAAAATGTCCATGCTTTAATGGAATTGTTAAAACTAGACTATAAATCGGTAATTTTCATAATATATGGGGTGGCATGTTTTTTTTTTGTTATCGGGCAATAGCTAATTCTTAAACTGTTAGTTTTCGAGGTATGTAGTTCCAATTGCAAAACTGTTTCAAATATTGTTCTTTATCACACAAAAATCAAATTGCTACTGGTGTACCGAGTAGCTGATTACAGCGTAATTGTGTGTATGAAAGAATAATTGATGTGCACATGAAGTGAGCTTAAGGATGACACTTGAATGTATGTGTGTGTGTGTGTGTGTGTGTGTGTGTGTGTGTGTGTGTGTGTGTGTGTGTGTGTGTGTGTGTGTATAAACAAGCAAGCATCCCATCATAACTCATTTTAATACCTTTTTTGACACCATAATTTAAAATTTAACAAATTTAATTATTAAATTCTTTTTAATAATATTTATTGTATTTTCTGTTTCTCTACAAACTATCTTTTTCCAAAATCTATAGTCTTTTCCTACAATTTTAAAAAATACTTATTTTTATTTGTATAAATGTAAAACTAAACTCTAATCTGCATTCATTTTACGTTAGGGATTTGTAGACATACATTTATATACTCAGTAAATAGTTTTTATGAATCATTGCATATATTATAAATTTACATTAAAAACTTTTTTAAATTGGTTTTAAATTCTTTTGTCTTCAGTAATGCTTAAAAAAAATTCTTTTTAATGCTTAACAAAATAAATTCTTTAAAAATTAAATTCTGTAATTATTTTAAATTCTATAAAAACAACTATTCATTATGGGCAAAGTACATACACAGAGAACTGGGTATGGCTGGGCTCTACCAATTACATCAAAATAGTTATTTTTTAAGGAAAAATAAAATTTTTTTATAGTTCCAGAATCTGTAAGTCAGGGCTCATTGCTGTCCAATGTGGGCCTGTGGGTGACATCCTTGTTGGAGCATGTATAAAGTTTTTTCAAACATAACTTAAAGCACCCAGGCACCATATAAACACTTAAATTTTGTAACTTTTTAAAAAATAACCGTTTTGACATAAATGGATTTTTATGTGATGAAGAACAAAATTTGAAATATTTTTCTATCTGTTGCACCTCTAAAATTAACAGCTCAGGAATTAGCTCAATGATAAGAAAGGATACTATATTAAGTATTTAAAAATTGATAATGTTGAAATAGCAAATCTTTAGAAGAGTTTGCTTTTTTTAAAAAGATGTTCTCTTGTACTATTAAAGCAAATTTTTCAAGCTTCTGGAATCCATTTCATAAGTTTTCAGAAATAAAGAATATGTCATCTAAGGTATTTTGTCAAATAGTCACAAGTTCTTGGTGATGATTTTGATGAAGTTTTTCTCAGAGTTCGTCTGAAGTTGATGCATCAACTGTCTTTCCAGAATGTTGAGTTACTTTAGTTCTGGTACAACTGCATTTAAATTCACTAAACCATCGACAAATATTTGTTTCAATTGAGCTGATATGCTGTAATGCTTCACATTTCATTCTTGAGTTTGCACTGTATTTGTTTTTGTGAAAAAGTAATGATTATTCAAAACATGAAATTCTCTGTCTTTCATTGATTTACATTTCATTAGATTTACAGACTGAAGTAGTATCACTCAATTGCAATTCATAAAGATATAGCCAAAATGTCATGTAAACTTGACACAAATCTTTTGAAGGATATTAGTTTTTAGAAATCATATGGATAATTTGTTGGTGTTGCCAGCTAATAGTGAATCCTAGGACTTTTCATTCCATGTAGTATGTTATGAAAATGAATGCGAAAGTTACAACACAATACCAATTAAAATGTTTAATATTTTGCTTTTTTTAAGACGATGTTGGAATGTTGAACATATGCTGTCTCACAATTGTTTTCTCTCTTCAATATTTAATATTTCGTGTGGATTTAAGCTTTTTATTTATCTTGCATTCAAATTGAGTGTTCTTTAGGGAAAGGATACAGGATACTTCCCAGATCTTTTACAGGGGGTCTATCTCTATATGAACTTGAGATCAGCATGCTTTATTTTCATGAGTACAGATGTAAAAGTTTGTGCATTCTATCCTGTGTAATTCAAATAGATTTTCTGTATAAGGTTTATTAGATTATTAAACTGAAGTTTCAAACGAGTAATTTCCAAAATTCTAAGTTTTTACATAAATGTATCATTTGTTATACACAGCTTCTCTCTTTCAAAGTATATTTCTGACTGTATCGCTAATTTGCTTCAGACTGCTTAAAGTTATACCCATCTTCTTCATTTAACCTTTTTATTTGCATTGTCATACCGAAAGTTTCGCGAAAAGCTCTTTGCATTAATGTATCTGCATTTTTTCGAGTTGCGACTTTTTGATTTATGCATTTGTCTTTTAAGGTTTTTGTTCAGTTTTTTAACATTTTGTGAATGAATGAATAATTTTTATTTTCAATTTCAGGATATTAATGTATTCTGGATTGAATTATTAAATAACTTCAACGTGAGCAGAGAAACGAAAGTCGTGAGAATTGCATAACAACATAACTTTTTTAATATGTTGTTTCCAGTGGCTACAACATTTCCTATTGCCCGCATTCTGGGAAAAGACATTAGGCCTTAATTAAGGTGTACAGTAAATGTACTTAAGTTCTGGTTGGAAAGACAGTTTTAGAAAAGTATTAAATTTTGCCATCTTTTGGTATTTCATCTTGTTCTGATTACTGTAATAAGCTTATTTTGTATTCCTCAGGGGTGTTTGTTGGAATACTATCGGATTTTTTTAATGTAGTTTTCAGTTATTAATGAAATAGTTTTAGTAATTTAATGTAACTTTATATTTACTAGAACGTTTTCTTGCATGTTATTGGTCGTGATGAAATATTTAGCTTTTTAAATTTTTTTAACACTGAAATGTGCCTAATTGTTATTGAAGTGAAAAATAATTAAAGAAAAGGATTTCAATCTTTTTTTGGTCATGTGGGAAGTGAGAGAAGATTAGCAGCATGTTTTGTAATTTGTTATGTGAAAACTGATTTCAAGTCACAAAACTATCTGAAAGAAGGCATCGAATCTATAATAATATTTAGGTACTCCTAGTAGCACAAAAAACAGGGCCAGCAAGTGAAATATGAATTAGGAATGATTATAATAAAAATGTCTGTGACTAATAAAGAAATATCATTTTTTGATAAACTCTCAGGGGGTAGTGTTTAAACGCATACACATTGGCAGAGCCTAGAAATCGGAGAGTTTCAGTCATCTGGAAAAATAAAGGAAAAGTTAAGGAGCTTCGAAAAAGTACCTCAAAATTAGTGCAAGTGATCAGATGTGAAAATATTTTCATTTAGTTTGAAAATTTTTGAAGATATGTTTTATTATAATTTTTAAAATTATCTCAAGTGATATGTACTGTTAATGAAGACCCCCCCCCCCCCCCAAAAAAAAAAAAAGCTTAAACAAAAGTAATAAGAGTAAAAATTGAGTACAATAAAGCTATCTTGTGAATAATGAAAAAATAAATACTGAAACTTGTGGGAGAGATATACTACTAAATTTTTAAAGAAATTGTCGACCAGTTGAATCGCAGACATTCGATGATTAGATGAGACAAGTTTAACTATAAAATTTTAGTGTTACCCAGTGCCTACCCCCAGTAGCAGAAACTGTCCAGCATGGCAGCGGGTGCTGCAGATTAATCCATCAGCTTAAAAAGAAAGGCTGTGCTTAAAAAAACAGCTGAAATTTACTTTAAGTCTTTAGATTTATGGTATTTATTTCATTATTTTATATTTTCTTTAAAAAGGCAGATTTTTCTTACTTTATGGGATATTGCTGTTTTAGTAGGCTTAGTCTAGCACTGTTAGGTTGCAGATAAATATTAGTATGCTGCAGACTGAGACAAAAAAATTTCTGCTTCTGGGGACGCCACTGTTATTGAGTGTGAGTGTCATTATTAAGTTAATTATAATGTTTGGAATCAGTTGCTTTGAAATCTGAAAGAGGTTGCTGAATTATGGAAACGGAACATAAGGGTCCCGATAAGCGAGCGAAGCCCACTAATCTCGATCATAATAATATCTGTCATGTGGACTAACTGTGATATTTAATCAAAAGTAGTTCCCTCCTTCCCCATCCCCGCAAATATAACAAATACAAATGTTTCTTTATTAACCCATTATCAAATAAGTTTTTATTTCATTTTCTCTAATAAAAATCAGGATTTTTATAAAATAAAACTTGCTGGTGGATTTTTCCGATTTTTAGAAAGTCTTGCTCTGCAGCCGCTTTTAAGCAAGAATGCATAATTTTCCAATTCAAAAATCCAATATTTTAAATAATTTTATATAGCACTATAATAACCCCCACTCAATTTTTAATTCATCATTTTATCTTTCCCTATTCTTTCTTTCTAACCGATGACCAGGTCCTACTTGCTGGTTTGTCCCAGCTGAACGAGGTTGATACCTGGTATCGGGGCGAGTGACCACCTAATCACCGCATAATGGCAGTAAACCTTATGAGCTCCTACATTTTCATCCTATCAGCAGTATCTACTGCTTAGTTGTGAACTTTGTTATGCCAGTTACTTAACATTTTTATCTTGTTGCTTGGCACCTGCACATTGCTACTTAAGTTGATCTCACAATTTAAGGCCTTGGTCATGTGACGAGACCTTCACCTAGCAAGGCACCTCCAGAGGAATAGTTCATAGGTAACTTGGAGGGCTTTGCACCCACGACGGATTTTACATGCTCTGGGCGTCATTAGTGTACATCGGCTGTTCTCCAAGCTGATGACAAACCCCTACCTGCCAGGTTTCTCTAGCCGAACGGGTTTATCTGTCTGGTACCAGGGTGGTTGATTGCCACATGATGGCCATCTAGTAGACGAGTGTCCCAGTCACCCTAATCGCAGAGCCTGTTTGTTGATTTCTCTGTTATGCTGGATGCTTAACTAATTGATTTTGTTGATTTATCTCCTGCACATTACACACTGATGCCAATCCTGCTTGGGAAGGTGGAAAACCTGGATTTTGGATGCCTAATGGGTGTGGGTACTTGTAAGTAGTGGTTCATGAACCAGTTTAGAGAGTGAGAAAAAGAAAACAATGGGTGCTGCTGAAAAATACAAGTATCACCATAGGAAATTTAGGGGCCGAAATTCAAGGCAAGCTCATGTTGCGGGGAGGGGGGAGACTGTTCCTTTTTACCATACCCCACCAGGTAAAAACTGGCTCTGTAGGCTGCCCTATAGGAGCGATTCCGGTAGCTCGTGCAGGCTGCAGCCTACGTGCATTTAATAAAGAGGCGGCAGTCAAAACAAAACAAAACAAAAGAAAAAACTGAAAGGGAAGGGGGTTAGTTGGACATGTTTATCACACTTTTTAACTTTAAGATTAATTTTTATTACTTTTAAATAAATTATAATTATCCTATGCACCAACTAGGTCAGAGCTATCTAAATGTAAAGGTTGTGATATTTACCTAAATTACTAGTTATTTGATATTGGTCACGAGTACTAACAGACCTTAATGAGTGCTATGACTACTTACTATGAGGTTGAATCTATAGCTTAGCAGGAAGGGGAACAATATCTTTCCCTAACACATGGCCAGATAATTTGTGAAAAAATAAATTACTTACTGTGATCAATTTAATGAAATATTAACTAATATCTCCTGTTCTAATTGTCTGATTTTTATGAGAATTAGATTTCTGGATTCAGTGTTAATTTCTGTGCGCGGATGTAATTTTCAAACCAGTAAATTCAGTATTTTTGTAAATTTTATAGAGCTCCCTGTTGGTTAAAAATCTGCAGTTTTGTTCTAAACCAGGTGTCATGTTCAAAGGAATTATTTTTCTGTAATTATTAAGTTAATGAAATATCTTTGGTTTTAATTGATGGATTTTTATAAGAATTACATATTTGAATTCAACACTAAAAAATATGCATAAATGCATAAATTTCAAATCTATAAATGCAATCTTTGTAAAAAAAAAAAAAAAAATTATAGATCCCTGGAAACCAGACCAGTATGAAAATTATCATTCCTTTATCACAGACAGCTGTCTCCATTCAAATGATTTATAAAACACGTGCAAGATATGAACTTATTTCTTTGTTTTCATAAGTTTCTTTTTTGCTAATTTCTGTTGAGTTTTTAATTAATATATCTTTTCTAATTACCTGTGGATATTTTCAACATGGAATATCGATGGCGGCTAGAGTTTTCCAAATTTTCCTTACAAAGTGCGCCTCACTACACCCTCCTCGAGCAGAGTTTTCGGCATCACGGAGACACACACATACAACAAACATTTCCAAATATTAATAAAAGAGACTAGCTGGCTTCGGCCATGTAACAGTAGTAATATTATTCTATCATATAGCATGAAACAGCCCATCATAAATAAAAAAAGTTTTATTTTTTTTTTCATATGCTAACTATATATATATTTACAAGACTATTAACAATAAACAATCAAGTGCGAGTATTACTTGTGCACTGAGGGCTCAGTACATAAATATGTGAATTATTAACTGTATTATTAAAAAAAAGTTGCTAAAAGAATAAGATTTTCTAAAAAACTATACAATGTAGGGTTGGGTATAGTTGTATATACTAGAAAAGTATGAATGTACATATGTATCCATAACAGCATTACAAAAGCTTCCACACAATACCCTGCATGATATACAAAGATTTTTTTTTTATAATTAGCTTAATTAGCCCCTCTACATTTTCCCTAAATATATTTGTGAATGCAGCGAAACAGCACCGAAAACTGGCGATATGAAGCAATTAAAATAATAAAACTATGTAAAAAATCACCATAAAATTAAAACAAAACACAGGACGCGTTTCGAGCTAAAAACATAACAGCTCGTCATCAGCTAAGCATACACGTGTCCGAAAACGAACAAGTTCAAAAATGAACTGATTATTATTTTATTATTGTTTTATTATTTTAATTAATTATATTTGTGAATGTTTAATAATTTATAAATATGTGGGTCAATAGTCTTTATTACTTCTCCCAATTTGAACTTTCCACTTTCCTTAGTTATGAGTAAAATGGCTGTGACAGACACAGCAGTGATCTAATAATGGTTCTGTTTTTACTTTTTAAGTACGGAACCCTAAAAGTTGACTAATTCATAAAATATGGCTTTCATCTGCCCTTGAGAACCTTCGCTAGTCATGCTAAAGACCCTCACAAGCTAATGTTAAACCAATGACAGCATTCTTTTTAAAATTTTTGTGTATATGCATTTTACATACTCTGCATATCATACGTATTTTACATTGAAAGTTTTATGAAACTAAAATATACAATAATATTTCTTGATTTGAGAGTTACTGTACTAATAGAATTAGGAACAGTATACAGTAGTGTTAGTTACACTTAGAGGCTTGTAGAAAAACTACATCTTGGGATCTTCACCGTACTCTTGTTTGTGCAAACATAAAAAAAAAAAAAAAGTACTTGCAGACTTTAAAAAAAAAAAGTACCTGCAGAGTTAAAGTGCCATTGAAAATTGCTACCATAATCTATAAATTTCATTAAATGGTAACATCACTTTAATTTCTTTTTAACATTATTTATTCCTTATAGATTGCTTAGTCTGAACTTTTACGAATAAAATAAAAGTATCTGACATTTGCACATATTAAGTACTGTAAAATCCTGTTAGTCCACCCCTCCCAATTAAGTGATCCCTCCTCGCCTCCCCTCTTTGTAAACAAATTAGAAAATTTCAAAAAATCCTGAAAAAGCGGCCCCACCCAGCACGTCAAAGTCAATACCAAGTATTTTATGTTGGAGTATTTTTTTTTCGCCTGCATCAGAAAGGTTGCTGGTTGACCTAGATTTAGAACCATTTTTTACACAGTTCACAAATAACGTGTACAAACAACACAAAAGTAAGTTACATAAACAAAATGCAACTGCTATCAATCTGAAAAAGCAATATTACTAAACATTAGTTTCATTGTTAAAGAATTTATCACCATATTTAATGTTATTATGAAACAAATCACAAAAAAATTACCCTTTGATTGATCAGTTGATGGCGCCAAAGTCAAATTTGTAGCGCAAGTATTTTGTTCTATTTTTTCAATGGTAGCTGTAGTATTTTTCTTTTTAAAAATCTGGTAACACTGACTCTGAGACACCCAGCCCAATTCGATGGCAACAGTGCATAAAATATTATTTTTAGAAAATATTTTTGGACATTTTCAATTGAAATTTGTGTTTTTTAATTATTTTAAATTAAGTTCCTTTCATTTTACTGTTACCATATTAATGAGTGACAGATATTAGTATTATTTTTCTAAATGCATTCTAATTTCAAAACTTTTGTAATCCAGAATTTTCTATAATCTGAAATAGCTGTTAATTGCGAAATTAAACTGTTTTTCTATTTTGTATAGTCATTATAGTACATAATGTTTTCTTCTTTCCTCAATTTATACAAAACTGCATATTTTGCAATGATTGACAATTAGATAGAATACCCCCCCCCCTCCCCCCCCCACCTCCACCCATACATATATTACATATCCTGTTAATCCTGTGTAAGTTTCCCCTCTGATTATTTTATGATTTTTCGTCACATCTTGGGGAGGGGGGGGGGGTAGATTAATGGAATTTTATGGTAATTTATTTTTTTATGTATTAAATTGCAAGTAAATACAACAGGGATATTCACTCATATTTTATATCCCATTTTCAAATTAGCAAAATAGATTTTTCATCTTTGTGGCATGTGCATTGTGTAATTGAGTAAAAATTTGCTAATTCATCAAAAAATGTCTTTTATCTGTGTTTTAGGTAAAAGGAAAACAGTTTTATAATAGAATGTGAACTAGAATCAGACCTAAGAATTCATTTCCTTGTGTTTGTGACATGCCCTTTATATGTGACTTCCCTTTTCTTTTATCAAAAAATCTGCTTACCTTTTTTACTACTACATCCTTACTCTTTTGAAGTCTAATTTAAGCATTGTTATATTATCTGTAAGTTTGTTTTATTCCCCTTCGCTGTTATTTGATGCATTGTTTTTTTTTTAAGCATATGTTGTTTGTTGCTGATACACATCGAAAGTTGTTTTCCTTAAAAAATATCGAATTCAATTTAGTAAAACAACTTTTCAGTTATGCAATATATGGTGTAACTAAATAAAAATGACTAATTCATAAAAAAGTCTTTCATCTACATTAAGAGCCTGCACTAGTCATGTAAAAGACCCTCACAAGCTAATGTTAAACTAATGACAGCATTCTTTTCAAATTTCTTGTTTCTACTTCAATATTTTTAAATTATATTATTTACTTGATCTATCTGTAATTGGGTACTTTTTGATTTTGGTTGCATTTTTTATGTGGATACTTTCACTTTCGGAAATACAAAAAAGTAAAAAAAAAAAAAAGGGATCCAGTTAGAGGTGAACATCTATCCTACACCAAAAAACAAAAGAAAAAATTAAAATGCAACTGAGAAATTTGAAAAGAATGCTATCATTCATTTAACATTAGCTTGTGAGGATCTTCACTTGACCAGTATCTGCTCTTTTAAAAAAAGAAAAAGTAATTTTCTATAGTTTGAGCTAGAATCTGACTTCAGATTTCCCATGTGCTTTGTGACACATACTTTATCTGTGACTTTCTTGTAACATAAAACCTGCTTGTTTATTATTCTACAATCCTGCACTTTTAAAAATCTAGGTTAAGCACTGTTGCATTATCTGTAAATTACTTCAACTTCTCTTCACTATTAATTAAAGCACTACTTTTTAAGCTTGTGTTTTATTTCGTTGATATACACCAGAAGTTGTTTTCCTTAAGAATACACATTGCTTTTGGTACCTGTAATTGAATGTTATTGCTTCATTTTTCTATGTTTTTTGTTGGCATGTAACAATGTTATATATTGTTATACTAAAATATATATTTCTAATATTTATTGCACCTTTGGTAAAACTATCATTATATGATTGTCATATAATTCTAAACTGCATGTTAATTGTGATTTATATTTAGACTGTTGAAAATGAATCAAAACACCCTGCAAGTGACAACCCGTTTGCATTGGATGATGATGATGATGAGCAGAAGTTGCAAGAAATTGCTCGAAGATATGAAGAAAAATATGTGAGTACAGATTTTTTTCTTATTTTTTTATTTATTTTTTCTTATTTTTTTTAATCTTATTTAAAAATTATTTTTCGGTGTATATTAATTTTAATAATAAATAAATTAAAAATATATATATTTATATTCAGTGATGCTGCAAATGTACTATAGCACGTAAAATATGTGAAGAATCGAAGATGGGATATTATTTTTGTCTGCCTTTTATAACACATAAATTCCTTTAAAAATCGAAATCAGGATGAAAAAAAAAAAAAAAAAACTTCCCCTATTTTTATCCTCAGAAACAAAAGTTTTACATAATTTTCTTGTGACTTCTGGAAGACTCATTCCAGGAAATTGCTTGCTCCCCATAAATCTTTTCAAAATATTTTGATCTTTTTTTGGGGGAGGAGGGTGGCATGTTGACATAAGAAAAAAGAAATCCCATTGTATATGTCATAAGCAGACCTGCCAACTGCTACGAAAAAATCGTAGTTGCTACGATTTGGACTTATAAACTACGATGTTACGAAAATCGGTCTTAAACTACGATTTTTTTCAAAAAACAAAAAAACGCATTTTTTGTTTCTAATTGCGATTTTTATCCCGCACAGAATATTTTTCAGGAATGATTCTGTTCCAAAATTTCAAAGTATTCATTTCCGAAAGTTTTAAAAAAATTGTCATTAATCCGAAAATTCGGACATTAAAAAATGCTCATGGGGGAAAAAAAAATTCTGGGCAGCAAAACAAACTTCTTAACATAAAATCCTCTTTATGCATATCAACCACAAGTGAATCGTGTTTCTGTAAATATTTATACAGGAATTCCTTTCCTTAGAAAACAGGGATGCCATTTTAAGAATTTCTGGAGGTGGGGAGGGGGGGATCTTTGAGGGGGAAAGATTTGAAATAGTGTGCAAAATCGCACGATTTGTACTATTTATTATTAAACATTTCAATTTGCGAATTATTATTAAACATTTCAATTTTGTGTGGCAAAAAACACAAAATTCGTCAAAAGTTCATGGTAAAAAGTGCAGATTTCAACAAAGAATCGTGATAGAAAAATGTGAATTACGATTGTGGGGGAAAAAATTGTGAATATCCTGAAATGGTCGCGGGTAAAAAAAATTCGAGAATTTCGTCAAAATTTACTGCACTGGGCTAAAAAAATTGGAACCAGGCTTCTTTTACAAATGTAAAAAAAATGTTGCAAAACGAGAAGAAACTTTAAATATCATATAAAATTTTCAGAGGAAAAAATTTACTATATTGAGTTGAAAGACTGAAACCTTATTCCATTTACGAATGGCAAAAGATGGCTCCGAAACACGAAAAACCAACCAACCAACCTCCAGATTAATTTCAATATTCTGTGCTACGATTTCTCATTTTCAAAAGTTGGCAGGTCTGCATAAATCCAGTCTACCGTAGCCATGTTAAAAACAGGTGTGTTAACCACATTCTGTTTAAAATTCCAAAGCATTTTCCATTTGAAAATCGCTTCTTAACTGATCTAGTCTTTCCTAAACAGTCAGGATTTTCCTTGTTATATTGTAAGCAGAGATTAATGGAAAATGTTAAAAAAAAAAGAAAATATCACCATAAAAAAATTCATGTGTTCTTAGTAAATACTTTATTTTGTGCAATTAAATATTTTTTGAATTTGTTTATTGCAATCATCGTTGAAAATACGCATAATTTTTATTGATTCATAAATTTTATGAAAGTTACAATTATTTATCTATAATGAAACAAAACTATTTGCTGCTCCAATTTTGCCTTTTTTAATACCGAGATTGGTTTCAAATTTAGCGTACTGCTGGTTCTAAGAATCGTAATGTATCGAACCTATTTAGTTTTTCTTTTCTTTTCAGGGTTTCTTTCTACATAATAAAACAGGGGTCTGTCCAGGGGAAAAATTGTCCGTTAATGGACTCTTCATAAAATTTGATGACAGTAAAACACTCTTCACAAAAGTAAATTTTAGAAAAATGGCCCTTTTCACAAAAAACCCAGCACATGAACCATACACGGATAGTAAGTGTAAAATTCTTCAAAAATCTAGCTTTTTTTGTTCTTTTTACTGTTCATCGGAACGTAAACAAACTAAAGCCTCTTTCATTTATTGCTAAGTTGCTTTCCTCTATTTCTCCTCTCTATCCTCAATTGGAATCAATGTGGATTGGCAGATAAATGGCATCATAGCAATAGCAGGTGTGATGATAGTATTTTCGTCAATTCTTTCACTTCCTAATTTGGCAACACTTGCATTTATTTTGCTGCATTTGCTTCGCGTGTCTGCCATCCTCATGGTAATTAGTTTTTTTGTGATTTTGCAACACCGTTCATTTTAATCTTTTATTATTTCATCTTCATGTGCATCTCTTCTCTTATATTTCCCAAAATATGAAGCATGGACGTCCTTCCACAGGAAGAAATTCTCAAAATTTGGATTATTATATATTTTTAAAATACCATCGTCAGATCCGAAGAGCTCTGTTACAAATAGCTTATGTTTTGTGAAATTACTTTTTTCACAAAAACAATTAAATTAACAAAAATAGGAGTGTGGGAGAAAAAAACCTGGACAGACTCCTGAAAAATATATTATGTATAGGAAGCTTATCAAACGCTCCAAACAGACAGATCTTGTTGGGGGGGGGGGGGGGGGTGTCTTTGTTCTGATCATGCGATGCTTTCATGTTTTATTACTTCTATATGTCGTAGAATCTGGAAATCGGGTCTGCCAAAATCCATCTGTCTCTTTTCATTGTTGAGACTCCCCTTTTGTTGATGACCACAGAATGGTTGGAAAAGAAAGGCCAGTTGACACTTTTATGACTATCATAATAAACAGATCTTGATTCACACATCTGATTTTCATGTCCAATTGTCTAACTTCTCCAACTCTGAGCTAAATAAACAAACCACAGATACTTCACATCTTTTTTTTTTTTTTTTATCGAATCTGATAGTGGGCTTTTTGTGGGGGCGGGGCGATAATTTTCTCAAAACTTATTTTTTAATAAAAATTTGGTACATAGCCTAATTTATTGTTATTGCAACTTGCTGAAAATTTAATGAAATCGGCCAATTAACAATGGCGATATAAATTATTTTTTTAATAGTAAAAAAATGTTTTGTTTTGGTATTTTTCTTTTAATTATTATTTCTGTTTGCAGCTCAACAATTTCTTTTTTCCTAGCTCCAAAACGCAAAACTTCCAAACACATTCACAGAGTCCTTTTTATACTTAAAGAATAACATTTTCAGGAGGGATGATTCTGTTCCGAAAATTTAAGGCATTCATTTCTGAAAATTTTAAAAAATTGGTCATCAATCCAAATATTTGAACATAAAAAATATTGCAAATTTCGATAAACGGTCATTTAAAAAAAAAAAAATTGTCAATCGTTTACAGAAAAATTGTCAATTTTGTCAAAGGATCGTGGAATAAATGCATTCAAAGTCTACTGCATTCAAAGTCCTTTTCAAAGGAACAAAACAAACTATTAGCCAACTACACGTCAAGGTCATAGGGCAATGTGTCAGAACGTTCAGTCCGAGGAGATGGAGTGAATTTGAAATCAAGTGTGTTTATCTTTTAGTTGAGTCGAGAGATAACAAAATTAATTACATTTGTTTTTTCGTTATAAATGTGTACTTGAGTGATTTTATTAGGTGCTTCTTTAAAAATAAAGATTATAAACATGAAAAAAAAAGATAAAATAAGTATTTTTGTTGAGAACTCTTCGTACAAAATAATTTTTAACCATATCAACGTAAAAATTCATTTTAAATGTTTTCCGGACCAGGCCAAACTTTTAGCTTTTATGCCGGGCCATTAATTAATTTATTTCATTTTTGTATGGGCCAGCCCGATTTTTCCCCCTACGGATCGGCTAATTCACTCAAGGGTAAACGCCCATTCGCTAATTTTAATCCTATGGAAGAATTTTTTAAAAAAATACATGGTTCAAATTTCAATATGCTTAATTTTTTTTTTTTTTTTTTTTTTTTTTTTGCGTCGAATAGCTGAGGTCGATCTCTATTTTTCGATTTTGTTTACAGATGTTTTTCGTAGTATACTTTGATTTTCATAATCAGTTTCGAAAGTGAAAGTATTCTAGTTTAAAAAAAAAAAAAAAAACCTAAACACAATCGAAAAAGTAAAAATGACTCTTTGTAGAGACCGACCTCAGCTATCCAATGCAAAAAAGATCATTTAAAAATAATGGAATGCGAACGACATATTTAAAAAAAAAATTCTTTCTTAGGATTTACATTAACGAGCCAGTGTTTTTGCGTGAGCAAAATAGCTAAATATTTATATCGCTGAAGTCGGCCCACTTAATTTGTTGTATTGGTCAGGACCATATATTTTGTTTACTGCCCGACCCGGCTCATAAAAAAAACTACTAATTCTGCTGACCCGGCCGGTTTCAAAGTTTGAATTCATTTTGTTTGGTCAAGTTGGGTACAGCCTCAATTTTAGGGGCTGAGTTTATAGAGTCCGGTACTGAAAAAAATCTTGCTCTCCAGTATTTTTACTGTGTATTAGGAGACCCATTCCACAAAAGTTCTATGCCGGGATTTGAGATTTCTCTAGTTAATGACCAGTAATTTCACAGAGTGAGCACTCTGTGAGCAGTTCTGCTTTGCAAGTGGAAGGAAGGGGGTTTATTAGAAGATAAGCTCTCGACAGCTGTACATTCCATAGTATGCGGAGGGTAAAGTAATTATTGACGGATGGGCGGAAAATGTAATCATTTTTAACTTGAGAACTGGTGAGACAAACGTTATTCATCCCGCTGATTGTTTAAAAATAAACAAAACAAATAACATTTCTCGGACATCTACGGTTGAGGGACATTTTCTAATATTTTGATACCAATTCAAGAGCATGAATCATAAAATATCAGTTTAACAAGAAGAAAAAAAAAAAAGCCATAAGACATTGCTGTAAAAGAAAAAAAAATCACCATATCCGCCGCCCTAGCGTAAGAGCCGCACTTAGAATATTTTATACTTTCAAACTCGTATATGCCGCGGCTCATACTACCGAAAATACGGTAGTATAGAAAATATTATTATGAAATGATATTCCTATTTTCAATGCGCATGCATTTGTTATGTACTTTTTTAAGTACGGAAGAATATTGTTGAAATTACAAAAGTAAAGTCTAACACAGGTAGCAGAGCTGCATTAGCAACTGGAAACGCGAAAGCTGAAAGAATCCCTAAACCTCGTTAAAACAAATTATATTGATAAAGATTCAATTACTATTTAACTTTAAATGAAATCCAAACAGCTGAAATAGAAAAGCATTTGTGGTGGTTAAAGAAATAAACAAACTAGATTTAAAAGACAACTAACGTTTATTACTTGATTAAATATACTTTAAAAATAGAATGATAAAACAATTACATATATATATATTCTAATGTCTTCCTCTTACAAATGAAACTAACATACTCTTAATACATAACTTCATGACACTATCAATAGTTATATTAGTGAACCAGAGTCCTGCATATTTAATGATCATATTTCCATGATTACGATGTACTGCATAAATTACATTTACATGAAAAACAAACTTAACTTTCACGAACCATCTCCACCAGACAGTCGAAGGTCAAATGATGCAAGACGAATGAAGTCCCAATAACTGTAAACAACATCTTCAGGAAACGTCATTACTAACACAGATACCTCTTACACTTGTAAAGTTGATTTACATCTAAAACCACGTTAAGAAATAGACCAGCCTCTTTTTGGAGCGAAGAATCACACATGACACCATTGATGAGAAAATTATAGGCAGCTCATAAAAACGTTCTCTTGTTTAAAAGTCAAATTCCAAGTTGACAATAAAAAAAATCTTATCCAGCATTAAAAAATTGTAAAGAGACTCGAAACTAATAAAGAAAAACAGCATCATCTTTTTTAGCTAGCCAAAAACTAAACAGAAGGAGACACCTCACTACATAACAGCATGGACTGAAAGGCATATCTATCACGTTGACTGAAAGCATATTTATATCATCCAACCACACAGGAGAAACAACTGCGACGCAGCCCAGAAGTTACATTCTCCGATTTCTGAAACATCAATGGAAGAAAAGACGAAACGTCATATGCAAAACAAACAACCGGATGACTAACGCCATCTCGTGTTCATTCGTAACAACTCCTCAGTTTGTTGTTCATTTGTAACAACTTCTCAAAATATCTCATAAATGTAAACAGTGGATGCACAGGAGCTACATAAACTGATTAAACGTATCACCAAACGATTCACGAAATACAGCATGTCGGCATCAATACATTCGTTCAGGAAAAGATGTCAGTTGAGAAGAGCACTATATATATATATAAAGTTGACGTCGATGAAATATATTCAACTCGAGACGAAACCATTAGGCCTTAAAATCACTTAGTAATGAAGAGCTTAAAAATATATCTCCTCCTTTTCACCACAGCCGGTATGTTAACTTCCTCGTAAGTCCACACCGCCACAAGAACTACGACACGGCCAAAGCCGGTTTTTAAAACGTTCTATAGAAAAGGGCAAGTTCGTAAAAATACTCTCCGTACTTAACAACGTGAAATGGCCAACGAATCATTACAGGAATTGCTAAAAGAAAACGACATCACTTATTTTAAATGATTATAAAGCTTATCAAAAAGAAAGCTTCTCAAAAGACAAAGTCATCATCATCTCAAAACGAAGCAATTAAAGATGCACTTCCCGAAACAAATTAACTACTTGCCAACCTCAGTCAACAAGCACTTACAAAAAGGTAAGATCTGAAGCTACTGACAATTGAGGCTCGATGTATTTATCCTAATTGGAAAAGTCGAGAAACTTCCATTACGTAATACCAGACACACCCCCAAATGCAAAGAGCTGATTCGTGGATGAGGGCGTGTCGTCGAATGAAAAGTTCAGCGTAATCGCCCGAACAGACGACGTCATCACGTGACAGTCGGAAAAACGTATTCAGTGCCAATGGAATCCAGATATTATACGAATGTCAACATAATCTCCGGCGGTCGTAAATGGAAAGAAAATAAACATATAAAGCTGAACTGTAAGAAATATTTAGAAAATATAAAGATACTGCTAAAAAGGTAAGTAAAAACTTTATTGAAGTATTTAAATAAAGGATTTATAAATAAAAGTATATGAAGTATTTAAATAAAGGAAAAGTTATGCTATGAAGATAGAAATGAGGAAACATGTGTACAGGGGATAAGATATATGGGAGCGCTATATAACACATTCCACTTACATCATTTTTATTTCTAAGTTCATGTTCAATAACAGGGTTCATACTCATCAGGGGAATATGGGATTCCTGGGAAAATCAGGGGATAAATTTTTGGTTGTAAAAATCAGGGGATACTGCAAAAAATTCCCAAAACCTGGGAAAACCTGGCAAAATGACTGGTTACTCTGGGAAATTAAGGACAATTGCTGCTGTTCGTGTACTTTATGATATCACGTCTCTCTTGTCTGCATCCATTCATTCACTAGATTCCCCTTCTAACATCGTGAGGTTTGATAACAATTCAAGAGGAACTTTAAAAAACTAAAGGACGTTTTAAAATTGATATTGACATTTGCAGCCTTCATATTATCCATTCATAATGCTTTTGAAGAAGTAATACAATTGTGACGTGGAAATTAAATTCTTGCAGCCAAGCTACCATGTTTTTAAGGGCAGCCCCACAAGGAATACAGACTTCATCTATTTTACACAAATTAATGTTTTCCTTTAAGTTCTTTTCATATTGTTCATATAGGTGATATAAACTTTATTTTTGAGATTATCTTGTTTTTATTTTTTTCTAAAAGGTGAGTGTCATGATACTGGTTTTAAAAAATGTCGTTAATTGTTCACATGGAAAACTTATACCTCTCAAAAAATACATCAGGGGATTCTCAGGGGATTTTTTCTTGAAAAATGAGTATGAACCCTGAATAAAGTCTCTTATTTACTTTTATTTATTTCATTATAATATCAACAATAGACATTAATTAACTTAAACTTACCTTTCCATATTGTTTTCAGTTAATATCCAGTTGATTTAAGTTCCTCTTTAATCTTTTGGCGTTCATATTAACTTCCGCCATTTTCCGTTTCATTACATCCATATCTTGTCATCCTACACCGGCAATATTCATCTTCAGACTAAGTTTAATTTTACGTAATGATATTTTCTCCGCTAGATGGCGACATTGCACATCGCTTCTTTAATCGATCTTTGCATCGAATCTCTGCTTGCATCGATTTGATGCCGCTTTCTGATTGGTCCGTTTGGTGGGCGTCGCTCCCAAATGATGTTTTCAATCCGAGCCATTTTGGATAAATACGCGATGCAAACACAGTAATGTTGCACTTTTTAGTCTTCCTAATGGAAGCTATTTTTCATGAACTGGATAGGGGCTGGGACTCTATCTTGGAAGTATTCTTAATATACTTTTTATTATATTTATGTTTCATAAGATTTTAAATGCTTTTAAATAGTTTTCATATGTAAATTAAGTATGCTTATTCCTGTGTAAACGAAATCACCATTCTTCATGACTGTTGTTTTCAAGAGATGTTATTATGTGAAATATTATGCTGTCAACTCCTTCAAGATGTTTACCAGTAAACTGCAATTTGTTTTTAAGTGAATATGACTTTGTGTTACTAAAGCATTCTCCAAGTTACATTTATTACATTCAAGACATGTCTATTCTTTCGTGAAATTACATCTCCAGCTTTAGCTTTCTTGGTGCGTTTCTGCTTATGTTAATGTACCATTTTAACATATATAATTAGTCAAATTATATATCGCCTGTGACATTTCGCCAAGAGATCGCGAACAAAACCCGCACATTTCGCCAAGAGATCGCGAACAAAACCCGCACATTTTTTCATGTTTGCACCCAATTTTCAGTCTCTTTCGAGTTATCTGCAGTGCCCTTGCCACCCAATTCTGCAGATAATCGGGGCTATACTGTATTTTTAAGAATGTCATAAAATAATCTGATTAAAATAACTCCATTTTTCGAGTATTCCACTTATGGAAGCTTTTCCATCTTGCGAAGATTTTGAAATGGAAAATACATTATGATTTAAAAACACAATACAATAATATACAGCAGCTGCATGTTTTTTTACATTCATTTACAGCTTACAATACGTGAGTCAATCAGCGCAACAGAACTTCTCTTTTCAAAAGTCAGGGAGGGAGTGGAGGAGAGAAAAAAGCCAAATATTTTGAAAAAAAATAGAGGACACAAAGAAACTACTGGGAAATAGGACAGGGCGCATGAGCAGTTTAAACGAAAAGGGCAGGGTGTAACGCCCTTTGAAAAACATCAAATGGGAACACTAGTGTTATTTAATTTTTAAAATATATTTCCAATTAAAAAAAAATTATTTTAGCAATGCCAATTCAATGGTTTTCACTTCCTCTGTCTATCTACAATTCATCATCCACTTTCCAAAGCAAAAAAAAAAATAAATAAATAAAAAAAATAAATTCTTCTGCTGCTTTAAAAATCTGCATCTGCTTTCCAGGTTGGGATACAAAACAAAAAACAAAAACCACTTATTTGAGGAACCTTTCCAGTTCTAAAGATGTCTTTTGTTTAAAAACATTTATATCACTGTTTCAAAAAAGACATTTTTTAATATGGATATCATATTTTTACGGTTCTGTACTTAAAACTAAAAATGAAACCATTATATGATCTCTCCTGTGTCTGTCTATGATTAGATGTCTATCCATCTGTTACAGACATTTTACTCATAAACTATGCAACATGGAAAGTTCAAATTGGCTGAAGAAATAAAGGTTATTGACCGACATATTTATAGATTATTAACCATTCACAAATATATTTAGGGAAAATGTAGGGAGGGGGTTAATTAATTTACTTAAATTTTTTTTTTTTTTTGTATATAGTGTGACATCTTCCGTAATGCCAAACTCAAAATTACATTTCTTTTAATTTCAGGTATTATATTTTCAGAGAGATCGTCGAAAATGTAATGCAAAAATATGTCCCCACCCCCCCTTCTATTTCTGAATTTACTGAAACTAAAATTATAAAAAATTAGGGGTAGTAGAAGTTAATTTAAGCCTTGCAGGAAAGCTATAACGATTACCCTAGGTCACATAGTTTTTGAGAAAATCGCATTTTTCTGTTGCACACAAATTTCAATTTGTGGATGTTCAGCAAAGGAGTAAAAGAGCGCTGGAGGTACCTATCATTGCAGAAGTATAAAAGGATTGTTGATAATGATTTAAAAAAAAAAAAAAAACTTTCTGTAATTAGCCGAGATATTAACCCTTGAAGACACCAACAGTTTGGACATAAAGACACAAACGATGTACTCTATGCACTTGTGGCTTTTAAAGCCTAGATAACAACTTTTAATGATATATTTGTGAAATGCAATGCCCAGTAGTAGTATAAAAGCAATAAACGTTAAACTGTTTAAAACAGACTAATTTAATTAGAATTAATCAGATAATTACAATGGGATTCGCAACTAATTTGCATTGAGTAGCTCTCTTAATATGACACCAGTGTCTTTAAAGGGTAAATAAAAACCTATCTGGAAAAACATGGCACACACCAAAGTGACATTGCAACTTTTCTACCTTGCTTTCAAAGTGTGCTTAGCACAATGCCAAGTTTAAACTTTGAACAAGTGTTTTGTTTTAGGTAGAGATGGGAATGCTCGAAAAAAAATACAGAAAAGTTGAGAAAAAACCAGTTTTTTTTTTCCAGTTTTTTTCCGAAGGGCTATTTTTCAATTTTTCCAAATTGGAAAAATTGAAATTTTATTTATAAAATAATGTAGTCAAAATTTTAAATTGCTACATTCTGTTACTTTTATTTATATTTTTTTCATGTTTAGTGTCCTTCATGAAAACCTTAACATGGAAAATCTTATGTGTAAGCAGGGATCTCTTTAGAAAGAATTTGAGTCTCTTAAAGGATCCTTCACAGTCTTTTCTCCTTAAAACATATGACCTTTAACAAAATTCTTTCTCTTAAAAATAGACATTTCAGAATTTTTTTACAATCTCCAAATTAAATCCTTCACAAATGTAATGATTTTAGAATTAAAAAAGAGCTTGTTGTATAATAGCTGCAATAACCAATGAATCTATTATCTAGCTGTTTATATGTACAAAAGACCATCTCAATGATGCCTAAATAAGAACTTAAATATGATAATTTGTAATTTATAAAATTCTGGTTACATTTTTTACATTTCATTCACAGTTTTTACAAGTTCATAATTTTGCAAAAACATGATTGTGGGGAAAAAAAAATCCAAGCAAATGCCTGGTAAGATAATTAAATGCAACTTCTCTCGTTAAAAATGAAAATTCATGTGCAAAAGTATTTCAATATATGAAACCAATAAATGAAAATGGTAAGATGGAAAATTTAATGTAAAATTTGAAACATGCATTTCTTTTTATTCGCATGGCTGCAATTTTTCACTATTGTTAAAAAAAATTTCTTTTGATAACATGCAGTTGAAATTATGTTTAATTTTTTCTTTCATTTCTTGAAATATAGATTCTTAGAGTTGTCTAAATGTATTTTCAAAAAATATAAATGCATACAATCTTTGCAAAGAAAATGTAAGCAAATCTCTGTGAAAAATCTAGTTGAAAACAACTTTTAAACATATGGAAAAATCCACCTGTTTTAAAAGTTTCATTTAAAAAAAATATTGCTTTCAATATTAAAGATCTAAATTTTGCTAAAACATAATTTGGGTTTAGTCTGGAAAGCTGTACCAAAACTACATATACAGGAAATGAAAATTGTAACTGTAAGGGGGGGGGGGGGGGGGTAATATTGTAAAATAATACCAATTTTTAAACAACGGAAGATTTGAAAATGATAATAGTATTTATAATATCAGAACTACTATAATTCGTTTCTTTTACACTGGCATCCTTTATGTATTTGAAAACCAGTACTATGTAGATGAGATGTACAATACAGTTTAAAACTGCTTTAAAACAACAGTGATTGGTTGAAACTAAAGATTTTTTTTTTGTTGTTGTTTTTTAAATTAGTTCTACTGATATAATTAAACAAGTGCTACTGAAAAATCATTTCAACACACATGATATATTACAAACACTGGTTTATATATATTACAAACGTATTAAGCAAAAAAAGCTACTTTCAGAATTCTGAGACTGAAAGGATAAACTGTTAAAGGCTGGCTTTTTTTTCTCTCTCTCTTTTTTAATAACATATTCACATGTAAAGGGAAAATAATTTTTTGTTAGTGTGCATAAATATTGAAAAAGTTTATTGTATACTTTTTATGAAAATTAACTTATTTTTGAGAAACATTTATAGGAAATCAATTTTTCTAACTTTTCCTATTTTTCCAGAAAAAAACTGGAAAAAAAAAATGGTTTTTTTCTGCCACTTCAAATTTTCCGGAAAATTTACATCTCTAGTTTTAGGTGCACTGTAAAAAGAAAAGATTATTACTATGCTGAATCTAGGTTTATGAAATGTCAAATGAAGTTTAAATATGTACTACTTTTATTGTCAGCACCGAATTAAGTTCATCATAAACAGATTAGTGTAAGATTAAAACAAGTGGGTAAGTGTGATCACAGATCGCACAGAGGGTTTCGTTTAATATTCCTTTCAAAACACTTTATCATTTTGCAAAATCTGTTAGTTCCACATTTCGCAACCAGGAGGCACACTATTCTAAACAAACCTCTATCTGAATGAAACTCTGTTTTACAAACTATCCGTAGATATGTTAGTCGAGGGGATTAGGCCCATACACCGAAGATAGGTACCTCCTAGCATTAAAAATTGAAACTAAAATATGTACGGCTCTGGTGCATAATATGAAAGAGTGGTCAAACGAGTGTTGGCAAAAGTTAGAAATGTGCATCCCGGGTGAAAAGTGTGGAGGTTAGAAAAATTGCTAAAAATACAGAAGTTAGAGCCCTGAGGGGTAAATAATATAAGATTTATTAAAAATTTTATGACTTCGTGTGATCACAAGTGTTCTGCTATAAGTATGCAAAATTTCACACCTCCAACTTAACCACTTCACCGACTAAAGGTATGGGGAAACAGTGCTTTTACCCCAACTTATCTCGGGGCAGCCGGTGAAGTGGTTAATTAGGGGCTGAGTTAGAAAATTTGCTTAAAATACACAAGTTAGAGCCCAGAAGGGTAAATATAAGACTTTTTCAAAATTTTATGATTTGTCGTTTGATGTGAGGTATTCAGCTATAAGAATCCAAAATTTCAAATCTCCAACATATATAGTTTCTGAGAATGGGCTGTGTAACGGACAGACAGACATAGGTGTGAGACGAATAGGGTTTCATCAGATGAATGAAATCCTAAAAAGAGTTATCTGAACTTTCATGGTATATCCCATTTATACTCTTCTATTATATACAGCTATACCCAACCCTATGTTGTGTAGTTTTTTTACAAAGTCTTATTATTCTTTTAGCAATGATTTTTTTTTTTTTTTTTGTAATAATACAGTTATTAATTTATATATTTATTGTACGGAACTCTGTGTGCTAATAATACTCACACTTGACCATTTTTTTTTCCCTGCAACTTTAAAACTCCACATCTGCTTTCCAGATTAAAAAAAATTAAGCACCCTTTTATTTGTTACACCTTTTTGGTTCAAACGAAACTTTATAACATTCTGGTTTTAAAAAAGTATTAATTACTATTTAAAGAAACTAAATTCTGGAAATTCCTTCTCGAATTCGCCAGACATTTTTTCTCCTGTAGCTTGCCAGGTGTGATTTTGTGTTACGTCAAAAACTCATCTTGCTACTTTATCATAATTCAGATTTTAAATGAGGGGGAGGGAGGATTTTATATTATTTAGGTTTCTGTAGGAACTTTGCTCAGAATTAAAATTTTAGTATAGCTAAATGTCAGAAATTAAATCTGTAATCCTTAATTCGTTTGAATAGATTTTTGTTTAAGTATATAAAATCATACAAATTCAAGGCTCATTTACAAAAACAGTCTGAAGTGTGTGGCATAACCAGTATAGACTGCATAAGCCCCCCTCCCCTCTAATGTGATGTTCGTTTGGATTGATTTTCATTTTGAAATATAAAATCATATAAATTAGGTCATTTAACACGACCTTAGGCAGAAAGGACCCCAACGTTATTTTTGCGTGGAAAGAATATCATTTAAAAATATAAAATTGTTCGTATAGATTTAAAAAGAAAAACTGCAAATTCCATGTACTATTTGTTTTTCTGCTTATCATACTCCGTGAAAATGCACAATTGAAGTATGCTATATCCATAGCTGCCAACTTGTATGGTTTGGCCGTACAATGTAAGGATTTTGTACTAAGTGTACGGTTGTACGGATGAGCAGTACGATTGTACGGTTCTGCGCATGGAAAAACCAGTCGCGGGAAAATAGTAATTTCATGAAAGGGTCGTGGAGAAAACGCTGATTTCGTCAAAGAATCACGGAAAAAATGCCGATTTCGTGAAAATATCGCAGAAAAAACTTCGATTTCGTCAAAGGATTGCCGGGAAAAACGCCAATTTCGTCAAAGGAGTGCAGGAAAAACATTGATTTCATGAAAATATCGTGGAAAAAAGGCAGATTTCGTAAAAGGATAAAACGCCGATTTCGTCAATGGTACAGGTGATTCTGATCCGAATATTCCGAAAATTTAAGGCATTCGTATCTGAAAATTTAAAAAATTCGGACATAAAAAATCGCAAATTTCGACAAACGGTAGCCGAAAGAAATAAATTTTGCCAATCGTTTTCAGGAAAAATGCAAATTTTGCCAAAGGATCGCGGAAAAAATGCAAATTTCGTCCAAGAAACGCGAAAAGACCGCAAATTTCGTCGAAAGATCGCACAAAAACCACATTGCTTTAAGAGATCGTGAAAAAAATGGTAAATATAGTCGAAAGATCGTGAACGAACAGCAAATTTCATCGCAAGATCACGAAAAAAAAAAAAAAAAAAATTTCATCGCAAGATCACGAAAAAAAAACAAATTTCATCGCAAGATCATGAAAAAAAAAAACAAATTTCATCGCAAGATCACGAAAAAAAAAACAAATTTCATCGCAAGATCACGAAAAAAACAAACAAATTTCATCGCAAGATCACGAAAAAAAACAAATTTCATCGCAAGATCACGAAAAAAACAAACAAATTTCATCGCAAGATCACGAAAAAAAAAACAAATTTCATCGCAAGATCACGAAAAAAAAAAACAAATTTCATCGCAAGATCACGAAAAAAACAAATTTCATCGCAAGATCACGAAAAAAAAAACAAATTTCATCGCAAGATCACGAAAAAAAAAACAAATTTCATCGCAAGATCACAAAAAAAAACCAAATTTCATCGCAAGATCACAAAAAAAAACAAATTTCATCACAAGATCACGAGAAAAAAAAACAAATTTCGTCGCAAGATCACGAAAAATGGCAAATTTCGTCGCAAGATCACGAAAAAGCGGCAAATTTCGTCACAAGATCACGAAAAAGCGGCAAATTTCGTCGCAAGATCACGAAAAAGCGGCAAATTTCGTCGCAAGATCACGAAAAAGCGGCAAATTTCGTCGCAAGATCACGAAAAAGCGGCAAATTTCGTCGCAAGATTGCGAAAAAGCGGCAAATTTCGTCGCAAGATCGCGAAAAAGCGGCAAATTTCGTCGCAAGATCGTGAAAAAGTGGCAAATTTCGTCGCAAGATCGCGAAAAAGTGGCAAATTTCGTCGCAAGATCGCGAAAAAGTGGCAAATTTCGTCGCAAGATCGCGAAAAAACGGCAAATTTCGTCGCAAGATCGCGAAAAAAAAACGGCGAATTTCGTCGCACGATCGCGAAAGAACGGCGAATTTCGTCGCACGATCGCGAAAGAACGGCGAATTTCGTCAAAGGCCCGTGGGGAAAAATGCATAGTTAGTGCTGAGAGTGGATTCCCCACCCTGCTATAACTTTTCAGAAAATTTGAGGTGAATTTCAGAAATTTTTTTTTTACTCAGAATCAGCGCTGGTCAAGGGAATATAGTATAGAAAATATTATTATGAAATGATATTCTTTTTTTCAAAGCGTATGCATTTGTTATGTACTTTAAGTACGGAAGAATACGTCGTAAATATTGTAAGGTTTTCAAAAATGACATGTTGGCACGTATGTATATCTGAGAGGTCTAATTGACACAAAACTTTTAGGCCCTGGTCCAGCTTGTTGCAAAAATCTATTTTGACCTAGCTGATATAAAAGATAAAAGTTTGACCTGGCGCATTTTGGTTTGGCATTTCATGGCCCAGTCTGAGTTTATAAAAAAAGAACTAATATTTCTTAACCAACATTATCCTCCAATTTTTTTTTTCTTTAAGAATATTCTATATATTTATGCAACAAAATCCTGCATTTTTCAGTTTTTATGTTCACAAGCCATGGAACAAGAAATAACACCATAAATAGATAAATACTTTCAAACGAAAACTGCGTTAGATTAATTAATATATTTAAAATCAAGAAAATAGTTTCTATATGATTTATTATATTTCTAAATATTTTTATAGCAGATTACCCATTACCTAATATAATTATCAAAATATTATTTTTTCCATCCAGAAGTAGACATTAAAGGTTTGCACCGGGCCTGAATTTCCATATCTGACCCGAACAAAAGCTATTTTGGCCCGTTCCGATGTAAAAATTAAAAGTTCTGTTCAAGCCCAGCCCGTTTATATTTTCAGTTTGTGGCCAGGCCCAGCCTGTGCAAAAATCAATTAAATCAGACTCGATCTGAACAGACTCCGATTTTTCTTAACATGCAATTAAGATTCTTTTAAAGAATACTGAATAGATATTTATGGGATAATTTTACAATATATTTTTAAATTACTGTGTTTGCAAGACAGAAAATACACAATAGCAATATTAATGATTACTTAGATTCTTAGATGTTTCAACATTCAGAGAAGGATTCATTAAACAATTATTGTAGTTTAGAATAAAAGAAAAAAAAAGGAGGGTTAAAAACATCATAACTTTTGAAGCTGTATAATTGTCAATCTTATTCAGAAACTATGTAATCAAAGGGCATTATCCATTTTTGGTAAAAGCAATATGTCTTTGAGAAAATACTGGCAAAGTTAGCGCTTTTAATCAAATTTTCAAAAGTGACAGCAGGGGAAAGGAGAAAAACCTGCAGTCACGTGATAAGAATCTCTTATATCTCAATAAGTAATTTATTTATTAAAAATGGAACACTCTATTTGATTCCTCATCCTTTCAATAATCAGGCCTGTCAATTTTATGCCTTAACAGTTAAAAATGTGTCAAGTTTCACGTCATTGAGCAGCGAATTTGAGAAGAAACCTTAAGGTATATTTCCAAAGATTCTGTTAACAAAAGCTCATTATTGCAATTAATTTTTTTTACAAAACATAGGCATACATATCCTGAGAACAATTAAGTGCAGTTCCGGTCTGGCTCGACTATGTAGAAAAAAAAAATGGAAATCTGATATCTGCACGGCACAAGTCTGCTGAAAAAATTAAGCCTGGGCTTAAACACATGTAACTGTCCGATGCCAATCTTTACGCTGGACATGTTACATTTCTGTATGTTGTAAAACTAACATTGGCTCATGATGTACATTTATACTTATTTTTGCAAAAGTCATATTCATTGAAAATGGCTCATATTTTGTCGGCTTCATTTAAATTTCCACTTAATTTTTTTTAGTGTTCCTGGCCCATTTAAAAATTACCCTTCATATCGCCAGCCCGGGTAAAAAAAAAAATCTTTATAAGCTTTAAAATTTGTGCTTGAGGAAAATTCTTAAATTTTATGATCTACTTATAAATATTCAAAATTTAAGGAGACAATTTTTAAAATCCCACTGCATCAATATAAGATGTTTCAGGACTTATTTTATGATTTTTTTGTTATGAGACAGTCACACCATGCCAGGAATGACTTTGTCTCACTTCTTAAAGAATATATATTTTTTAAAATATTCTTTAAAAATACTAAATAGATGTAAATTTTACAAATTATATCTTGAAACTAGAAAAAGAGAATTGGAATTTGTTTAAATAAAAATCTCAATTTTTGTATCTTTAAAGATAACAAAATGCAACAAATGATAGTCCCCCAGTTGACGGTAATGAGTAATATAATCTCTAATTAAAATTTTCCTGTAAGTGAACATGGAGTTTCACAATTTGGGAAGTTTACTGAAGAATTCCTTTAATGGAAAATCAGATCTTTTCATGCATACAGGTTATAAAATATGAATGAAGATTAAAAAAAAAAATTACATAAAGATTGTTTTAAATGTGATATATATTATATATAATGTATTATATATAAATGTGGTATATATTAAAATTATGAAATCCGTAATTGCCATTTACCATCAGAGGAGAAAATAGGATTTATTTTCTACAACACAGTCAGAAATTGTATGTGAGACATGGCAAATGAGGTTGTACATCAGATGAGGTTGTACGTCAGACGTGGCATATGAGATTGTACGTCAGATGTGGCAGATGAGGTTTTGTACGTCAGATGTGGCAGATGAGGTTTTGTACGTCAGATGTGGCAGATGAGGTTTTGTACGTCAGATGTGGCAGATGTTGTTTTGTACGTCAGATGTGGCAGATGAGGTTTTGTACGTCAGATGTGGCAGATGAGGTTGTACATCAGACGTGGCAGATGAGGTTGTACGTCAGACGTGCAGACCTGCCAACTGTTACGAAAAAATCGTAGTTGCTACGATTTGGACCCATAAACTACGATGCTACGAAAATCGGTCTTAAACTACGATTTTTTGCAAAAAACACAAACGCGATCGAAGGAAAAAAATCCCGAATTTCGTCAAAATTTACTGCACTGGGCTAAAAATTTGGAACCAGGCTCCTTTTACAAATGTAAAAAAAAAAAAAAAAAAAAAAAAAAAAACGCTGCGAAAAGAAAAGAAACTCTAAAAATTGTATAAAATTTTCAAGGGAAAAAATTTACTATTTTGAGTTGAAAGTTTGACACCATATTCCTTTTACGAATGTCAAAAGATGGCTGTGTAACACGAAAAACCAACCAACCAACCTCCAGATTAATTTAAATTTTGTGTGCTACGATTTCTCATTTTCAAAGGTTGGCAGGTTTGGACGTGGCAGATGAGGTTGTACATCAGACGTGGCAGATGGGGTTGTACGTCAGACGTGGCAGATGGGGTTGTACGTCAGACGTGGCAGATGGGGTTGTACGTCAGACGTGGCAGATGGGGTTGTACGTCAGACGTGGCAGATGCGGGTTGTACGTCAGACGTGGCAGATGTGGTTGTACGTCAGACGTGGCAGATGTGGTTGTACGTCAGACGTGGCAGATGAGGTTGTACGTCAGACGTGGCAGATGAGGTTGTACGTCAGACGTGGCAGATGAGGTTGTACGTCAGACGTGGCAGATGAGGTTGTACGTCAGACGTGGCAGATGAAGTACATTTGTACTACAAGTAGTTTTATAAATATTCAGATCCTGGTACAATAGCTGTTGCACTCTTATGCAAAAAAGCATGAATACAAAATTTAATACAATTTTATAGTCCAGGCAATAGGGAATTTTACCTAGCAAAATTAATGGTAGTACTGGAAATCGGCTTTCTAGATGTTTTTTGCGTCGCTGAATCCGAATTTGTAACTTCCCACCAAAATTTCCCCTGGCAACCTCTCCAAATTTTGGTAAAAGCCCCCCAAAAAAGGTTTTTATTAAAAAAATCAATTTTTTTATTATTTTAGAGAAAAAGTATCTAGAAATTCAGAAAGTAGACAAAATTTCCAACAAATTAGATATATGACATTATGACTTAGAATGAAGGGGAAGGGGAGATCTGCCTCAGAACATGCGTGCGGTGCTGCGTAAACTAAGTTGCACAATTCCACTTAACCACTCACACGTTTACATTCGCCCTCCCATCTCCCCTCCGAACTTTCTCTATAAGGTTTGCTTTAAGATTTTTGGGTCGCTGAATCCGAATTTTTAACTTTCCCCTAAAAATTCCCCCCCCCCCCCCCCCCCCCCGAAATCCCTCCCAAATAGTTGTTTTTAACTTAAATTTCTTATTGTTTTAAAGGAAAAGCATTACGAAATTCAGAAACGAGATAAAATTTGCAACAAATAGGATATATGACATTATGAATTAGGATGAACGGGGAGGGTGAGGGCTGCCTCTGAACATGCACTGCGGCGCTACGTGCACTAAATTAAGAAGTCCATTCAATAGGGGATTTTATCTGGCAAAATTAATACTAGCTCTGAATTTCAACTCACTTTGTTTTTTGGGTCGCTGAATCCGAATTTGTAACTTCCCACCAAAATTTCACCCGGCAACCCCCCAAAAAATAGATTTTTTGAAAAAATTTGGCTTTTGAGAAAAGCGCGCGGGGAATGTTCCGAGGCAGACCCCTCTCTCCCCGTTTATCCTACGTCATAATGTCATATATCCTATTTGTTGCAAATTTTGTCTAGTTTCTGAATTTTGTAATGTTTTTCCCCTAAAACAATAACAAATTTAAGTTAAAAACAACTATTTGGGGGGTTTTCGGGGGGGGGGGGGGGATTTTGGGGATAAGTTAAAAATTTGGATTCAGCAACCCAAAAAAACTTAAAGTAAACCTTATAGAGAAAGTTCGGAGGGAGGATGGGAGGGCTAATGTAAACGTGTGAGTGGTTAAGTGGGATTGTGCAACTTAGTCCACACAGCACTACAGCACATGTTCCGAGGCAGATCCCCCCTTCCCCTTCATCCTAAGTCATAATGTCATATATCTAATTTGTTGCAAATTTTGTCTACTTCCTGAATTTCTAGCTAATTTTCCCCTAAAACAATAAAAACATGGAATTTTTGAATAAAAACCTTTTTTGGGGGGCTTTTTACTAAAATTTGGGGGTGTTGCCGGGGGAAATTTTGGTGGGAAGTTACAAATTCGGATTCAGCGATGCAAAAAACATCTAGAAATCCGATTTCCAGTACTACCATTAATTTTGCTAGGTAGAGTCCCTATACGGTCTCTATTGCCTGGACTATTATCTATGTATTAAATTCAGTAATACAGAAATAATGGCTCCGTCTTAAGTATGATGTAATCACCATGGCAACATAGAATGATTACTTATCATGGGATATCATTGAATTAATTATGTATGATATGATTTAATATAATGAAGAAAACTTTTACTAATATCTTTTTATGTTTTGATTCGATTTTCATAAAATTTGAAATGACTCAACAAAATTCTGCGTTTATTATATATAAATTTCAAACCATTCGGATGGGTAGTTTTTGCACTGTTAATGTGGATGGACCAGACGAGACGATGACTATATGTGCTACATATTTATTAATTACGAATGCACCTAAAAAAAAAGTATATGTTAATGTGTAGAACATCAACCTCATTTTCTTTGTTGAATACTTTTGAATATGATATGATCAAGCATAGAAAAGTTTTTCAATACTGTAAAATTCCGACTGTAAGGTCCCCAAACACTTAAGTTTTTTTTTTTCAATTCCCAAATATAAGCCCCTCTCCACCCTTTCACAAACATTTTTTATGGGAAAAAATATATTTAAAAATTTAAGGTATATAATTTTGAATCATTTGACTTTTTTGGTGGATTTAGATGATTAAATATTGTTACAATAAAATAACAAAGAAGTAAATTTGAAAAAAAAAAAATTAAATTTTGTTGAGAATTTTTTTTTTTTTTGGGGGGGGGGGGGGGTGTATTTTTTTTTTTATAAATTGGAAATCTACTGAAATATGGAAGATTCTCACCCTTGTGTTTTCCTTATTTACTTCTAAATTTATTTTGCTTTTGGGTGGGTCTTACGATCAGGATTTTATGGAACAGGTTAGATTATGATTGTAATCTAAATTAAATTATTCGATTCTAATTAATTTGTGATTATTTAAAAATCCAAATAACATGATTATAGTTACAAGGGGATTACATGGATTTTGTAATCTATCATGATTACAATTGCTCAAAGTTAGGTTATTTTGTAAATAGTTTTTTAATGTGCAGTAATTAATAATTTCCAGGATCTATTTGGGAAATATGTTTATTGTGAAGTGTAAGTTTTCATGAAACATATTTAATAAAATATTTGTTCTTATTTTAGAATCCTAAACCAGGAAGGAAAAAGAAAAAGAAACTTGCTGTATCTGAGGATTATATAGACAAGGGCATGGGCTATGATGAAACAGATCCTTTTATTGATAATGAAGAGGCTGTAAGTATTTGAATGGTTTGATGATTTTTTTAATTTAGAAAAGTTTTCAAATTACTTGCAAAGCAGTTTTTCTTTTTCAAAAATTAAAATATAACCACTATCATGCTTTGCTATAATAGACTATAATAGAAACACAATGTGTGATGCTTATGTAATTACTGAATTGCTAATTTTATATTAATGATAATATACCAAGATAACACATTATAATAGTTTACAAAAATACTTTTTTGTGTTGAAATGGAAGTACAGAAGGCCAGACCTGCAATAAATTTGGTCTGGATGGTGTTCCTGCACCAGCACCAAGTGCTTTATAATACTGACAAGCACTTAATCTGCATCTTCTGTTACCATTACCTATTCTCTAAGGATCAATAGAAAACAAACAAAATTTCACTTTTGATTTATCTTTATATAATTTTTATTTGATTAAATTATCTATCCATCTATATAACATTGAAATAATCAAAAGAAATGACAGTTAGAAATAAAGTTTAATGAAAAAAAGTCTTGATTCTATTATTTTCTTTATGTATATAGGATATCATCAGAGCACAAACTTTCTTCACGTCAAAAGCATGATCATTTTCTTTGCTTGTATGAATGCTTTTAGTCTAGTGATACAGTATGGCTGTTTATTGGCTATTGTATAAAATATCATTATTTCCAACAGAAGTTCTTGTCAATTAGTTTTAAATACTTTTATCAGCATGCTCTATTACTTTGTTATTATATAGTTGACATAGTTATAAGTTTGAATAATTATAAAGTTTTGAAAATTAGAGAAAGAATTGATATCATAGGTAACTCAATCCCTTTAACTTTTTGTAGTTTTATTTAAGATTTGAATTGAAAGTCTAATTTTCATTTGGGGGGGGGATTCTGTTTTTAAATTAAAAGAAAGATGTTTAATTTACTTATTTTCTACTTTTTTCTACAAAATTTCTTTTTATTCACTCTTTGCAACTTCTTTTTTACGCACATCCGGAGAACCCTTAACTGCCTTTGTATAATTGCTCTCTTTCTCAATTGGTTATAATATATATATATATATATATATATATACTTGTAATTAAGTATAAGGCACTTTATTTTATACATACAGTTATATATTATAGGTTTGTGGTATCCATTTTTATTGTCATTTCATTCACAATATTGCGGTTTTTGATGATGGTCGGTAATGTTTAATTAATGGTTATATATTAGCATTCAAATTATTATGCTGCATTTGTGCATGTAATTATGAATGTAAGCTTATTATATCTTTTTATTTCGAATGCAACAATTGATTTTAAATTATTTTTTCCTTAATATTGGTATCTTATATATATTTATATATATACCTAGGTAGCTAAATGTTTTAGCAATCTTTTAAATACTATACACTTAGATCTTTGCTGCAATAGCGCATAGTCTTTGTGTATTATCTATATGATTTCTACTTTGTAGTTATCTGATACCTCTCTTTGGAAATTCCATTAAATTTTTCATTCTTATCATCACAAAGATTCAATTTGTGATTTTTACCTTTCAAGTTATGTATCTTCTTGATGTTATTGTATGATATTGTCCTATATATTTTCAATTTTTTAGATTAATTTTTTTTTGCTATTGCTTTTCATAATTTTATTCTTTATGAGCTATTCTTTATATATATATATATATATACATCAATGTTTGGTAGCAATAAATATTTCTAATAATAGTGTTAATGTTAATATGCTTTAGTCATTTATATTTATATTACTTTGATCTGAGAAGTCAATTGGGATAGCGTTTTTGGTCGTCTTTGCATGGTATTGTCGTTCTAGGTTTTGGATTTTAGATGCGGTTATTTTATTTGTTCTAAAAAGTCCAATGGTTTCTTACTTTTGTAGTTTATGCACTTAGGGTTATCATTATTTGGTTTTGGAAATATTAAAGGTGGTTTTTGAGTACTGCTTCTCCGATTTGTACATATTGTATATAAATTTATATTTCATACACAAGATATTTAATATTAAATTTAATCAAGACTAATTTAATTTCATTTATTATTGATTTTTATATTATTATATTTTCTTATTTTTTGCAATTATTGCATTTTCCAAAAAAATTTTGTATGGCAGTTCTTAGTAAACATCTCGATCCTGGCAAGATACACTTAGCATCTATGCAGTGTAGTGCCCGGTACAGGAACAATAATGGGGTTGTTCCTGGATCGTCATCCAGTGACCATTTATAATCTCCCCCTCATCCTTTACTTTTCCGTAAGTGTTTAGATGCTCGGTGCAAGACATGTCCATACGCTTCTCAGACACATTGTCTCAGGTCCTAATTATTCAAATTTTTGTAAAGCATTTAATGTTATTTATTGTATAGATTGCAACTTATGTAACACGAAATATATAGGTGAAACATCAGGTCCAATTCATAAACGTATCCAACAACATCGTTCAGACTCTAATAAAAACAAAGCAAAAAATATAGTGTCTACAGCTGAAATTCAACATTTTCATAAACATCAATTTAAAAATACGACAATTGAAATCCTTCAAATTTAAAAAATAAATCAGAACGGCTTTATATGGAGTCATCATACATGAAATATTACAACACAATTTATCCTTATGGACTTAATAGTGAAATATTTACTAGACCTGTCAAAGTCTTCACATCTATAAATAACACTATTGATTATTCTCTAATTTATCCTACTCTTAATCATAATTTAAATTGTAAAACAACATGAAACAAACGTGGAAACGGTTCATCATCAGTTGTAGTTTCAAAAAAATATATCACTAAACAAATTAATGATCTTCAAAGTAAATAATTAAAGCATTATAACTGGTTATTAATTCAAAAATACATATTTGCTATTAAGAAGAAACAGATTTTACAACATTTAAATGTATTTCTAAGTAAATCTTTCTCTAAACATTTCTCTTATATTTATTTTGATCTCATTATGACTAGGGTTAATCTTTTAAATATTAATTTACAAAAAAAAAAACATAAAATTCAAAAAATGAATACTCAGATGATAACTTTTTCAAATCATATATTTAATAAATTTAATATCAGTTCTATAATTAATGATAAAAACTGTTATTTTTCCTATTAATAATCTTCGTATATCAAAAACCTTTAAATATCCGAATACAATTGGTAGAAAGATTTTTAACTACAATACATTTTCAAAAAATGCATCTGCTGCAAGTAATTTTCCATGTAAATGCAATGACCCCAATCTAAAAAAATATATAAACAATGATCATGGACATATAATCACTGGAAATCTTAATATTGTTAATGATTTTAAATTGAAAAAACTAATGAGTTATGGTACTAAATATAGACTTCCATCTAAATTTACTGTTAAATCTATTATCAAACAGTTTACATATGATATAGATATTTTTATATATAAAATTTCAATCAATGGAAAATGTTAGTAATTGAATAATTAACTATGGCTTTTAAAAAATATTTCTGATTTCGTTTCTATTAATACAAAGCATTTTTTCCAACAAATTACTAAATTACAAAAAAACTACGTTATTACATATGTAGACAAATCTCCTAATAATTATGCAATCATATGTAAATTTTATTATCACCAACTTCTTACAACCTGTATTTCTTCTATTAAATCTTTTCAAAAAACTAATGAAAATGTAATTTTAAATAATTGTAAAATTCAAAGTTATTATAAAGTATTAAATATTCTATCTACTAACTTTAATTATCCTTATTTAGTTCTTATTCCCAAATTTCATAAAACTCCAATTAAATTTAGGACTGTAACTATTGGTTGCAATACATATAATAATAAAGCCAATAAACTTCTATTAAAAATTCTTAATCAATTATATATACTTACTACAAACAATGATAATACACATTGTATAAAAAATAGATATCATCTGGTAAATATTTTAAAAAATCTTCATGGTGTATATAATATAACGACATATGACTTCAAAGCAGTGGCGTGGCGTCCGGTCATCGCTGGATGCGGCGATGACCAAGCAATATTTTAAAACTCTTAATAAGCTTTTAAAACTCTACGATCCAGTTTTAGCAGAACATTTGGAGTTCATGTATAAGTGAAGGTAAGATTTAAAGTTTCTTTTTTGAACATTTAACCATTGAATTTTAGAGTTAATAATTTTTCACCACAAACTTAAATAATTGCGATGACCACCGAAACTTTTCACGCCACGCCACTGCTTCAAAGATCTTTTTAATAATATAGACTTATTAAATTTACATAATATTATAAATGCATTATTTAAAAAGTATTATAAAATACTGGAATTACCATCTAATAAAGATATCGCTTATTTTAAACCTTTAACAAACATTATCTATCAGGGCTTGAAATTCAATTTTTCATAGGAGGGGAGTCTCCCTACCAACATTTATAAATGGAGGGGAGGGAGAAAAAAAAATGAAAACCACTGTTATTTTATGTGCTTTTTAAAGATTTGCATTAATTATTTTGTCATGTCTGTATTAATACAAACATGACAAAATACCATTGAAGCAATTTAAATCAACAACTCAGAATAATGATGCAAAATATTTTTTTTATTTAAAAAAGTAAGAAAGCAGGGGTGATTCTGAGTAAAAAAAATTTTCTGAAACTGACAGCAAATTTTCTGAAAGGTTACAACAGAGGGGATGAGGGGGGGGGGGGAATCACTCCTAGCTCTTGCCGTAGAAGAATTTGCCATTATTTCGAGAGCTTTTGACGAAATTTGTCGTTTTTGCACGATTTTTTGACGAAATTCGCAGGGGTTTTTTTTTTCGTGATCCCTGGACGAAATTCGTGATTCTTTGACGAAATGCTTTTTTTTTTTTTCGCAATCCTTTGACGAAATGCGCGTTTTTTATTGCGATACTTTGTCGAAATTACATTTTCCCACAATCTTTTGACGAATTGCGCATATATGTTTCTGTTGAACTGAAGACCATTTTTTCACAATTTTCGGAACCTAATGCCTTAAATTTTCAGAAAAATCATAACAGAATCATCCCTGAATTTGCCAATCGGACGCGGACACTTGCCAACTGATCTCGAGAAGAAAATAATGAAATTTGTCTATCGGTCGCATCGAAAATTCGTGAGTTTCAACAATCTTTCGTGGTAAAAAAAACCCCCGCAAAATGTGTCAATTAGTCGCGCAGAAATATCAGGAAATTTGCAAGGTGTTCGCGGGAGTTAATCGTAATTTCAAAATGCAAAATTTTCAGGAAAATTGTGAAATTTTTTGGCTGGTAGTCTCCCTCCCACGATATTATTTTGGGCGGGATTTCAAAATTTTGGGCGCCCATCCCGCCCTGAAATTCAAGCCCTGTCTATAATAATTATATCTTACAAGATAACACATTATATTTACAGCACGTCGGTTTACCACAAGGTGGTGTAAATATAATGTGTTAACTTGCAAGATATAATCCAGGTCCCAAGTACATCCAGTTTATTATCAGACTTATACTTATATCACTATGAACGTACTTTTGCTAATAATAATCTACATTTATATCGTTATATTGATGACATAATTTTAATTGCCACTGATCAATCTAAAATTTCTCAATTTCCAGTTGATTATCCCACTAATTTGGAATTAACGGAAAACCTCTTATCTAACAATACAATTAACTTCTTAGATCTTAAAATTACAATAAAAGACAACAAAACAATAACTGATTTATATGATAAACATAAAGAATTTAAATTCAAAGTTAATACATTTACAAATTTTAAATCTTGTCTTCATCATTCTGTATATCGAAATATAATACTTAATCATTTATATAGAATAAAATGTTTATGTTCTTCTCATCTAATTAACAATAATATTAAAAAACTAATTTATGATGCATTAAATCCTGGTTTTCCAAAAAAATTCATACATTCATTAATATATAATTAGTACTTACATGATCTTAAAAAAAAAAACAAATTAACACATGCGTAAACAAAATTACAAAAAAAAAAATTATAAAATAAAAAAATATTTATATAAAAAATTAAAAATTGTAAAATAATAATAAACAATTACTATAGGATGGTTGGGTGGGAAGATGTTAGAGTACGGAGGAGGGTGGAGTTGTCTGGATAATATGCAATGGTTAATAATTTTTTTTTTTTTAAATGATGGGGCTTTAATATTATAACTACATTTCTAATACGTACTTTATATGAATGTTGATTTGATGTTTTATATGTAATTGGTGACATTTTATTTTAATTCATATTAAATTTAGCTTATTTAATATTTAATCAAATTCAAAATTAACTTGTTTTTAAATTTTAGTCTACTCAGGACAATATCATATTAATTAATAATAGTATACCCTCTTTATAGTGATTAATATGCATATAAGTTTATTTGATATAACTAATGTTATATTGTATGGTATGATCCATGCCAATTCAGGCAGCCAAAGAAAAAATCTTACCTTCATAGTCTCAGAAGTATTTGAATTGAACATATGTTAAAATTCAGGAAAAACTAAGATACTTGTATATTTTCGTTTTGCCCAAAAAAATTCCTGGCCTGAGATACAGGCCGCCAAAGATGGCATCCCGGGCACCATTTCCAATTCGCCATTTTCGATAAAAATTTTAAAGTGCTCTATCTCTAGAACGGTGCAAGATATTTCGTTACGTTTTTTTTAATTTTAAAGATAATATTCTTCTGTGTAAAATGATATACCCAATTTTGAAAAATGTATTCAACTTTTCTTGTGTCAACCTTTTGAAAAAAATTTTTTTTTTTTTCGAAAATGCCAATCCCAAAAATTTTGATTTTTTTGCTGGTGATCAATACCATTGGAACTACCTTCACTGTAAAGGAGAACTTCCACTTTTGAGTTTAACAAATTTTAGAAACATTTAAAAAATTCTGAGAATTTTACAGGAACTGTATGTATACAGTTCCAGTAAAATCATTGAATTTGCTTATTTGTATCATATTTGTAAGGATAAGCCTACTATATATCCTAAACAAGTTAGAAATTGCAATATCAAATGTGGCAAATGAGGTGCGTGCATACTATAACTAGTTTTATAAATATTCAGATCTTGGTGCAATAAGTGTTACGCTCTTGTGCAAAAAGGCATGAATACAAAATTTACTATGGCTCTATATATTAAATTCAGTAATACGGAAGTAATATGAATCCATCTTAAAAGGCCTTAATCGCCGTGGCAACCTAGAATCATTACCTATCATGGTATATCATTGAATCAATTATGTATTATAGGATTTTTAAATAGAATAAAGAAAACTTTTATTAATGTCTTTTATGTTTTAATTTGATTTTCATAGCATTTGAAGTGATACATACTTTATTTTCAATACCGAACATAGTAAAACAATCTCAATAACATATATGAATTACACAGCAATACAAATTATATTAATACAAGTTACAGTTCAGACAGATGGGCAGACAAATCGAATCCATAAAGACTTTCAGCTATGTTGGAAATTGTTAAAAATACATAAATAGGTCGGAATTTGACTTTTAGAAATTTATGTCAATAGATGGAAGCATACTTGAATACTTTTATACAACCCTGTATTTTACCTACTATCTTTATATACATGCCACTATTTAGCTAATATTTAATTAAAATTAAGACATCCTTAAAACCAGTGAAGTCACACTTCCAGAGATTATCATCTATAGACGGCCATGTATCTAATTCACTTTCTATTACACAGGAAGTAATTTGTTGTAAACCTCAGCAACATATATGGTTCCATATCCTAAAAGAATTCCATTACATAATGGTATAAGGGGAATATTGTTTGTGGCTATTTTAATTACGTTAAATTTTTTCACATATAATGAAATTGATATATGTTGCTGAGGTTTACAACAAATTACTTCCTGTGTATTAGAAAGTGCATAGTATTTACAGGGAAACACAAAAGATTTCGGATACTTTACTTTATCGGAAATACTGTACATTAGCGATGATTGCTGGAAGTGCATTTTTAGTTGTGATTGAGTTTTTAAGTTTAACTAAATTTTTCCATATTACGTTGTGTGCATAAATGCTGTAGATCATATACAGGGCTACACAAAAGAAATCTTAAGGGTTACTCAGTATGAATGAAAATAGCTTAAAGGTGATTTTTAAATGAGTTATGGATTTTTACACTGAACTACATTTAGTATAAGATATGTTTGTAGAATATAGATAATGTTATACAGGTCCACACAAATAATAAGATACATGGCCGTCTATGGATGATAATCTCTCTGGAAGTGTGATTTCACTTTTTTTAAGGATGTTTTAATTTTAATTAAATATTAGCTAAATAGTGGCATGTATATAAAGATAGTAGGTAAAATACAGGGTTGTATGAAAGTATTCAAGTATGCTTCCGTCTATTGACATAAATTTCTAAAAGTCAAATTCCGACCTATTTATGTATTTTTAACAATTTCCAACATAGCTGAAAGTCTTTATGGATTCGATTTGTCTGCCCATCTGTCTGAACTGTAACTTGTATTAATATAATTTGTATTGCTGTGTAATTGATATATGTTATTGAGATTGTTTTACTATGTTCCGTATTGAAAATAAAGTATGTATCACTTCAAATGCTATGAAAATCAAATTAAAACATAAGACATTAATAAAAATTTTCTTCATTCTATTTAAAAATCCTATAATACATAATTGATTCAATGATATACCATGATAGGTAATGATTCTAGGTTGCCATGGCGATTAAGTCCTTTTAAGATGGATCCATATTACTTCCATATTACTGAATTTAATATATAGAATCATAGTAAATTTTGTAATCATGCCTTTTTGCCCAAGAGTGTAACACTTATTGCACCAAGATCTGAGTATTTATAAAACTAGTTATAGTATGCACGCACTTCATTTGCCACATTTGATATTGCAATTTCTAACTTGTTTAGGATATATAATAGGCTTATCCTTACAAATATGATACAAATAAGCAGAAATTCAGTGACTTTTACTGGAACTGTATATATACAGTTCCTGTAAAAAATTCTCTGAATTTTTTAAATGTTTCTAAAATTTGTTATCAAAAGTGGAAGTTCTCCTTTACAGTGAAGGTAGTTCCCAATGGTATTGATCAACAGCAAAAAATCAAAATTTTTGGGATTGGCATTTTCGAAAAAAAAAATTTTTTGAAAAAAAATTTTTTTTCAAAAGGCTGCCACATGAAAAGTTGAATACATTTTTCAAAATTGGGTATATCATTTTAAACAGAAGAATATTATCTTTAAAATAAAAAAAAACGCAACAAAATATATTGCACCATTCTAGAGATAAAGCACTTTAAATTTTTTATCGAAAATGGCGAATTGGAAATGGTGCCCGGGATGCCATCTTTGGCGGCCTGTATCTCGGGCCAGGAATTTTTTTGGGTAAAACAAAAATATACAAGTATCTTACTTTTTCATAAATTTTAACATATGTTCAATTCAAAAACTTCTGAGACTATGAAGGTAACCCCCCTGCCTGAGTTGATATGGATTCAGCTGTATGTATTAAAAATGGGTAATTGGTTTTTATTATTATTCCTCTATCCTTTTTAATATTGTTTTATTTTCAACTTTGTATTCCATGATTAATTATCGGTTTAATGTGTTTGATTGTCACAATCATATTTTTTAGCTTTTTTACAGCTAATATGAAGATAATCCACACACTATATTAGTGGTCTTTAGGCAATTGGGAATTTTAGAATCTGACAATCATCTCTATAAACATCCATTTTTTTTCCTGTTCATTTTATTAATTTATTATTTTTTATAATTAATAGTAATTATTAAAGTTTTTTTTATATATTTTTATTATATATAATTTATTTTATGTTATAGCATATAGCTATATTCTATATATTATCAATGTTATAAAATTATTTAATTTTGCAATGTAGATTAAATGGGTAAGGTAATAGACTATATTGAAAGCATTTTATTAACATTTAATTTTTTTAATTTTTTTGAATAATGATATATAGTATGGTATTATTTATATATTAAGATTTGTGTGGTAATGCAGTTGATATATTTTAAATTCATTAGCTTTTATTTGGTTCATCTTGTGACATTTGAATAATAATAATAGTTTTAAAATAACATAATAGATGGCAGCACCAAAATTTTGTTAGAGCAATAATTTTAATTTTTTACACCAGGTGGTATTGAACGCTGAATATTGGCAATAGTGTAAAATAGAAATTAAACAATTTAAAAGTGTTTTTAGGTATTTTAAATACTGTAATTATTTTCTATTTATATGATATTAATTGAATTTATCACGGTATTTCAAAATGAATTAACTGAATCCATAGGTTCTAATTATGTGTTAACTGTTTAATTCACCTTAATCTTATCATGCTTTTGGATACAATGTGCAGGAAGATATTTTGAAAACAACTGGGATTTTATTCGGTATGTTGTGTAATATTTCTATTTTTTATGCTATAAATTAAATATTTAAAGGTTGTATTGTTTTTTCCATTTCATGCCATTTGATGTTATTCTGTTTTCATCTTGAAACTATTCTCTTGGTCATATTGGTTGTTCAAAAAATTCAGCTTTTAGCTTTTTTCTCACAGAAAACAACCGATTTGCTTATATCATTGAATTCTGTACTCTTGAAAACATAATTCAATATATAAGTTTTTCAATTATTTTTTTCGGTATCCATATTCTTTTTTTTCTTCCATATTAATTCCTGTAATTAAATATAAGGCACTTTATTTTATACATACAGTTGTATATTATAGGTTTGTGGTATCCATTTTTATTGTCGCCCCACCAGTGGCTGAGAGGTTCTGCTCTCGAAGCTGGTAGACGGGAAGTGCTGGGTTCGATCCCAATCGCGCCCGTTGACCTAATCGTTCGGAGTTTTCGTGGTTTTCTTCGAACCTTGGTTTTCCAAGCGTTAATACGGGTTAGGTTCCCTTAGAAAGACCTCCAAGGAAGGCACCCCCCCCCCCCCCCTTAGGGCCTATATCCCACGTGCAGATAATTGGCCGACATAAATACAACCAACCAACCAACCATTTTTATTGTCATCTCATTCACAATATTGCGGTTTTTGATGATGGTCGGTAATGTTTAATTAATGGTTATATATATATATATATTATATATATATATTGCCAGTATGCAGCGTTAATTACCACCTGGTGTAAAAAATTAAAATTATTACTTTATTAGAAGCTTTAAAAATACAAAATTTATGGTGCTGCCATCTATTATTTTATTTTAAAAACAATTATTATTATACAAATGTCACAAAAAGAACCTAATACATGCTAATGAAATTAAAATATATCAACTGCATTCCTACACACATCCTAATATAAACAATACCATATTGTATATCATTATTCAAAAAAATTTTAATAAATTAAATGTTAATAAAATGCTTACAATATATTCTATTACCATACCATTAAATCTACACTGAGAAATTAAAAAAAAATTTTAAACTTCATAATATATAGAATATAGCTATATGCTATAAAATAAAATAAATTATATATTATAAAAATATATAAAAGTCTTAATATTTACCATTACATATAAAAAAATGAACAGGAAAGAAAAAAAAAATAAATTAATTAATTATAAAATAAAAAAAATAAAAAATGGATGTTTATATAAGATTGTCAGATTCTAAAATTCCCAATAGCCTAAAGATCACAAATATAGTGTGTGAATTATCCTTATATTAGCCATAAAAAAGCTAAAAAAAAATATGATTGTGACAATCAAACATATGAACCGATAATTAATCATGGAATACAAAGTTGAAAATAAAACAATATTAAATAGTATAGAGGATTAATAACATAAACTATTTACCCAATTTTAATGCATACAGTATAACATTAGTTATATCAAATAAACTTATATGCATAATAATCACTAAAAAGATGGTATCCTATTATTAATTAATATGATATTGTCCTGAGTAGACTAAATTAAAAATAAGTTAATATTGAATTTGATTAAATAAGTTAAATTTAATATGAAATAAAAAAAGAAAGTCACCAATTACATATAAAATATCAAATCAACATCCATATAAAATACATAATAGAAATGTAGTTATAATACAAAAGCTCCATTTTTTTTAAATTATAAATTAACCATTGCGTATTATCCAGACAACACCACCCTCCTCCATACTCTAACATCTACCCACCCAACCATCCTATAGTAATTGTTTATTATTATTTTACAATTTTTAATTTTTTATAAATATTTTTTTTATTTTATAAATTTTTTTGGTAATTTTGTTTATGCATATGTTAATTTGTTTTTTTATAGATCATGTAAGTACTAATTGTATATCAATGAATATATGAATTTTTTGTGGAAAACCATGATTTAATGCATCATAAATTAGTTTTTTAATATTATTGTTAATTAGATGGGAAGAACATAAACATTTTATTCTATATAAATGATTAAGTAGTATATTTCGATATACATAATGATGGAGACAAGATTTAAAATTTTTGTAAATGTGTTAACTTTGAATTTAAATTCTTTACATATAAAATCTCTACTTTAAATTCTTATCATATAAATCTGCTATTTTTTTGTTGTCTTTTATTGTAATTTTAAGATCTAAGAAGTTAATTGTATTGTTAGATAAATGGTTTTCCGTTAATTCCAAATTAGTGGGATAATCAACTGGAAATTGAGAAATTTTAGATTGATCATTGGCAATTAGAATTATGTCATCAATATACAATATAAATGGAGATTATTAATAGTAAAAGTACGTTCATAGTAATATAAGTCTGATAATAAACTGGATGTACAACCACCTTGTGGTATACCGAATTGCTGTAAATATGTGTTATCCTGCAATATATAGTTATTATAGATAATGAAGTTTGTTAATGATTTAAAATAAGCGATATCAATATTAGATGGTAATTCCAGTTTTTTATAATACTTTTTAAATAATGCATTTATAATATGTAAATCAATAAGTCTATATTATTAAAAAGATCTGTGAAGTCGTATGTCATTATATTATATACACAGATAAGATTTTTTAAAATATTGACCAGTTGATAGCTATTATATATATTTTTTAATTATTTGACAATGCTTTGAAATTGGTTAGCTGAATGTGGATAACTTATGTATAAGTTATCCCTCCCCGTGCTGTTTTAGCTTCCATAAAAATTATGAGAAATGCTTAGTATAATATGAAATGCACTTATTGGGTATTTAATATTGAAAATTGTTATATCAAGCTATTCTACATTTTGTAAGGCCCTGGAGCTTTTGATATAAAAATAGCATGTTAATTTCCAGTGAAGTGTCTAGTGAAAGTTCACTGAATAGTCCTTTATGTTATAATAACTTTTCTTTTATTTAAATTCATGTCAATAAGCATAACAAGTAACAAATAGTTAAATAAATGAGCCCAGCTCATATGTACCATTATTGAATAATAAGAACAAACAACAAAAGCTTCAACGATATTTAACCACATCATGTAGCCATACTTAACTTCTGCTTGCAAGCACAACATGTCACAATGTTTTTTTTGGAAAATCAAAATAACAATAAAAATACTAACTTTATAGCTGGCCATATTATAAACCTAAGCTCTTTTAAACTTTTATAATAAAAATTCATTGTACTGATATTTGCAGAGAAAACAGATGAACAAAGTATCAAGGTAACCAACTATTTATTTACTTTAAATTGGGGAATGTAATCATGAATTTTTTTGCTAAGGCAAATTTAATGCTTTGCAAAGAAAAACTAATTTTTCTGCTTTACCAGAATCTGTTGCAATTTCTGTAAAATTGAGCCAAATGGGATGCTTTTTCATGCCCGCCATTAAAAAAAAAAAAAATTTTTTTTCAATTTGTGCTGTACTACACCAAATATTGCTATCTAATCTACAGTTCAGTGTAAAATAGTAACTTCAAGCAAAAGTCAATTCAAGTACTTTGCTTCAAGTAAGCTTGAAAAAGAGGTCTGTAACTAATACCTATTGGTCAGTGGTCAAAAGAAGGAAATTCTTCATTGTTTATGTATTTACACTGTTATTCCATTCAGTAAATTTCCTTATCTCTCTAGTGAGTGTCTACAAAGAAAAGCAAGCAGAGGATTGCTGTTGAAATTGAAAGAACATTGTCAGAGAGTATTGAGAACATACACCTTTTTATTTATACCTATTTACACCACCTTCAATTTTGACTCAGCTACCATTATCAAGAAATGCATTACTCCTCTGGATTAGACTTTTCTGAAGCTGTTCATATCCATAGATTTAAAAACTCCTTGGTGAATGATTTGTCTACTGTACCATACATCTCAACTTTCTGGGTGGATTTGTTGTGTCACGGCACATCACTTCCGCTTTAATTTCATTGGCTGTTGGAGCTTGATGGTCTTTTGGTATTGTGTTTTGACATTTGGGTTTTCACCGTACATGTGGTTGGGTGGATATTGTTTTTATAGTATTTATACACTGAGGATGTGAGTCCTTGAACTCACGAAATGTATACATCTGTTCAAATTAACTTATTTTATTGTGTGTTTAAACGTGGTTTTTAAGTAATTTATACACCTTTTTGTTTTCTTTGATTTAAATAAAATGTACTTTTTTTTTTAATTATTATTTTGATTTAGAGTAAAGTTAAACATTATTAATGAAAACAATAAAAATATAATTGTGTTATTTTAATCAATGATTTAAAAAAAAAATCAGGCTGATTTAAATCAGTGTACCATGGTTAAATTTGATATAGTAAAAAGTTTTCACTGTATTATTGCCATAAAAGTATTTTATTTTATAACAGTATTATTTACAGATACAGTCAATATTAAAACTATGGATGTATTTCTAAATTTTGCATTATTTGCATATTTACAACAAAGGGCATCCTTCCAGACTATATCTCTGCTCCTATTGGGAATTTCTAGGAAATTCTTATTCTGAAAGCAATTTTTTTTTCATCAAATTTACCAACATTCTTTCATTTGGTGCTAAGCATGTGTTTTGGCATTGCTAATCTTGAAAGTCTGTTTTCTCTCCAATATCACCATTATTTCACCAAATATTGTCAAATTTGGGGAAATGTTGCCCCAACTATGTGACTTTGTTTACTGCCCAACTGCTTAATAACTGTTTCCTTCATTCCTACTGAAATGCATGTTCAGTGCCCCAAAAAATGAGCTACTAATTGAATTTTCTTGAACATGTGACCTAGCCCAATGGTCTTCTTGTACCTCAAAATGGTATGATACAAAATTTAGTCATAATCATTTGAGTGGTTTTTTAGATAAAATTTGCATATATGCACTATATGGCCATTAATCACCGGAACATTCAATTTGACATTTTGACAAAATGTCTAAAATTGAAAGTGTCTGGTGATTAATGGCCATATAGTGTATACAGTAAAACCCGGGTATAACGCTTTTCCGGGGGACCGGGCTAGAAGAGCGTTAAAAGCGGGGAAGCGTTAAATGCGGGAACAGGTTTTCGGCCTTTTAAAATTGAGAATATTAGATTATCTGCTTTAAATAATGCAGGGAATCATTTTTGTGTATTATTTAAAATAGAAACTCCACAGCATAGTTACAAAAATGTTTCCTTCATTTAAAATATCACAAATTTACATAGTGTTTACAAAGTGTATTATTATTTCAAATCAGAATAAGTAAAATAATTGTTAGCATTAAACCAAAAGCTACAAAATATATTTAACATTTCTAATAGGAACCTTTATCCTTATATTAAACATAAAATAAAATTATGAAAGAAGCTAATAATAATATTTTGTTTTAAAAAGAAAATTAACATTTGTATTCTTGAGCACCACTATGAGGACTATGAACTTTCACTTACTGTTTATTCTGTTTTAGAGAAAAAAAACTCTTAGAGTTTCGTCTGATGGGTAGACGGACAACCAGATAGTTAAAAGAGTTTTCTGCTTTGTTTATGTGTCTTAATATATCTTCATGTGAAGCGGCGGTATCTACTGAAGCGGTGTATAGGCGGATAGTGCTAAAAGCTTCCATTACTTCTGCTGTCGTTGGGATGCGCTCTTGAACATCGCCATCAGCAACTTCATCAGGGTCCTCTTCTTCTGCGACATCCTGTATAGTCCCCTATAATGTCGTCAATGCTCCTAACGTTGCTTGTGATAACATCTTTATCAATGTTAAGATAGTTGTGAAGGCTGTGTGAGTTTTCTGCAAGATACTCACAAACAGCTTGCCAGTCCTCGTTGTCTATAGGATCCAACCCCTCTTCAGCCGCATCCATATCATCGTCGGCGTCCGTTACGAAGCCTGCCTTTTTAAAGCAATTTTGAATTATTTTAGGATCGATTGCATCCCAAGCAGCATTAAGGTAGTTCATGGCGTCGAGGAGAGTTACAGAAGATCGACTACTTTTAATTTCCATTTCATGTAGAAATTGTTTCACTATGCATTTGCGGTAATGTTGTTTTAAAACCTTTATGATCCATTGATTGAACTACGCTTGTAGTGTTTGCAGGTAAAAGTTCCAGAGAGACGTTTGAAATATCTGGTATTTCTTGGGGATGCGCTGCGCAATTGTCTACGAATAGTATGACATACCTATTTTGCTTCTGCATCTCGACATCAAAATCAGAAATATATTTAATGAACCAGGGACCCATCATCCAAACCTTACGTTGATGTGCATAGTCACAGAGCAGTCGTTTGATGTTCTTGAAACAGCGAGGTTTGGCTGATTTTCCAATCACCAGAGGCTTGCGTTTGTCGCTCCCATCGGCGTTGGAACAAACAAGAACAGCCACACGTTCTTTACTGAGCTTGCCTCCATGGCTCTGCTCATCTTTTAACGTTAAGGATTTATCAGGCATTGCTTTAAAAAATAAGCCAAATTCATTGACGTTATAAATATCACAACTGGCATAGTTTTTAGTAAGCCTTGGAAGACTGTTCTTTTTCCAAAATTCTGCACTTTCTATGTTCACGGCAGTGGATCTCCGCAAATCTTCTTGTACATAGTGCAGTGGCGGGTTCGAAATCGTTTCTGACCACCCTTTAGATGAAGTAAAATCTTCAATTCTGAGCTTTTGGACTACTTCTACAGCTTTTTCTTTAACTATGGATCCGCTGATAGGCATGTTATAGTGTCTTGACTCAAGAAACCACTCGTACCTACTTTTTTAAATGTTCATGTTTTCCTGTTTTCACTCAGTTTTTCGTTGAGCCACCAATTGCAGCATTTTTTCAATATGTTTTATGTTTTGAAGAAGAGTCCGAAGAGACAACGGCGCGATATTCATAGATAACTCAAAATATATCTGCCTCAGAATAGGTGATTTTTTGTCATAATTTTTTAGAAATTCTATTTTTTTTTTAAAGTATCAGCGTCTTTCCTTTCATACTCTTAACTTCCATGTTGTGCCTAATTGGAGTCGGCAGCGATGCTGCTTACTTATGTATAAATGAAAAAGTGAAAACAGTTTGTGTGAAGTAACACAGACAGGTGCTGCTGTGATCCAATCAGAAAAAAACCGCCATGCTGGCTGATCTTTTTTTTTACATAGTCTTTGGGTGCTGGCTGGCTGCCAATTCCACGTATCCTCTCTTTCTTTCTCTCTCTCTCTCTCTTTGCACGGGTGAGAAAATGGGAACTCCGGATGTAAACCAAAGCACCAAAGCGTAATATCCAGGATTTCTTTGTTCAAAGGACCAATAAAAAGCGTGTTGAAAGCGTTAAAAGTGGGGAGCGTTATAAGCGAGTAATTTTTACATTGTTCTTATGGGTATGGTTCAAGGGATCGGGACAAATGAGCGTAAAAGGCAGGAAAGCGTTTTAAGCAGTGAGCGTTATATCAGAGTTTTACTGTATATATACACACACACACACAAGATTTGTTTGTATTATAATCAGGCATGAGATTCTTCCGTGGATCTGCGGTTTTCGGCTTTTTTGTCATTTTTGAATTTACGTTTTCTTTTTTTTTTCAGATTTTCCGATTTTTTTTTTCAAATTTTCGCTTTTTTGCCATTTTTTTTTTTTCGATTTTTAATTTCTCATTTTTCAAGAATTTATTTCGTGCAGACATCCGTTTTTTATTCGTTTAAATAAAAAAAGAATCATAAAATGATTTTAATCAGCTTCAAAATATGCCTATATTTCAACACCAACTATGAGTCGAAGACATTTATCGTGTGTGGTGGTTATCCTCTTTCATCGCGATCTCTAAACCAGGGACGATTCTGTTCCGAAAAGCCCGAAGAATTACAGCAGTCATTTCTGGAAGAAAAAAAAATATATATATATCGTTCATAAATCTGAAAATTCGGACATAAAATGTATCTCGAATTTTGAGAAATGATCTGGAAAAAAAGTCAATTTTCATCAAAAGATCGCAAAAAAACGTCAATTTTTGTCATAAGATCACAAAAAAATGGCAGTTTTTGTCAAAAAATCGCTATAAAACAACAATTTCCATCAGAAGATCACAAAAAAAGTCAATTTTACGTTAAAAAATTTGTAAAAAAAAAAAACGTCAATTTTCGTCAGAAGATCGTGAAAAAAAATTCAATTTCCTTCAAAAGATCGCGTGAAAACGGGAGTTTCCTTCAAAAGATCGCGTGAAAACGGGAGTTTCCTTCAAAAGATCGCGTGAAAACGGGAGTTTCCTTCAAAAGATCGCGTGAAAACGGGAGTTTCCTTCAAAAGATCGCGTGAAAACGGGAGTTTCCTTCAAAAGATCGCGTGAAAACGGGAGTTTCCTTCAAAAGATCGCGTGAAAACGGGAGTTTCCTTCAAAAGATCGCGTGAAAACGTGAGTTTCCGTCAAAAGATCACGCGAAAACGGGAATTGTCGTCAAAAGATCATGGAAAAAATGGCAATTTTCATCAAAAGATCGCTATAAAAGTGACAATTTCTGTCAAAAAATCACAAAAAACGGCAATTTCCATCAAAAAATTGCAAAAAAAGGCAATTTTTGTCAAAAGATCTCGAAAAAATGGCAAATTTCATCTAAAGATCACAAAAAATGAACTTTTCATTAGAGTAAATAAATAATTTCTGCCTAATTCGTGTTAATAATTTCTTTTTAATTTACACAAAGCTAAATTGTATGTAAATTATATATATTAATAGCAATTATATTTGTTGCGCTTGAAATTTATAACTGTCATTGTTCAAACATCGTTCGCGTAGTTTTCAGCTTTTTTGCTTTTTGGTCAATCTCATCCCTGTATAATATATGAATGTATTTTTTTTTTTTTTTTTTTTTTTTTTTTTTTAAGGTTTCCTGTGTTACATTTTTTTTTTAATCCTTACATTTGTAATACCTATTATGTATGTAATATATCCAATATATGTGTAGATATATAATAATCTTCAGAGATTTCTTGTAAAAATCTTCCCCAATATCGGCCTTTCTAAATCAGTGTCCCCAAAAGCTTCCTAAAATCATTAACCGTTTCTTATTTCTTTATGAAAAACACAAGAGGTTATCTTGTATTTTTTTGTACTGTTACTTAACATAATATTGCATTACATAATTGAATTATTGTGATACGAAAGCAATAATAATTTAGAAATCATTAATTATTTTTAAAAAAAAATTAAATGCAACAGGTTTTAATAAAACATAAAATATTTTAGACAACCTCATTTACACCAGCTTATGCAAGATTTTGAAGCTATGTATTTTTTAAACATAATTTTAGATGTGGTTTCAATACTGATAATTAAAATATAAATGAAATGAAAGCTCATAATGATAGTAACACATTTAACAGAAGAATTTTAAAATATGTTAACTTTTCTGTTTACAGGAAAAATCGCATGAAAAGTTTCAAGCAGAGAGCAATGTTTACTTTACAACATGATGAAAATATCTATATTAATAAAAGAAAGTTTTTGTTCTCTGTCATCTGTGTGATGACTAGAGATCTGCAAATTTGGTTCTGGATAGATGAAAATGTGTCCAAGCATCAGATTTTGGATTTTTAAATTAGATTTTCTATTTAATTTCTTTATTCATTTTTTACATTAGTAAGATTCTGGTTTCTAAAATTTAATAAACTTTAATCTGTGTTCATACAAAGTTCATGTGCTTTTATTCAGCCTCTTCTATTTTGTGATAAAGACAAATGAATCTTTCAGAAAATGCTGCAAGTTAGTGTAATGAACACTACAGCTTGAGAAAGAAAGCTATGAAATAATCTTTTTTAGTTCAAGATATGATGTTTAGTTGAGATATTTAATGGAAAATTTTATTTGATTCTATATCACTTCAATATCTTGCCATTTAGATGTTTTTATGCTCAAAAACAAGTCTAAATGTTAACAAGGAAGTTTCACATTGTTGAGCAAAAATTTTTTAGAACTACCTCGAAGCAATTTTTTTTTTTCAGGAGATAATGGAAAAGCAGCTTAAGCACTATGAGGAGACATGATGTAACAGGAAGCTAAGGTCTAAAATCTTTGAAATTTGAGGTGGCTTCACGTACAATAAGAATTTATTATCAGCTTTTGTTTGATAAATTTTATTTATGCATATTTCTTTGGGTGGATGAATTTTTATTAATAACAAGTTGTTACTTCAGCTTTTGTTTCTAATTTTTATATGTTGCATTTATATTTCTTTAGTATGATGAACTTGTGCCATCAACTCTTACAACTCAGTTTGGTGGATTTTATATCAATAAAGGAGATCTGGAATTCAGGAACTTAGGAGATGATGGTGGCTATGATATTAAATTTAAAAAAAGGGTAAGAGCTTGACATATGTTGCCAGTATTAGAAATAAATGTTTTTGTGCCTATCTATGTATATATAGTAAGAATGTTCATATTGTGTTACCTCACAAATTAGTGTTATTTCAATCATTATAAATAAAGATTTTATCATAGATGCCACTTTTCTGCTTTTTGGCACATTTCTTGTTTCTTTTAGGAATCAATCAACAATTTCCTCGATCGAAAAAAAAAATTCTGTGCCACAAATTTTTTTGTCAAATGATTCATGAATAAAATCATAAATTTTGGTCAATCAGTCGGGCAAAAAAATCATGAAACTTTTGCCAAACAGTCATGGAAAAACTTGCGAACATCGTCAAAATTGCAAACTTGTTGCAATTCGTTCATGAAGTCGAAAAAAAGAAAAATTGCAAATTTCGCCAAAACAATGCAGAAATTAATCGCAAATTTTGTCAAACAATTGTGTAATAAAATTGCGAGTTCCGTTGAGCAATTGCAGTAAAACTTGCAAATTTCATTGAACACTTGCAGAAAAAAATTGCAAATTTTGTGAATCAGTGGTGGAAAAAATCTTAAATTTCACCAATTGGTCAAGGAGGAAAAGCGAATTTCGTCAAACAATTGCATAAATTAATCATGAATTTTGTCAAACAGTTGTAGAAATTAATCAGAAATTTCGTCAAACGATTGCAGAATAAAACTGCAAATTTTGTTGAGAGATCGCTATAAAAAAATCATGAATTTGTCAAACCAATGCAGAAATTAATCATAAATTCTCTAAAATTGTCACAATTTCCAAATTTTGTTGAACAATTGCAGAAAAAGATTGCAAAATTTGTCAATTGTTTCAGGAAAATTAAAAATAAGAATTCCATCAATCAATGGTAGAAAAATTCTTAAATTTCACCAATCAGTTAAGGGGGAAAAGCGAATTTCCTCAAACAATTGCAGAAATTGTGTATTTTGTCTAACAAGTGTAGAAATTAATCTCAAATTTCTTCAAATGATTGCAGAATAAAACTGCAAATTTCATATAAAGATCACTGTAAAAATTGTGACTTTTTTCTAACCAATGCAGAAATTAATCGTGAATTTTTTCAAACGATCGCAGAATAAAATTATAAAATTTGTCAATTGTTTGAAGAAAATTAAAAACCAAGAATTCCATCAATCAGTTGTGGAAAAAAGATCCTAAATTTCACTGCTCAAGGGAAGAAAATTACAAATATCATCAAACAATTGCTGTAATTAATCACGAATTTTACCAAAAAATTGGAAAAATTAATTATGAAGTTGAATTTCATCGAACAATCAGTATTTTAAAAAATCATGAATTTCATCAGATGATCGGTATTTTAAAAAATCATGAATTTCATCAGACGATCGGTATTTTAAAAAATCATGAATTTCATCGAACGATCAGTATTTTAAAAAATCATGAATTTCATCAGACGATCGGTATTTTAAAAAATCATGAATTTCATCAGACGATCGGTATTTTAAAAAATCATGAATTTCATCAGACGATCGTTATTTTAAACAAGTGGGTAAGTGTGATCATAGATCGCACAGAGGGTTTCGTTTAATATTCCTTTCAAAACACTTTATCTTTTTGAAAATTCTGTTACTTCCACATTTCGCAACCAGGGGGCGCACTCGATTCTAAACAAACATCTATCCGAACGAAATCCCGTTTTACATACTATCCGCAGATATATTAGTCGGGGGGATTGGGCCCATAGCACCTGAGATCAGTAGGCGCACCTGGCGGTAAAAAATGGAACTAAAATATGTAAGGCTATGGTGCACAATATGAAAGAAGGGTCAAAGGGGTGTCGGCAAAAGTTGGAAAATTTCTCCCCTGGTTAAAAGGGCGGATGTTAGAAAAATTACTTAAATTACACAAGCTAGAGCCCGGAGAGGTAAGTAATATAAGACTTTTTGAAGATTTTATGATTTGTCGTGTGGTCTGAGGTATTCAGCTATACATATGCAAAATTTCATGTCTCCAACTTAATTAGGGGCTCTCTTAGAAAGAATTGCTTCAAATACATATGTGGTAGCTCAAAGGGTTAAATGTAAGACATTTTCAAGATTTTATGATTTGTCGCTTGGCCTCAGGTGTTCTGCTATAAGTATGCAAAATTTAAACTCTCCAATTTAATTAGGGGCTCAGTTAGAAAGAATTGCTTAAAATACAGGAGCTGGAGTTGAAGGGGTTAAACATAAAACTTTTTCAAAATTTATTATTTGACGTGTAATCTGGGATGTTGAGCTGTAAGTATGCAAAATTTCACGCCTCCAACCTAAATAGGGGCTCACTTAGAAAGAATTGTTTAAAATACACATGTGGGAGCCCAAAGGGTTAAACGTACGACAGTTTCAAAATTTTATGATTTGTCGCATGATGTGTGGTGTTCAACTATAAGTATGCAGAATTTCACGCCTCCAAACTAATTAGGAGCTCACCTTAGAAAGAATTGTTTAAAATACACATGCGGGGCCCCAAAGGGTTAAATGTACGACTTTTTCAAAATTTTATCACTTGTTGTTTGATGTGAGGTGTTCAGCTATAAGTACCGAAAATTTCATGTCTCCAACATAATTAGGGGCTCACTTAGAAAGAATTGTTTAAAATACACATGTGGGAGCCCAAAGGGTTAAATGTACGACTTTTTCAAAATTTTATGATTTGTCGTATGATGTGAGGTGTTCAACTATAAGTACCGAAAATTTCATGTCTCCAACATAATTAGGGGCTCACTTAGAAAGAGTTGTTTAAAATACACATGTGGGAGCCCAAAGGGTTAAATGTACGACTTTTTCCAAAATTTTATCACATGTTGTTTGATGTGAGGTGTCCAGCTATAAGTACCCGAATTTTCATGTCTCCAACATAATTAGGGGCTCACTTAGAAAGAATTGTTTAAAATACACATGTGGGACTTACCGACATTAATTCTTCTGCGAGTTAAACCGATTAATTAAATAATAATTAATATTTCAGCTGGTAATTAAGATAGGACTTAGAAATAGGTATCAATAAAATCAGCGAGAAATTTGACATCGGGATGCCATAAAATTTAATCAAAAAATTTAATATTTAAAAAGTTAAAATTCGGTATTAAAATATGCTATTAAGAAAAACCGCAGCGTCGTCATGTCTACCTGCTTTTAAATCTTTTTTCCTTGTCTTTCCAATTAAAGAAAATAAATTTTTATCGATCGATTTTTAGTGGATATTTTAACTTATACATATCGCAGAAATGTGAACTTTACACCAAATGAAAGTAGATTTTTTTCTGCGTCTGTCTATTCCATTTACAAATTTCTCGCACCAATATTTTCTGATATGCGATTTTGATTTAAAATGCCCACTTCATTTTTCGGCTTAATTTCCTCCGTGGTAACCATGCATCGGCTGATTTTACTGGCAACCCTTAGGAGAAACACAAATGATTTGGAGAAAGTTCATTTGAATCTGCGTTAAAAAGGTGGATTGGTTAATTTTAGAAGTTAATTAGCCCGTAATTCAGTTAATTACCAACTTTTTCAAAATTTTATGATTTGTTGTTTGATGTGAGGTGTTCAGCTATAAGTACCCAAAATTTCAAATCTCTAACATGTATAGTTTCTGAGAACGGGCTCTGTGACGGACAGACAGACAGACAAAGGAGCGAGACGAATAGGGTTTCGTCAGATGAACGAAACCCTAAAAATCATGAATTTCATCAGACGATCGTTATTTTAAAAAATCATGAATTTCATCAGACGATCGTTATTTTAAAAAATCATGAATTTCATCAGACGATCGTTATTTTAAAAAATCATGAATTTCATCAGACGATTGGTATTTTAAAAAATCGTGAATTTCATCGAACGATCGGTATTTTAAAAAATCATGAATTTCATCGAACGATCGGTATTTTAAAAAATCGTGAATTTCATCGAACGATCGGTATTTTAAAAAATCGTGAATTTCATCGAACGATCAGTATTTTAAAAAATCGTGAATTTCATCGAACGATCGGTATTTTAAAAAATCGTGAATTTCATCGAACGATCGGTATTTTAAAAAATCGTGAATTTCATCAAACGATCGGTATTTTAAAAAATCGTGAATTTCATCAAACGATCGGTATTTTAAAAAATCGTGAATTTCATCGAACGATCGGTATTTTAAAAAATCGTGAATTTCATCGAACGATCGGTATTTTAAAAAATCGTGAATTTCATCGAACGATCGGTATTTTAAAAAATCGTGAATTTCATCGAACGATCGGTATTTTTAAAAATCGTGAATTTCATCAAATTTTAGCAGTAAAAAATAACATTTTGTCCACCGATCATAGAAAACAATCACAAAATTTGTGTAATGATTACAGAATAAAGTCACAAACTGTGGATCGTCTGTGGAAAAAAAATTGCAAATTTTGTCAAACAATTGCAGAAATTAATCACTAATTTCATCGAGGAATTGCAGAAATTAATCACTAATTTCATCGAGGAATTGCAGAAATTAATCACTAATTTCATCGAGGAATTGCAGAAATTAATCACTAATTTCATCGAGGAATTGCAGAAATTAATCACTAATTTCATCGAGGAATTGCAGAAATTAATCACTAATTTCATCGAGGAATTGCAGAAATTAATCACTAATTTCATCGAGGAATTGCAGAAATTAATCACTAATTACATCGAAGAAATGCAGAAATTAATCACTAATTTCATCAAAGAATTGCAGAATAAAATTTAAAATTTCGTCAATCAGTGGTAGGAGGAATCTTAAATTTTGTCAATCATTCAGGAGGAAAAAAATCACAAATTTCATCAAACAATTGCAGAAATGAATCTCAAATTTCATCAAACAATTGCAGAAATGAATCTCATATTTCATCCTGGACTGATCATGGAAAAAATCAAATTTTGTTGAACTGATCATGGAAAAAATCAAATTTTGTTGGACTGATCATAGAAAAAATCAAATTTTGTTGGACTGATCGTGGAAAAAATCAAATTTTGTTGGACTGATCGTGAAAAAAATCAAATTTTGTCGGACTGATCGTGGAAAAAATCAAATTTTGTCGGACTGACCGTGTAAAAAATCAAATTTTGTTGGACTGATCGTGGAAAAAATCAAATTTTGTCAGACTGATCGTGGAAAAAATCAAATTTTGTTGGACTGACCGTGTAAAAAATCAAATTTTGTCGGACTGACCGTGTAAAAAATCAAATTTTGTCGGACTGACCATGGAAAAAATCAAATTTTGTCAGACTGACCATGGAAAAAATAATTTTGTCAGACGGATCATGAAAAAAAAATTGTCGAACGGATCTTGGGAAAAAAACCTAATTTTGTCGGGTGGATCATTGGGGGGAAAACCTAATTATGTCGGACGGATCAGGGGGGAAAAAACCTAATTTTGTCAGACAGATCATGGGAAAAAACCTAATTTTGTCGGGCGGTTCATGGGAGAGAAAAATCTAATTTTGTCGGACGGATCATGGGAAAAATCTAATTTTGTTGGACGGATCATGGAAAAATTTCCAAATTTTGTGGACCGACTATGGGGAAAAAAATCAGAAATTTCGTCGACTGATCATAGAAAAATCAGAAATTTTGTCAGTTGTCCATGGAAAAAAATCTCATTTTGTCAAACAATTGCAGAAATTGTGAATTTCTTCAAACACTCACAGAATTTAACCTTGCAGTTTGACAAACAATTGCGGGGGAAAAAATTGTGAATTTTGTTAAACAATTGCAGAAATTAATCATAAATTCCATCATATGATCATGGAGTAGCGCCACGAATTTTGTCAAACATTCGGGGTAAAAAAACACAAATTTAGTCGAGATCTTGTAAAAAATTGCAAGTTTTGTCAAACAATTGTGGAAAAGTGAACTAATTATTTCATCAAGAGGTCGCATAAAAAAAATCTCAATTTTCATAGTTCTAGAAAACACCATAAACTTGAACAAAGTTATAGTTTTGTATACATATAAAAAGGATAGTTAACTATTTAATATTTGTTATTTGCTTCTGATTAGAATATATGAAAACCAAATTACATTTGGGTGAAAGAATGTTAATGTAATATAAAACTGTACATGTTAACTGATAGTCATTTTCTTCAAGTCAACTATGAAAATGCAATATATTTATTACAGAAAATACTATAAAGCATTTTAATATAAGAAATTTGTCAATGTATTTATATTCAATACAATATAGTTCACAAAATTTATGCAGGAATGTTTGAAAAAGTCATAAATTTTACTTTCACACGTAATTTCTTCTTTTTTGTTATGTTCTGAGTAGCATCCCTATTTTAATTAAAACTTCAGCAGCATCACTATATAAAAATTTTAAATGCTTATAAGATTTAACATATAAAAAGTTCTTAGCTACATTTTTAAATGGATGCAATGCATATTTAGCCCTGTACTGAAATTTAATAAAATTCTTCAATGGTGCAACATGTTTTGAAAAATATGAATTTTTAACCCTTTCAAAAAAAAATTCATGACTGCAAGTGTCTTTGCACCTCCTGAAGATGATCTTTTTTTCTGCACTAAAAGTAACTAAACATCAGTATTTTGGTATAATCTTTCTAGAGCACAGCAGGCTATATTTTCATCTATAAAAATTTTGAAGGTTTGTATGTGAAAAAATAAAATTGAGAAATTCTGGTTGAAAACATTAAAACACAAGCAGTTTTAGTGCAGTTTTGCCCATCTTCGGCTTATGTTTTCACTACTAAATTGTTTGAACAAAAAGAACTATTAAAAATGAAATGATATGTGAAAAAAACAAGAAAATGTCTTAAGAGTGCTTTTACCAATAAACATTAATACTTTTGTTGCGAATTTTTCTTTTAAAAATATCTTTTACAAAACTGGATTAATGATATAAAATCATATAAAAGTAAATTTGAAGTTATTTTAATGTTATCATGGCCTGGAAAATGCCAGGCAGGTCAGCTTGTTTAAATGAATAAATGGTGAAGATAATGGTAACAAAAAGGAAGATATTAATTGCTGGGTACTTGCTTATCATTTTTAAAATTGGATCTCGCCAACCTCTAATATTCTATATCTGGCTACCAAATTATGTTGCATGCATCTTGTGTCAACTTGAAAAAAAAAAAAAAAATGCATTCACACATTATTTTTATGCATTGTAATTTTCAAAAGCTGGTAGGTATGGTATTAGGTGATAGTGTAAGTGCCAGCAGCAATACTATATTGCAGTTAATGAATGATAATTGTAGAAAAAGTATATTGACCTTAAATTTTTTTTTCCTTTTATGATTATGACTTCAATTTATATTTAAATGTTTTTGTTTTAGAGATTCAAAGGACTTGATAAAGATGGTAGAAAAAAGCGTAAATTAGGAGAAGAAAATCAAAAGCGTCGTGGAAGGAAGCCATTACATTTAAATGATAATACGAGGTATGATTTTTTTAACTTATGCAAACATGCTAATGATTATAATTAAAAAATCACTTGATCTTAAAAACTTTTGTGATTAAAGCAATTGTGCTTTGACAGAAGTGTAAAAACTGATGGAAAAATATATGTCTGTTCTTATCACCATATGACCATATCTCTATGTACTTTTTCTTCATTTACTTTATTTTCCTTTATTAAAATACTCTTCAATGTACTGTCTGGCTCCGATTAGAAAAACTCTGAGTGGGGTTGCTGGTTTCGGAGGTTCCAAATCTTGTAGGTAGGGAACTTCGTTGGTAGGAACGGGGTTGCCGCAATTGGCAGAGTCATTAAAGATTTTTCTCTCTTTTCTTTATCTTATCTCATGAAAAAGTTCGTGCGCATTCACTTGGTGATAAAAAAAAGTTTCCAGAATTCAAGCATAATCTTAACAGGAAATTTGGGGAAAAGAGTGAAATTAAAAAATTAATCCAATAAAGATTCATCAGAGTTCATGTAGCCGGGAAAGGGCAGTTGCCATTTTTGGATTCATTTAGTGATTTTTAAATGAAAGAAAATATTTCAAATTATTAAATGCCAAACTATTGCAATGATTTTTTTTTCTTATAAATTTGACTTTTCTCGCAAGAACAATATCAAGTTATAATTTTTAAATAAAAATTCTTATTCATTTTTATCTGTTTTTCAAACTAATACAGAAGATTTATATTTTATTTTCATTATACGTACTCAACTACGTTATTTATTTTCAGTTTTTTTTTTTTTTTTAACAAAATAGAATCAAATTTATATTTTAAAATACTTAATCATGATTATTGTTACACAGATCATCTTATCTGTGATCATCTATCATTGTTATCTGCCACAGAGCAAAAAGGAAATATAAAGATCAAAATTAAAAGCATCTTCTACAGACGTAGGCTCCAGCAGTTCGTAATACAGGAAGATTTTAGACAACAATTTAGAACAAATGTGCCTGTGGTCTGAATCCTAAAACATGTTTTTTTACATGGAGATTATAATTATGAAACAAACTAAATGAAGAGCTTTTTGCCAGGATTCCCCTCCTCCCCCACCGTATTTTTAAACACATTAACATAAAAAAATAAATGCTATCAAAGTTTGTGTTTTGAACCGAATTTTCAGACGTGATAGCGGGAGAAAGGAGAAGAACCAGTCGTCAGGTGACAAAAATCGCTTATGACTCACTGATTAATTTATTTAACAAAAAAATGAAAAACGTATTTCTATTCCAAATTACTTTAATAGTCAGTCCTATCAATTTTTTGTCTTTACGTAAAAAAAAAAAATCTTTGCAGGCTTGGCCTACAGGTGGAGGTGGATTTCGAAGTTAAGTAAATTTTCCCAACAAAACCTAAATCAAGTTTAGAGATAAACACTGTTTAACAATTTTATCTGGTACCTTTTGATGAGTTTTTAATTTCATTTATCTGTAAGATCTGGTTTTTATCAGAATCATGTTAATACGATAATTTTTTCTTCAACCTCTATTTTTTTTTCAATTATTTTATTTATATTTATTTTTTGCTATAAAACTTGGTCCTATCAACTTGTTAATATAAAAGTTGTATATAATATTAAGAAGATTTATAATAAATTTAAGTGGATTTGATATCTTGTGAATTGACAAAGTTATGAATTTTTTTCTTCTGCAACCTTGCCCCCCTTTTTTTCGTTTTTAATTTTTTTCTGGTTGGTCTTATCGAAAAATTGTCAATATAAAAGTTGTAGATAATATTAATAAGATTATAATAAATATAAGTTGATTTAATATCTTGAGAATTGACGAAGTTATGAATTTTCGGCATAGATCTGCAAATTTTTTTCAGAAATTCCAGCATATGGAGAATGTAATAGGTAGTCTTTCTTACGAAATCTACCTAACCGAGTCAGCACAACCCAAAAGTTTTCGCAGAACTGAGAACATTATGGAAATTTAAGTTCTTCCCCCCCCCCCCCCTATCCCCTAAATTAAATCCTGAGTACGAAACTGTTGTTTTGATAAAATTATGGATGGAAGAAGTGCTCACTTATGGAATCTTGAAACAAATATGCTAAACTGCCACTCATGCTAGCAGCAATGGTTTGTATTTGCTTTTAACTTCCCTTCACACTTTACCCAGGCTTAGGACTGGCAGTGTACTCACGGCACTGGCGTGTTTAAAAGTTTTTTTTTCTCTCTTAAACATGGAACTTATTAATAAGTCACTAAATTTTCATGTTTAAAAAAAAAAAAAACTTTGATTTAGAGTAAAAAATTATTATTAATAACAACTTTTTATTCTGAATCAGAGTTACTTTCACTGTAACTCCATTCATCATCGGAATCTAAATCAGTCACTGGATGCAACTTCAATGATGCAATCATCCACCAATTCTTCTATGAGTCCATCTTTTTTCCAATAATCATCTTCAATCTCCTCTACATGTTTATGTTTACAGTGCTCTACCCACTCATCCTTATCTACTTTGGAAAGAGCATCTTTTAAGAGCGATTGCAGATTTTGAAGACTGAGGTCTCCTGTCACGTTTCTCTCTTTTATATACAACTTTACCGATGCCTATACATATTCAATGGCATTTAAGTCACAGTGATAAGGAGGCAGTCTCACAACATCGTGGCCTTCATTTTTTAATAGAGAATCAATTTTGTAGGTGGTTGTTTTAGGCATATTATTTGATATTAGATCAAATAATTCTGCTTTTCTCATACTTGTGTTGTGCATTGTTTTCGTCCAACCATTTTATCGTATCATTTTTTCGATCATATTTTGTGGGCACAGGATTGAGCTTTTTTGAATGATATGGAGCATTATCCATGACAATGACGCTATTAGGTTTCAAATTTGGCAATAATTTCTCCTTGGTGAATTTTTCAAAATTCACAGAGTTCATTTGCCCGTGATGATCTCCAGTTGTGGTGGAAGCTTTATATATCAATTCTGCTCCTGGTGTAAAACCATCTGAAGAACCGGCATGGACAACAATTAAACGACTTTTTGAATTATTATCCACATGGATTCCTGTTGTTGAATTGTCTTGCCAACATTTTTTAAATGTTATGTTGCTGTCCACCCAAGTTTCATCAGTAAAAACAATGGAACGGTTATTCGATCTGTGTTGCTTCATTGTTCGCAAATATCTATTTCTCCAGAAAACAATATTCGGTCTCTCAACTAAAATTTTTTGTTTACTGATACATTTTTTCCAACGGAAATTCATCGAATGTAGAATTTGCCATAAAGTTTTTTTCCATGGACATTTGATTCTTTCTCTCAATAAGGGAAGAAGTTTCGAAATAGAAGGCACTTTATTCTGCTTGGTATAAAAGTCTTGGACAGTCTGCCTTATAGCACATTTGTCAAAATCATCAATCTCACATTTTAACACGTTCACCCTGACGTAGTGGGTCACACTCGACGATCTCAGAACTGCCAAGTCTCCGGCTTTTTTTATACCAGTATTTTAATACAGAAAATGTTGTTTTATTTAATTAGAACAATTGGGTGATTTAAAGGAACAACATTTTCTCTAAAATAACAGTGGTGTGCAAAAAACTGGAGACTCGACAACTCTGAGACAGTCGAGTGTGACCCACGGCGCTGGTGTGAATGTGTTAAATGAGATGGTTTCTTATGGTGCTTACCAGGAGAAGAAAAACTCCTATCTCCATTTGCATCCAAAGATTCTCGTTTTATTTTCTTGACAGTTGACTCAGAAATGCCAGTTGCTGCAGCAGTTCTTTTGGATGCCTGTACAATGGGCAAAGACAATGATTTTGCAGCAGCTTCAGCGGTGAAAAATTGGGAAACATGAATAATTTCCCGCGCTTGAGAAGGAAGTATCTTTCCTTTCTTAAAGCTTGACATAATCTTAATCAGAATTTCAGTGTAATAAAAAATTCTGAAGTATATACAAAATTAAATATATACTATGAAAAAAGAGAAAAGCGAAAACAAATAACAACAGTAGGAAAATCCAAAAGCGCTGAATGAATATAGAACCGGTCTCTGTGGAAGGACAAGGAAGACTGCGATAATTCTCAGAATGACTGATTCAACGGGGAGGAATTGGCGAGAAAAGAAAACTCTGGACTCCCCTAAAATAAAGTTGATTGATCAGTTATCCTGGCAACGGAACCAAGCCGAGGTCGATTCCAGAGTCTTTCTTATCTCGGTCAGACAGTACTATACAAGTTCACTTATCTGAATTGTATTTCCTCTCTGTAATTCTGTTCTTAATATTTCACACTGTCCCTTTTTATCTCACTTATTTATTGCTCACATCATTATTTACAAATTGCTGCTTTCACCTGCCATGCTTCTAGGAAGATTTCTCCAGTTTCAAAAAGAGTTGTTCTCACTTCCTTAACAAGATGTCATCATCTGTCCAGGCTTTTTTAACTTGTGTGTTTTGACGTCAAGATGTTGCGATTCCAGCATTTTTGATTATGTAGTTTTATTATCAAGCTACTAAATTGTTCTTGTTTTTGCTCAATCTTTGAAATTTTCTATGTATTGCTTCTGATTAGGTTGAGCCATGAATCAATGGGACAGTGGTTCCCATAGACTTCAAATATAACTGGACGCAGAAATGGCAACCTTTTCTTGATGCACATATCATGCTCGCACCAAACCATTTTTTCCCGCATCCCACCAAGACCTATTTTGTTTTCGTTCATTTTGGAGCGTTTCTTTTATCACAAGAATGAAAGCAGAAAATTGCCAAGAAAGGGATCGCCACCAAAAAGTGATACCCTTTTGGCGATGAAATCTCTGACATGAGTGCATCAAGGTTCCATGGATGAGAACAATGGGATTCGCTCTCTATTCAATTCTTCCTCTCAGGGGGTTCCTGATGACATTTGCTTTGAAATATGTGTTGCTTTTACATCTATTTCTACTTTGATCTGTAGATTTGCCTAATAAAGTTTTCTTTAGCTCTAAACTAAAATATCGTTATTTGCATTTTCTGTTTGTGCTCTGAGGAAATATAAAGTCTTTTGTGAAATTTTCATTTCAATTTGTCAAATCTGAGACCATATATAATAAAATATTGTCTCGTTCTGGAGCATTTATACAATGTTTGTAAATGAACTACTAAGTTCTACTTGTTTTGTTCATGCAATGAAGCTGGTGTATTTTCAGTTGGTGTATTATAGATTTAAATAAGTAAATTATCACCTTTTCTTGTTGGTTATTAATGTTAAGAACCATTACTGGGGTTTTCTTTTTTTGATTTAATTTTTTGCTTTCATATTTCTTTTTATGTTTTAAAATTATTTAATAAATGTTATTGTCTTTTAAACTTTGTTTATTCTTTTTATACCACCATACATAGTTTTGTTTTATTTTTAATAGTTATTCGAGATTAATTTTAAATATGCATTTAATTTTCAGACTTCAATTTATTTTCAATAGACTTCAGGGGCATTCAGCCAAATACATTTTCACTGTTTCTAAATTAATCTCTAATTTCTAAAACATTACATAATGCCTTCAAAGACATGGTAATATTGTTGATATTTCTCAATTTCATTTTGTTGTTCATTTATTACTGCCAAATTGTAGACAATTTCTATTTTGTTAGCTTTCTATTTATTATTATGTTATAGTACTTTATACAATATAATTTAAGCATTTTTGTGATCTGTGTATTCTTTAATGAAATGGCTTGAAAAGTATTTTGAATTCTTATTTCATTGTGCTGCATAGATTAGATGAGAATAGATCCTTTAAATACTATTGTTATAGAATGTATGTACAGCTCCATGTCAAAAAATAAAAATAATTCTTTTCATTTGTATTTGGAATTGTGTTTAGTTTTATTTCAGTGTTGTACAATTGAAAAAGAACAACTGTTGATGTTTTAATAAATTTGCATGTTATTAAAGAAAATTAAAACTGTAAAAGATTAAATTTTGGGTGAATATTGTATCTTTGTAAAATTATTTACATTATTCAAAATATTAGAATACTAAAATAGGTGGTTCAAAAAATAGAATACTTATGAATTTTACTGATTGGTAAGTTGCATAAAATTAGCTTCTGCGGGACTTCTTAAGTTATAAAAATGCTTTGCATCGTCATTGTTTTCATTTTATGTGAAACATGGGTCAGTCGTCCAAAATAACAGAGTTTACAAAGCATCCAGTGGCGTGGCGTCCGGTCATCGCTGGATGCGGCGATGACCAAGCAATATTTTAAAACTCTTAATAAGCTTTTAAAACTCTACGATCCAGTTTTAGCAGAACATTTGGAGTTCATGCATAAGTGAAGGTAAGATTTAAAGTTTCTTTTTTGAACATTCAACCATTGAATTTTAGAGTTAATAATTTTTCACCACAAACTTAAATAATTGCGATGACCACCGAAAATTTTCACGCCACGCCACTGAAAGCATCGTATTATTGATTTGCATAAAGAAGGTAGTAATCAGCAATATATTGCCAGTTACTTAAAATGTTCTCAACCAAGTGTTAGTAGAGCAATAAAGCATTATTTTAACAACGGACATTTTGAAAACTAGCATCTGAATAGCAGCTAAAAGCCAAAAACTACTCAGAGAGAGAGGATAGAAAGCTACAGAATATTGCTAAAAGAAAGTTTAAGAAGTGTAAAATATTTGCATCGAAAGTGGAAAGAATACGATGTTGATGTAAGTAAATCTACAACACTAAGATGTCTCTGTGAACTTGGATTTCAATCTCGTGTATTAAAGATAAAGCCCCTCGTGGCTATTAAACAGAAAAGAGAAAGAAGGGTGAAGTGGTGCAAAAAAGGCATTTATGGGTTCTGGATGATTGGAAAAAGATATTCTTTAGTGATGAGAGTGTGTTTTGCATAACATATGGGGATCAAGGTGTTTGTGTATGGCAAATAAAGCAAGAAGCATATGACAAGGACTGCATGAAATGATAGTGAAATTTGCAGTCAGTGTAATGGTATGGGCTTGCATGACTGCGGATAATCCTGGAAGGCTATGTATTGTTAACGAAAGGATAAATTCTGAGATATATCAAGAAATTCTTGAGCCTTTCATGATACCATCATTGGCAGATCTGTGTGGTGACGCTTTTATTTTGCAACATGATTTAGCGCCTTCTCATAGGTCAATGTCCACCTAGAACTGGTTTAGCCAACACCAAATCAACGCATTTCCTTGGCCGGCAATTTTGCTGGATTTAAATCCAATAGAGAATTTGTGGGGAATTATGAAGAAAAGACTTATTGCTCTATTAACACTTGGTTGAGAACATTTTAAGTAACTGGCGATACATTGCTGATTATAACCTTCTTTATGCAAATCAGTAATACGATATTTTGTAAACTCTTTTGTCAGACAAACGACCCATGTTTTACACAAAATGAAAACAATGATGATGTAAAGTGTTTTTATAACTTGAGAAGAAATCCAGCAGAAGATAATTTTATTATTAATTTATGCAAACTTCTGAACCAATTAAGAAAATTAAGTATTCTAATGTTTTGAATAATGAAAGTAATTTTACAAAAAAAAAAACAATATTCACTCAAAATTTAATCTTTTACAGTTTTAATTTTCTCTAATAACATGCAAATTTATTAAAACATCAACCTTTCTTTTTAAATTGTACTACCCTGAAATAAAGCTAAATACAAATGAAATGATGGGTGTATGAAGATGGCCACTATTAATTATCTAAATGAACAAATGTACAATAGCTGCATGACTTGAAGATATATGATGATTTATCTTCTAAAAGATCTATTTATCCATTAATACTACCTTTTTACCCTTTTTTAAGAACATTCCACTGAAATTCTGTGTCAAATTAATGTGACATTTACTCTTACAGAATTTGGTTTAAATGCTAGTTTTTTGGCTTGACACTAGTTCTGTAACAGAGGATTTTCCTTCATACTTATTGCAGTATTAAAAACCATCTTTTAGTTTTGAAACTTCTCATGATATTAATGTTGTCATTATAGATTCATAAGTACTAGTCATACCAGATAATGGCAAGTAAATTCTGTTTGATACTGTATACAGATGTTTTTACAGCATCTAGACATTTAATATGCAGCAAGTTGTTAGTGACTTTGATTGCTAGAACAATGATTTAGTTTATAATGATTGAGATATCTATTGTGCTTGTAAAATTCAAATGCATTGTTTTACTGATGTTTTAACAAAAATAAATGACATAATTTTTTCCTTCAAATATAGGGCTGAAATGTAGGTTCATAATTAATAATAGATGCTTTGATTAATAATAGACTTATTTGGTTGTCAGTTAAATTAGTCAGCATAAAATTCACTTAACTCATGAATTTAGTCATTTATAAACACTGTTTAAATCACTAATTTTGAAAATTGGTGATATGCGTGTGGAGCATATTTAGATATATCAAATGTTGGATCGGTGTATCAAATGTGTAATCAGAAAAGCAGTATCAGCTATAATGATTTAAGGAAAAGGGTCTGCCTATAGATAACATCAGAAGATTATACCATAACACAGGAATTCATAAAACATTGCTAGTAAATTTTTTATTTTTGAACATTTAAGGAAATGTGATGTACCACTGTGACCTGTTAATGCTTCCATTGTTGATCTGTCTTGTATATTTTGCCAACAACTGAGCTATCATAAGGATTGAATTTAAAATTTATATCTTTCTTTTGATGAATTGATTGATTTATAGTACAGTAACCCCTCATTACATAGCACTTCATTATGCCGCTTATTTGGATACATTGTTTTTTTACTTTGTCTCAAAAAATTTCTACTATAACTGCGTATTTTAAGTATGTATCGATTATAACCATAAATTTATCACTGATTATGTTAAACTTTTTAATATCCTTGGTTATATCACGAAAAAAAAAAAAAAAAAAAAAAAAACTTGAATATGCACAATATTATACTCATAATCTACCAACCGAACTCATGGGCAAAGCAAATGTCTTCGATTTATAAAAATAAAATGAATTTAATGATTTTTTAGCTTACCTTCTTAAAAAAATGTATTATAAAGAATATTTATGCAACTTGTTACAGTGACACCCCAATTTAATTTTATTCAAAAGACCACAAAGAAATGATGTTATATGTGGGGAAAACATTAAATCGGGTTAAGACAAAACAAAACCCTGATCATAAAATAAAGGTTAATTTAGGTGACATACCTTTTATTTCTTCATTTGCATAGTGGTTTAGACATCAGTTTTGCTTTAAAGAAATCGGTTATTTTAGTCTGCATCGCCTTTTTACTAGCTACATAACAAATCGCACTCTCAACATATGCGTTTTTGCAAATTTTTCTCATGTCTTTCACTATTTGAAAGGAATAGTTTCACTGTTTTCAAAGCTTGAATGGCTTCTGTAGCAGAAAGAATTCCATGTTCCTGATCATCATCCTTATCATTATCTGATTCTGAGTCTTATCGTATGTAGAGTCAGGATCTCTGACATCATGATGTTTTAAATCGCAAGCAAAATCCTCGCGATCTATATCTGAGCAAGAAAAAACTCATCTATTTCATTAGAATCTTCATTTCCTCTCTCCTCATACTCTTCATCTCTTTTCTCTGGAAAAACCACTTTTTCCAAAAGAACTTGAGATACATTTTGTCCCGACTCCCCCCCTCTCCCATGCTGAAGAAATCATATGAAGAGCTTCTAGAATATTTATAGATTTTTTTCCTGCCTCCAGATTCTACACTACAAAGAGATTTTTTTCACGAGTATGTTTCTGTTTCTTTGAACTATCGTATGATTCCCAAGTCACAAGGTTGAACTTTACTTGTGCAAGGAAAGTGAAAATTCTATTTGCACATTTTGTAACTTTTGACATACAACATGGGCTGTGGATTGATCAACAAACAAAAGAATCTTATGTTTCTGTAAGTGCATTTGTCTGTCCAATTTGTGGAGAAAGTTTTCAAAAATTGTTCTTCTCATCCAGGATTTTTGGTTTGAGTCATATTTAATAGGAAAGCTCTTTACATTCTTGAAGTACCTGGATTTTTTGGATTTTCGAACAACTAATGGTTTATCTTTTCCTTCCTGTCTGAATTCACGCTTAACAGAACAGTCAGTTGTACTTTAGATAGTTTCCCACCATGGCAGTTTTCGCCTTTTAGTGCAAAAGTTTTATCAGGAAGAACATTGTAAAACTATTGGTATGTGTATACAGCCACTACTGACTATCACATGGTGGACCAAGAGGGACTGCCATGGTATTAACAAGGGACCTCACTTTAGCCTTCTCTTGGCCCACATAGATTTCACTGAGGTCCGAATGCTGCAAGAGATTCCGATCAATCCCTCAAAAGTGGGATCGGAACAGATTCGATCATGAGGCAGAGACTCTGTAGAGTCATAGACTCCTAATCGCAGAACTTCATAGGAAGAAACATGCTCGAAGACTAGCGAGGGTGACTCCACCCCGGCTTAATTTACCACCAGCCGAAAATGAGGATTCCCTATTGACAGGCTACCTCTGTGATTTCAGCCAGCAGATGAGTGTTAGTAAAGAGATAAATAAAAACAAGAAAGTTATATCTCGCAACTCAATCGAATCAATTTCACACCTAAGGGGAAGACCAACCCCAACTGAGGTGAAAACCAAACAACACCAGAATTATGAGACAAGAAGTAAAAGGTACACAAAACATAAATTGCAACACAACATAAAACACATTTCCAGTCAGTGGACCAATTCGCACCATGGATGTTGTCCAACATCCCGTAAGGTACGAGTTTAGTTAATTTTAACTGGAAATATGATCCGGAGGCCCTTCGGATGTCATGCAGTCTCTTAAGGCACGCTCTTGGAATCAACTTGAGGGGAGCCCGGAAAACAAACATGAAATGTTAGAATCAATAGAACAAAAATCCGGAAAGTTAAATTTTACAACCCATCGGACCACATCGAGGCACAGCAGCTATGTCTCTCTACAAGGAGGGGTATGCAATGATAATCCTCTCTCGCGTATGTACAAGTGGTGAATGACCCTCTAATATTGGGTTGCAAGACAAGAAAGAAGGCAAAAAAGATTTTTGAAACCCAAACAGATTCAAAAAGCACACGGGGCACCCGCCACCTCGAGCAATCCCCAGATGTTTAAGGATGCTCAACCAACAACTGTGTTTCGAGGACATTACACTCAAAAACAACAATATTACTAGATAGAAACTATAAACAGGAAATTTAAAGTCTCATTTCTCAATTGGATCCTTCCACAAAGGGTTGCTAACTCCCTTAGGATACACAGACTGAGGTCGATGGCCCATCCAGTGGATGAATGAGCTTTTATGGGCATGAGTTGGGAAAAAAAGCAAAAAAGTTTTGGCCCAACTGGACCCTGTGGTGGCTGTCTGTGTCCGGTTAGCTCACCTGCCTTGAGTGCATCTGAGACCTGCTTCTGACTACCTGAAGGGCCCATCACACCTTCGACCAAACAATCCTGTCTCATCAGCATTGAAAATGTCTTTTCTAGAATATTCTTTTGTCAAAGACAGCAATGTGTTCTCTATCCACTCTTGTGCAGTCTCAGGATTGATGCCAGCAGACTCACCACAAAAGGACTTATTGGTTAAATTGTGCCTCTTTTTGAAGCAGTCAATCCACCCATTTGAATCTGCAAATCCTTGATTTCTCAATTTAAAAGTAAATTCTATTGCTTTCTCTTTTAAAACAGGGCCATTTATAGGAATGTGAAAAAAAAAAAAAATGGATTGATGCCAAAAAAAAGTCATAATGAAGTGTTTTAAAAGGGTAAGGAAGTTTCCTTAAGATTCTTTTTGGAATAGAATTGTAGCATGGAGAATTTTTTTTTGAAAGAAGGGAAAATCTTACAACCAAACCATTCAAAATAATCATAGTACATCATATAAGTTCATTAGATGTAGTTGGATAATGGTATAATTTAGAAAACAGTCTTCAATTTTCTTTTTTGATTCAGTGAACCTATACATTTATTGTTAGTTTAAATTTGTTTTTTGTTTTTAATACTTTCTAAGTTACAAAAAGAAAACAATCATATGTACAGTTATATTTCATTTTATTGTATAAATAACTGTTAAAGTATATATAAATTACGAGTTTAGCTCCAAAAACTTTTCTTCTTTTTTCGCATTTCTCTCTTTCATGCCTCCATTAGAAAGTGAAAATACTGAATGTATGGAATGGACTGCTTACTCCCTAGACTTAAATCCCACAGAGCTACAAAAGAAAATGTGCTGAAAAAAATGCTAATTTCGTGAAAGAATCGTGGAACACTCCCCACCCTGCAAATTTGGTCGAGGGATTGTGAAAAAAACCACATATTTCATCAAATTTCTTCAAAGAATTGCGAAAAAAAATGCAAATTTTGTCAAAGGATTTAAAAAAAAAGCATTGTTCCAAAGAGTCGCAAAAAAAAAAAAAAATGCACATTTCATCAAGGGATTGCAGAAAAAACATGAATTTTGCAAAAGGATCATGGAAAAAATGTGAATTTTGTCAAATGATCGCAGAAAAACTTCAAATTCTATCAATGGGTCATGGAAAGAACACAAATTTGTCAAAGGGTCATGGAAAGAACACTAATTTCATGAAAGGGGGCATGGAAAAAATGCATAAATAGCAGAGTAAAGAAATCTGCCCACTGCTGAAATCTTTCAGTAAATTTTCTGTGAATTTCTTAATTTTTATGTAGCTCAGAATCATCCCTGTTCTGTTTTCTCTTCAGGAGACATCATACACAGAAAAAAATATGCTTATTATTATGATATATAGTTTTGAATCTGAAAAAAATATACAGAACTAACTTTTGAAAAATCAGGTTAACCCAGCCTGCAGGGATGTAAACTTTGTCTGAATCGAAAGCAATCAGAGTTAACCCAATTTGCAGCGTAAAGAACAGCAACCAACCAACCTTTGGATTAATTTGAATTTTAGGTGTTAGGTTGGCAGGCCTGCTTGAGAGAGGGGTTGGACGGTATCTCCCAAGGACTCCTCAGTAGTTTATAGACAGCATGAATAACAAATACAAAATGTGCACTAGTGTCTGATAAGGAATATTCCTTACTCTGAGACAATCTCTCATCCTTCCATCTGGAAAAAACTCTTTTTGTGACTCTCTAATCTTTCAAAGGAGATATTTTTCTTTTTTTTTTTTGTTATCTTGCTTTCCCATGTGGTTTGATCTGTGACATTTTGCATGATAAATATACCACCCGCCTCTATTACATATGTACTTAGTTTCATTTTTTTCAATCACTGCCTGTGATTATTTATTTCAAAAAATGTCTCTTCCTTAGCAATTGTCAAGCAGTGTAGTTATTTTGACTACTAGAGTGGCTGTCTAGTGGATCATTTTTTCTTGTTTTCCCCATTCTGTAGTTCAGTTTCAAAATGTAATTTAATTAAAATAAAAAAAGAGGAGGTATTGTTATTTCCTTCTTATTATATACATATATTGAAGTTTTCTTTAGAATTTAAGTTTTATAACATTTTGTATGTTTCATTTAATAAATTTTGTGTATCCCTCCAAGATAAAATTTTTATTGAAATTTCATTAGTACTTCATGTATCTTAATATTTTGCACTGATAGTTGACTAACAGTTTGTTTTTAAATATCTCTATTTTTATAGAAAGAATTTATGTAATTCCAAATGAGGTTTTTTTTTTTTTTAGTGCCTTAGTAAAACCTGTTAAGAAAAGTCTACCTACAGTTGCTGATATGTTACAACAGCAGAAAGCAAAATTGCAGATTATGCAGCAAGAAGGCCTCCAGCAAATGCAGTTAAATCCAATATCTGTTGAAAGGGAGATTGAACCAGTTGAAGAAGTAGAAGAGAATCATGTAGATGAGGTAGAAGAAGAACCACCTGTGAATGTTGTTAATCCCAGTCCGGCTCAGTGCTCAACAATATCGGAAGCTATTGAATCTGTTATAAAAGCAGCAGCAGAAGATGTTAGTAATGAGTCTGCAGGGCCTATAACTGGAAGTAGTGATGGTGAAGAAATGAAACCTCCAGTTGAAAATTTAGAGGCACCGAAACTTCCTGATAACTTACCGCCTGAGTTAGATGATGTAGTTGCCAAACTGAAGGAGGTATGTTTTTATTTTATTGTCTTTTAACATGTTATGCATCTAAATTCTTTAACATGTTATCTATTTTTTTTTCTAATATAAAAGTCTGTAACTTATTAATAACTGAGTATATCAACAAAAATTGCATTTTGAGATAACAGATTGCATTTTTTTCTGGATAGGGTTAGGTGGGGTGGAATGGGTATAAAAATACAAGTATTTGAGATGATTATGGAATCATTCCTAATTGGAAAGGAATTTATAGAAAGCAATGATTCAGTGTTTACATTGCATTTATAGACATCACATTTTCATTGTAATTGTTTTTCAAAAGATTATTTATTAATGTTAAAAAAAGTTTTTCTGATGACTGTTTTTATATATGATTGTTTGACTGTTTTTAATATAATGGGTAACCAAGTTTAAAAGGCATTCAAAGAAACCAATAACCTAAATTTCAGTGTATTATATATTTTATTACATCAAATTATTTATTGACAACTATATTGGCCAATTTTTTTTCTCATTAAAAACGTAATGTCCCTGATTATTAAGTGTGGTTGGTTAAGCTTTCTGAAAGTTGTTTACTGTCGATTTCTACCTTGTCATTTTTGTTAGGAAAGGTATAGAAGTTCCTATTGGTAATTAATGCAGGAATTTTACAATGTAAGTAAGAGGATCTGATGTTTCCATCACTTGGGCATTAAAATATTTTTTAGATTTTTTTTTTCCCTAAAGTATTTTTTTCCTAAGCCTAATCATATACCCATTTCACCCCACTTTACATTTTTAATTATAACTTTTAAAAAATAATTTTTCTTACATGTTTGTTTCAGTCAATAAAGGACACTACTATGTACAAACTATGCAGTAAAAAAAAAAAATTCTGCAATAAAATAAAAAAATACAATAAAGTTAATGTAGAACACTAAGTGACATTGACATTCACCATGTGCCTTTCAAAACTGATTCTAAATGGGCTAAATGTTGCCAATATTTTTTTCTAAACTTAAAATGGAAGTTGAATGGTTAATAAATTATATGCATGATTTACAAATACTTTTGTACATAGTATAATTTTAATTCAGACACAAAACAGTATTACCCATCCCATCCCATCCCACCCCACCCCGCCCTATGTTTGGAAAATGCAAAAACACATATAAAAATCTGTGCTGTTATCTCTCTCCCTTCTTGAGAGATATATGTATTTTTTCATTCAAAACTGTTATTTTGACTAATATCTTAGTATATTTTAAAGTACTCGGCTTTCTATATGTATATATAAAACATATATTCATGAAAATAACATGATCTAAAGTGAAAAAGTGTGTGAATTTCAGATCTTTTTGAAAGCTTTAATAATCCTTTGAATTTTTTTCATATTTTAATTGCAAAATTGGTTTTCAATCCCCTCTAACTAAAAATATATTTCAGATGTTTTTTACAAATGGATTTTAATATATCCTTATTGATTTAATGCGAATTCATTATGATATAAATTTGACTTGTGGCTGAGAGCATGTGTCACAAACAATTAAACACAGTATTGGAATCAGATTAAAATGGCATTTTCATCTGGAACTGAACTAGCTTCATTCAGTTGAAATTTCGCCAATCTAGTAAACCATGCCTCCAGGAAAATATGACTCTTGTATCCATTGCAATTTGATTTAATGACATTGGTCTGCTCAAAATCTGGAAAATGATTGGTTTTATGGCATCGGCTACAATTGTAGAGTTTTAAGTTTCCTGAATGAAAAACATTCTGGTGTTCTTTTAACTGTATCTCCAAGGTAGATAGATCCATTCTCTCACATATATTGTATCACACTGTTGATATGATATACGATAGTCTATTCCTTTCCGCTGAGAACTGAGGTATTTTAAAATTAGAGTAATTATGGAGATTTTTGGGGAATAAAAGATGTAAATATGTCAAAAGGTTTTAAAAGATGAGAAATTTTTTCTGATAGGTTTCTATAATATGGTATGGACATGAAATGATTGATGGTATTCTGCTGAAAAGGTGAAGTCTGCCCAGCAATACAATTTACCTTCGAACATGAAGTGGATCACTATTTACATTTCCTCGACATCCTTGATCAAGAGCCTGTTTGCTATTGCACTAATGAAAAACTTTTAAAGATTGGAAAGAAAAAGATTTTTAATTATTTGAAGAATAACGGATAATCCTTCAAGATGGTGTAACATAATTTTTTCTGAAATTATACATGCCTATACAGTGACTCCTCCATCTTTTCAGGGGAATACTGTCAATCAATTCATGTCCATGCCATATTACAGAAGCCTATTGGAAAAAATCTCTCATCTTTTTAAACCATCGAGTATATTTACATCTTTTGTCGTACAAAAACCTCTACAGGGCCCCCTCTAATTTTAAATACAAATACTCCAGTTCTCAGAAGAAAGGAATAATATATGGTATCCCATATAAACAGCGTCATGCAATATATTTTGAAGAGACTGACAATAAGATTTTTATGTGCTTTTAAACTGTTTAATTAAATTGTCTGTATTTCTTTTTAAGTTAAAAAATACAAATGATATAAAGTTGAAGTATTTTACCTAAATCAATCTCTCTCCCCCCCCCCCCTTTTTTTTTTCAATGAGTATGACTCAGCTTTAGCTTACATTGTGTTATAAAACTGCAATTTTATGCATTATTTTATTCTTTTTTTGTTGTTTACTTTACAAGGATTGCATAAAATCATTTAAAAATTACTTTTGAATTTTTTTTTTTTTTTAAAGTATGTGGGAATCCTGCTGAATTTTCATGGAATCTCTCTACAATCCTGCAGAATTGTAATAATTTTTATATGTGCAGTATTGGCCAGATTTGTGGATTGAGGTTTGATTGTTCATTTCACCATATTCTGTTTAAGAAATAACATAAAATTATATATCAGTAGAAAGATAATTTCATCGAAAATGTAATGAGATAAAAAATTTTCAGTTATTAGCATCTAATCAAAAGTTATAGACAAAAAAAGAAAAGAAATACAACTTGCTTAGGTTAATATGAAGTAGCTTTCCTTTATTTGAACACAGCCAATGAGTGTTTATTGAGCCAATCAGGTATCATCCTATTTTGGCAGTTAGTCAATCTGGTAACAGTAGGATTTGTTGCTATGATGAGGACATTTGTCAGTGCATTGTGTGATTGGTATTACAGTTGGGTGTAAAATATAAGAAAATTTAAGAAATGGTACAAGGAGTTCACTGGTCATCTAGAAAGCAATGTAAAAGAGCACTATTAAGTGGAGAAGTTTAGTTATGTGGAAATTGGAAAGAAAATTAGTGAAAATGTAAACAAAGGTAGCATTTCACTTTTGAAGTGGTATAAGGAGACTGTCACTACAAAACCAAACTGGTAACAGGGCTGGATTTAGCCTTTAAACCACTCCGTGCAAAAGTAAAAAATTGTGCCCCTGCATAATAAGCATATATAGTAAGCATTATAAAAAGGGTATATGATCTTTTTTACCTTTTTTGTGTAAAAAAAGTCCAAAGAAACAATGTAACTTTAAAAAAGTAGTTAACAGGAGTAAAATTCAGATGAATTTTTTTTAACTAACTTTTAATTCAAAGAATTCTTTAATTCAGAAACATTTAAATCATTACAGAGTTCATACTAAATTCTTAAATTAGTGAGATCTGACAATCCTGTTTCAGATTGTTGTTCACAAGCAGTTCTTGTTTACTTTTAGTTTGGAAAAACTATGTTCCCTGGTTGCAACAGTTATTGAAAGACCAAGTAAAATTCTTAGAGCAGTGCTCAAGTTTGGAGCAAAATTAATTTTTGTTATCAATTTCAAAACTTCCAAAGGTGGTAAATCTTTTTCTGATGGCAAACACACCACTGATATTTCAGCACGAAGTTCCAGACTGTTTATAACTGATGATTCTCCATCTGTTAAAATGGTTTCCAAATCTTTGCAATTGGCCAAAATTATAGAAGAAAAAACACCTTTTAGTTCATATATATGATACAAAAACAGAAGTAACTGTTGTGATGTTGCAGCTGCGAAAGTCTTTGTTCTAAAGAGTTGATTGCAGTGCCAATAATGTGGTAAAGGAATTCAATTTTGTGTTTTTCTTGTGCATCAGTTATAGGTTCATCATTATTTTCATAACCAAATTGTCTTTTTTGCCAAAGTACTCAAAGTATTGATTCAAAAAATTTTATCTGCATCTATTCCAGATGCCATTTTGCCAGCATTGACAAGGATGGCATTAAATTGATTGTCCAATCTAAAGTTCTTCAAAAAAGATTGGAACTTTTCAAGTTTTATTGCCAGTGCAATGTCGAAATTTTTCTTCTACATAAGTTTACTAATGGGATTGGCATGATTTAAAACCTCATGCCATATCATGACAAAACAAAGAAATTTGAATTCCTTTATTTGCATAAGTAGTCCAGATGCTTCATGTCTTATAAAACTATCTAAATCTTTGTCCTCATAAATGTTATGCAGTGCATAAAATATTTGACTGATTCGATACCTCAGTGGCCTTATAGCACCAATTTGATATACCCACCTGGTGTTGCTGAGAGCTTTAAAGGTTAGTTCTTCAGTGTGCTTCAAAAGAATGGCCCACCTGAAAGGCAATTGAAAAAAAAAAATAATAAGCACTATGTTTGGACAATATTAAAGAAGTTCGCTCCTTCTAAGGATGATTTGGCCATATCATTTACCACCAGGTTAAGGAAGTGGCAACCACATGGCATAAAAAAGCATGAGGTTTGATGTTTCTAATCATTGCGTGCACCCCCATATTTCCTCCTTTCATATTCATTCTCATTATCATATCCTTAGCCTCTCATATTTGTCACAGGTTTTCTAGCTCTCGAAGTAAGACATTGAAAACTTGTTGATCTTTCAGTTGCAAGAAAGTCCAAAAAATATTCATGAATGTTGATGTCTTCTTGTTCAATCGGCACATACTTTATAACGAAGGTCGTGTGTTGTGTTTTACTCAAGTCAGTGTGCAATCTAATATAATTGAGAGATATTTTGATTTTTTCACTTCATCTAATACATGTGCCTTTTGACATGTGCAATTAGATGAATGACCAAATTTTGATTGGTGTTACTCAAGTATGTGGTTATTTTATTTTGTTTATTCAAAGCTCTCCTTATATGCTCATCCTTGACAAGATTAAATTCAGCTAATAGTTGGACTAGCTTTAAAAAGATTCTATCATGTTCATACAAATTTTCATTGCATCTTCTGAATGCCAGACAACTTTCTCCTACAAGTTTGATTGAACTATGCATTGAAAATGGCATTTCAATGCTGGGTTTCTGCATTCCAAAATCTTTGGGAAATAACATCTATTGTTTGTGACATTTTTAAATGAATACTCAATTCAAGCAAGAGTGTTTGAGCTTCAAAATGCTTATTTGTAGTTTCATGATTATCGAAGTTTTGTACTATATGCCACCAATCTCTATAGCCATCTTTTGCTAAAAAAGTTTTAGCTGTTGCAAACATTTTGCAGTAGAAGCAGAAAACTATCTTTGGCTACAGCTTATAAATGTCTGTGAATTTTCTGTCTGTTGCTGAGATCTCTTGTACAGTTGTTTGAGATGAGCCTACAACTGCTGGTATCAGTAGGGAAATGAAAGTTGTACATTGGGGAAGCTAACTCTCATATCGGAGCACAGACTGACAGAATGTTCGTCCAGCCCTGCTGTTAAAGGCAGGCAAAGGTATACAACAGCAAGTGGTGATGAAAAAAATTAAGAGACTGCATAGATGAGACGAAAATCATCTTTGCTTAAATGCTAACATTCTAATTCTGGGAAAAAGACATTTATACTTCTTCAACAATAGTGAAGGAATAAGCTAGACTAAAACTCATGTTTACTGGATTGTGGAACAATGGGACAATGTTATTTGTTCTGATGAGACCAAAATCTCCCCTGTTTGGTAGCAATGGCGTAAAATGCATAAGGGAAGAATCGGGGAAGATTTACATCTTAATTTCATTATACACACAGTGAAGCTTCTAGTCATATTTATGATATGGATTTGTATGACATCAAAAGTTGTAGGCAGAATTTGTGGGATGAATGGGGATATAAATGCTCAAAAATACATAAATGAACTATTTCAACCCCATCTTTAGCTTTCTGTATGTGATCATTCCCAAGATAATGAAGCATTTTCATTTCAACAGGATTCAGCACAGTCATGTTGCTAAGGATTGCAAAAAGTGGTTTTAACAGGATGCCATTTTTTCGCCTTTTGGCAAAAATCTGCTTTTCTTGTTTATTTATAAATCAATCGGCAATTTCTGCAGAATCATTTAAAAAAAGAGAGAGAATTTCGTCAAACAGTCCATGAATAGAATAGCAATCACTCGAGCATAAACAATTGTTGAATGAAATTGCAAATTTCAACATTTAGTTGCAGGAAAAAAAAAATTCTAATGTCATCAAACAATTGCAAAAATCAATTGCGAATTTTGTCAACAACCGTGGAATAAAATCGCAAATTTCAACAATCCATTGCAGAAAAAGAAAATCGCAAATGTCATCAAACAATTACAGAAATTAATCTCAAATTTTGTCGATCAATCGAGGAATAATATCTCCAATTTCATCGAATGATCAAGGAATAATATCGGGAATATCGTTTGTGGAATAAAACTGTGAATTTCATGGAATGATGGCAGAATAAAACTGCAAATTTTGTCAATTGTGGAATAAAATCCCAAATTTTATTGATTGCAGAATAAAATCCCAAATTTTATCAAACAATCGCAGAATAAAATTGTAAATTTTATCAAACAATCGCAGAATAAAATTGCAAGTTTTATCAAATGATCGCGGAATAAAATTGCAAATTTAATCAAATGATCACAGAATAAAATTGTAAATTTTGTCAATCGGTCGAGGGAAAAAAATCGTGAATTTCATCAAACAATTAAAGAAATAAATGGCCAATTTCATCAATTGATCGCTGAACAAATTCGCAAATTTCATGAAGAGGTCACATAAAGAAATCGCAAATTTTGTCAAATAAGCAGAAATTAATTCGCTCTTTTCATCAAGCGATTACAGAAAAAAATAGCAAATTTTGTTGAATGACCGTGGGAAAAATCAAACTTTGTCACACGATCACTGACAAAAATCATGAATTTCGTCAAGAGACGGGGTTAAAAAAAAAACTCAATTTTCATAGCTGGTCGTGGAAAAAATTGTAAACTTGAATCTAATTATGGTTTTCTTTACATAGAAAAATGATAGTTAAGCATTTAATATTCATGTTTTTTGCTTTTGGAATATATGAAATCAAAACTCTACATTTAGGTGAAAGAAAATGTATAAAACAGAACATGTTGACAGGTGTTTTCTTGAACTCAACTGTAAAAATACAATATATTTAATAGAGAAAATATAAAAAATTTAACATAAGAAATATGTCAATGCATTTATTTTATATTCTGTACAATATAGATCACAAAATTCATGCGTAATTTCCTGAGTGGCATCCTTCTTTCAAGATAATTATATTCCAGTGTTGGAACAACCTGGGAATAGCCCATTTGAAAATCTGTGGAGCCAAGTAAATAAACTTGCTACACAGAAGCAATCCAGCAATAAAAGCCAAATACTAGAAGCAATAATTCAATCTTGGTATTGCATTATAACAGCTTTAGAATTAAAAGACTTGGTTCACCTCCATGGGAAGGCATTGTTGTCTGTTTGTGAAATAAACTGATCTAAAACTAAATTCATTTTTTGTAGCAGAGTTATTTTTAACACAATGAAAAAGCACCATATGTGAGCATGTTAATTGTAGATTCTAACTTTCCCCATAATAGATATAACTGTTTCATAAAAAATATGTAGCACTACTTTGTTTTGAAACATCGTGACAGAAAAGTTTAAACAAATAACTCTTATTCTTCAGAAAAATAACAAACTTATTCAAAATGTAAAAATGCAATCTTGACAGCTGAACATATTATACTTGTCATAAGAAAAATAGTAATCAGAAAATAAAACATTTCCAATCAATATCAAATGAATAAATTATCCTGACTTAACACAATATCCCAGTAAGAAAAACAAACTACAGTAAGCTCTGTCTAAGGTGGAATCGATCAGGAACAAGAAAATTTTCTGTAGTAGACAATATTCCACCTTATACAAATTTCACTCTACGTTTATGGATTCACAGGGACTTAAAAATCCTTCCAAGTTAGACAAATTTCAGTCTTACACACAGTCTGCCTTACAGAGATTTTACTTACCTGCTTGTTGTTTCATTTAACCACAGAATCATATCTCGCTCCTCACTCCATATCTCACTCCTCACTCCAGGCATAAAACAAACTTTCCCCACCTTCATCCAGCTGGCTAGCCACAAAATAACCTCAAGAGAATGAGCAAGGTCAGTAACACTCTCTCACTGTATTTAAAGGAATGACCTAGAAACAGGAAGTTAACTCCCCCTTCAGCCAACAACTGAGAATTATGAATGTTAATGAACTTCCTGTGTGTACAATAGGTATGGATGTATATCATCACCCAATGAAAGTGGCAGGTGGTGAAAGCAAAACATCAAGGAAGAGTGACATTTGCATTTTATATCACTGGTAAAAAGTAAACAAGCTTAAATGAATCAAAAGAATTTATTTAAGAGATGTTGAATGAAAAATAAAAGATATTTAAAGATGTGTAAGTTTAACAGTAAATATATTTAAAAAGTGAATGAAGTAATAGATATCTTTGAAGTAAATTTTAGTAAATGTAACTGAGGAAGTGTTGAGAACTTTAAATAAATTAAGGAGGTTTTTAAACCTGACAATTGTAAGGACATAATTAAGAGTAAGGTTACTCAACTAAATAAATGAACATTGTAATAAATTTTCTATGTTTCAATTTTCTTCTTTATAACCACTGTTCTAATAAGCATTTCTTCATGATATTTGTTGCATTACATTCTTGATTAAGTTATTTTTCTATTGGTATATAATTTATTTAATGGTATTACTTAAGGAGCAAGTTGTGCTATAAATCACCAAACTTCAAAAATGCATCCTTTGTGAAAAGGTTTCCATAATTTTAGAACTACTGTGACACACAGACACATATGTATTAAAATCTATTATGATGATGGTATGAGGTGTGACTGAAAGGAAGAGAGAAAAAAAATTGAGAGGAATTCTAATTTTCAATTTATATCTTACAGCAGTGTCATGGTTCGTATGCTTTGGAAAAAATAGAAAAAGTGCTGGAAAAAAAAAGATTCATTTTCAAGGAATGAAAAGTGCTGGAAAAATTTCAAAAAACAAAATTAGTCCTTGAATTTTAAAATTTCTAACAAGCAGAAAACAAAAAATATACCTTCATACATTTTTATTTTAAAACAATTTACTTCAATCGTATATTTCCTTTTCCCCGGAATATTGAATCACCTGCAGCCAAAGATTTCATTTTCTCCTCAAAACCAAGGTTACTATATATGCTCCAAACAACCCTGCTGGCACCTTTCCTTGGCTGTAAAAATCGGATGCATGCAGAAACCGACGGGAAAAAAATAGAATGCAGACTGTCCCCCCGACGTAAATTTTTACTATGCACCGCGCCGTTCCATCTAAGCTGTCACTAGAAATGTGATTTTCCGCCAATGTGCTCCTTCTATCAGATGAGAGGAGAGAGAGCTAGATGCTTATGTCACTTTTTAGTAGACATTAGCAGCTCGGAACAACAAATCATAGTCCACTATGTTAAACTTCGGAATAGCTTTGATTACGGAATAAGAAGATATGTTTGCTTTTCGGCATGTTGGTGCAGTCTCTTTCTGAGTCAATGTAATTGGTTGCTCATGAGCCGAGCTTCTCAGTTATTTGATGCTAAGATTTTGTTTCTTTTGCAAGTCGCAAGTCGCTTTTAGTTTCTGTTTTGAATGTGTGCTTGGTTTTAATGTAATCTATTTCGTGCTTTTACAATAGGATTTTTCTGATCGGTTTTACTTTTTCATTTTTTTTCATCAGTGATATAATTGTTAAAGAAATATGGCAAGAAAGTGCATTTTTAATGATTTATGGATTGAAAAACCTGAATATAAATTGTGGCTCCAAAGGAACATGAAAGATGTGCATTCTGCATGATGCACGTTATGCCATAAAAATACTGTGATTTCTTCAATAGGTGAAAACGTCCTCAAAAGTTACACAACAAAGTGTAGAAAACATAAAGAATTAGTAGCATATAAAAAGTTCAGCAGCAAAGAGAGCTGAGAATTATTTTACAGATAAATCTCAAGACAAAAATAAATTACAGATAAATCTCAAATTCAATCGTCGACTTCTAATCCTCAACCACGGACGATCGAGTCGCTCGTTTTAAATCATGATGTCCTGAACCATGAAACGAAAAAATATTTCGATGCATGTTAGCGACAATAGCATTGCTCAAAAGTTTACATGCAGTGAAATTAAAACTGCATATTATCCAGGATTCGGAACCTCTTCCTATCTGCAGCTTAGTTTAGTCAAAGATTTAAATCAAAAAAAGTTCATACTTTTATTTGATGAAACCTTAAACATCCTTAAAAAAGAAAAACAAATGGATATACTTGTCAGATATTGGCACAAAAACAATGTTACTACTACTTACTTTAATTTTGCCTTTCTTGGTCATAGTTCATCATCCAATATTTTTTATGCTTTTATTTGTGCAGACATAAAATTAAAATTATCTAAAGCAATTCAAATATCTATGGATGAACCAAATGTAAATTTGAAGTCTCACAGCATGTTACAAGATTATTCTTCCAAAGAATTTGATTGGAAATTAATAAACATCGGTACCTGTGGGCTTCATTTCATACAGTGCATAATTCATTCAAATCTGGTGGCATTGCAAGCTTGTGAGGAATAAATGACTTTTTGACTGCATTGTATGATTTATTTAAAAATTCACCTGCTCATAGGAAATATTTTCTGACCGAATCGGATGGGATATTGCCCAAAAATTTTTTTCAACACAGATGGCTTGATAAGGTTCCAGACAGCGATGCTGCTTTGAATCTTCTTCCAGCCATAAAAAAAATATTTTACAAATGTAGACAAGAAAAACAATAAGCCTAATTGCAAATTGTATATTTGTGTTTAAGTTATATAAATGACAATCTTCTTTCAGTAAAATAAAAATTTCCACTCTATCACCAAAGTCTTATTACCTTTTTTGAAAATTTATCATACTGATAAACCTATGTTGCCGTTTCTGTCAAGGGATTTGAAGATAATATTAAACAGCCTTTTGCAGCGTTTTATACTACCCGAAGTTTTAAGCACTGCAACAACTGTACAGAAGCTACTAAATTTAGATGTTAATGATGCCAAGAACCACAAAGCAGTCGAATCTCTAGATCTTGGACTCTCTGCTGAAAAAGAAGTTCATTCTTTATATTCTGCAAAAAGTATCACTGATCGTCAAATATTTGATTTGAGGATGGAATGCAAACAATTCTTAATTTAAAACCACTTCAAAGCTTCTTGAAAAATTACCTATTGGATAATAGCATTGCAAGAAATTTATCTTGCTTAGATCCAAGAAATATGGTCACTAATAAAAAATTTAAAATAATTTAGATGATGTTTTAAAGGTTTCTGATTTTGCTGAATTCTCACCAGAGAATTCACGAATTATTTTTCGAAACAATGAATAATAGCAAATTTAAAAATTTGTGAAAAGTTGTTGAAATGCGGTTTCTTCTTGGTTATGGGCAGGCTATTGTTGATAAAAAGGATTCAGTATTAATAAAAAAAATTGAAAACATGAAGGAACAGTCTTATATTTCCTAGAGACTTATATGTGATTACCTAAATGAATGCAGCAATACACATGATATAAAAATATCAGATTCAATGTGCACAACTTATGTTTCCAATGCCAGACAACAATATATGAGCTATTTGCAAAACGAAAAATTTACATCGACAAAGAAAAGAATCCTCTGAAGATATAAGGGAATTGATGGTTGAAAAATGATATTAAATATCTAAATCTGCAGATGAATTTGCAGAAAAAGCAGAAGAAAACAGTGATATAGAATCACTTTGCAAATTTAATAATTTAAGGAGATCTGCTAAAGAAAAAGAAGAAAAGATGCATGAAATTATTAATACATTAAAAGATTTGCAGAGAAATTAACTCTTATTGACTTTGGACTTCTATTTTACTAAGTTTTATTAGCCAAGGTCATTTTTTTTTTTTCTTTAGATTTTACATTTTAATCAAGATTAACATTTAATCTTAGTTTCCTTTTTTCTTTCTGAACATATTTTATAAATAAAACTTCATTAGAGGAAAATTTATAAAGTATCTTTACTAACAAATAATCAAGCACATTGAATTACACAGGCAATATGGTGACTATTTCCTTTATAATATATTATTTTAGAGCCATTTTAATGTGTGTATTAAAATAGTCCTTGAAAAGTGCTTGAATTTTATTTGTTCTCAAGTGTATGAACCATGAGTGTACTTTTTGCTATCATTATTTAATTTTTGTATTTTAAAATACATATGACTTAAAACAGTCAGTCAAATTTTATCTTATATTTAATTTCTGTTTATTCAATGTTTCTTAATTAATTTATTTTAAGTACATAGTTTGAAGAATTTTGATATATTGGTTCAAAATTTTTGCTGCACATTTAAGGGCCTCTAATAACACGCCCATGGAAAACCCCTGATTTTATCTATTCATTTGGAGTTTCATTTATAAAATATCCATTTAAATTTTTTTAAATGCCAATATATTTGGTTTACCTATTTAGATTATCTAAAAACTAGAATGTGGTCTCATTTGTAACTCTCTTGACTGTATAATTTATTCTGGTTTCTGCTTTGTGTTGACCAAATCATAAATATATTAGCTTAAAAGATAGCAGTTATATAATTAAAATGGCATTTAATGTAAGCTCTTGTAGTTTGAATTTCAGTGTATCCCGCTGATTTCTTTTAATAAGAATTTTTATTTTAATAAAAATAGCAGTTTTTAATGGTTTTTACTATGAAATAATTCATGAGTAGTTTTAAAATCTTTATTATTTATCATGCTTTTTTCTGCTTTTGTAGGTGGCTTTTAAATCAGAAGAAGGCAAATGTAAATTTTTCAGTGATGATGTTAACCGCATGCTTTTAAGGTAAATAACATTCATATTTTATCAATCATTAATAAGTATTAGTATGAAGCTATAGGGTCTTTGATAGAGTAGGAGGATTGTAATTCCCTGCCAAACATTTTTGTAAGGATGCAGAAATTTCAACTATAAGAACATTGTTTTATAATTAGTATTCACTTTTATTTTTAAATATTATGCCCATTTGTTTTTAATCTGTTAAAAGGATTAAAATTATTTTTAAATCTCTTTTCTCATAGAAGAAAATTCTTCTCGGGAATTTCAAAAATACATATATTTTGCAAATTTTTGTAACAGAAACATATTTGACATAAATCTTTTAAAAAATAAAAATATCTGTTTTTGTGTACAATTGGAGGCCGATTTTTCTAAAAATAAACATCAGTTAGCAATGACAATGTAATTATCTTGTTGGTAAGATTTAAAATGAGTATAAAAGAAAATATTTTTTAAGATTATTTCTTATGCTAAAATAATTATATAAAAAGTGTTTTAGAAAGTTAACCCATACTTTTTAAAAAAAATGTTTAACCCTTCTGCTTCCCCATTCTTTGCACTTTTTCGTCAAGGAGAGACCATTGCAATTTAAGAGTAGTGTGGAAGATAAGTTGAGAGAAGTTTTTCAAAAGAAATTTTTTCCAAACTCCATAGATGTCATATGAAAATGAATGGCTTCCTGGTAATTATTTGTATGAAAGATAATTTGTGATTTATTAAAATCTACTTTTATACGTTGAATTTGAGTTATTTGCAAATATAGGTTGATTTTTATAGGTTAGTTAATTCAACCTATAAAGTAGATTTTAATAAATCTAAAATTATCACTACAATATCTATCAATACATACTTTAATGTATTTTAACTAATTTTATATTATATGTATGCAGCTACAAGCAATTTTAGTACATTTTCTTTGTGCTTTTTATGAATTTTAACTATTTTCTCAAGGTGAATTTAGCACTAGAATTTTAACATTCCTTTATTCAAATGGAATTTTCAGGTTCAGGTCAGATTGTACCTGACCTGTGCAGGACTCGAGTTCTAGCCCCTATACCCTCCTTGAACCCAATATAAGAATTAATTTATACTGCAATCAAAGTGTCATAATTTAAATAAAAAATGCTTTGCCACTTTATAATTATCATTTTTTCTCCAATTTCTGTTTTAGTATTGAATTAAAAGCTCAGGAACTAACCAGTGCTCAGAGATCTACAATATATGCTCATCTTGCATCACACCTGCCTTGTACCAAAGAAACTTTACAAAAACGAGCTAAGAAATTGAGGTTAGACCAAGAAGATGGGAAATTAAAAGAACCAATGCAGAGATTAAAAGATGGTAATAAATTTTTCTTTTTGATTACTTTTAGGTAGCTTTCATTATAAAAAGCTACTTATTGCAGCCGTTTGGAGGAAAGCGATTTAAAAAAATTTTGGTATATTTTCATCGATCATGACCCCCAGACCCCGAAACCACCCTCCGTTCAAAAGTTGATATATATATGTCTGATCTTTGTCACACTGTAACTCTCGTATTTATGAACCGATTTGGATGAAACTTCGTGTATACATAGTATATACTAATGTCTAGAACGAGTTCGTTGGCCAGCTTCATCTGCCATTTTGAAACAAAATGGTGGCCATTTAAATTTTTTTTTTAATTTAAAATTTGAAATGTGGTACCAAAAAATTAAAAAATATTTTTTTCTTATATGTTTGACCTTGATATGAAGATTCCGGAGCAGTTTTTGTTTCGTCTATATCTTAAAAAATGGCTGAGTTATAGCACGTTGAATTTCCAATGTGGCTGACATTTTAAAATGACCTGATTTTTGTCACTCAATAACAGGCGTATTTATGAACCGATCTGGATGTACCTTAATGTATACATAGTACATACCAATGTCTCGACCGAGTTCGTTCGCCAGCTTCATCCGCCATCTTGTTTCAAAATGGCGCCCATTTAAAAAAATTTTAAATTTAAAATGAGGTACCAAGAAATTAGAAAATGAAAAAGATTTTTTTTGTATGTGCTTGACCTTAATACAAAGATTCCGGAACAGTTTTTATTTCGTCTATATCTCAAAAAATGGCTGAGTTATAGCATTTTGAATTTCTATTGTAGCTGACATTTTGAAACGACCTGATTTATCTCATGCAATAACAGGCATATTTATGAACCGATTTGGATGTAACTTGGTGTGTACATGTACATACAAATGTCTAGACAGAGTTCGTTGGCCAGCTTCATTCTCCATCTTGTTTCAAAAGGGCTGCCATTTAAAAAAAAAATTGAATTTAAAATGAGGTATCAAAAAATTGGAAAATGAAAAAGATTTTTTTTATGTGTTTGACCTTGATAACAAGATTCCAGAGCAGTTTTTGTTTCGTCTATATCTTAAAAAATGGTTGAATTATAGCACTTTGAATTTCTAGCATGGCTGACATTTTGAAATGATCTGATATTTGTCACGCGATAACATGTATATTTATTAACCTATTTCGATGTTAAAAGTAGGGATGCACCGAATATTCGGTATCTATTCGGCCATGTTACCGAATATTCGGTTTGGCCGAATATCAAACTATTTGGTATGCCGAATATCGAAATATTCGGCCAAACCGAATACTTAAAAAAAAAAAATTAAACATATTTTTTAAAACCTTATGCAACTTCTACGTTTAACAGTCAACTTATAAAGATATTTAGAATAATTAGAAACAGAATAATATTTAAATAAAAGAGAATGTTTTTACATTATTTATTTGGTGTTTGTTAAGTATTATTTAAAAACCAAAATTAACCAATCACGAGGATTTTCATAAGAATTATTTATGTACAAATGCAAGTTCCTGAACATTGTCCAGTAAATAATCTGTTTCTTGCTAAGATATTAAGAACAACGTTTACACAATCTCTCAAAATGATTGCCTATTTCAGACACCGATCTAGGATGCATTTAAAAACTTCCTTGCTTAATCAAAAGGAATAGAACAGTTATTCTTTCTAAGTTGCCACCATATAAAATTTTAATTAATTGTATTATTTATTTACTTTTACTTTAGTCTCTTCCTGACAAACAAATAATATATAATCCCGTACAATTTTTCTACCAATATTTTCGCAATTTCTCTTTGATTTTAAAATGTTTGTTTTAGAATTTAAGAAAATTTTATTCATTTGTTTTAATTCTCAGAAGAAAACATGAAATTTAAAATTTTGTTAATTAAAATTATTTTTATAACTATATTCTTAAATAACTCAAAGCAGATTTTTTTTCGGCATAAAGTTTACTTGAAAAAAAGCTCTTGTTTATTAAAATAATAGTTTGTTTTAAATATTATGTAAAATTGTTTTAAAATTTAACATTTTAATGCCTTTACACTTTGAAATATAAAAGTATTCGACAAGCCGAATATTCGGTATTTGGCCGAATAGTTACTATTCGGCCTAGCAGTTACTATTCGGCTCGCCGAATATTCGGTATTCGGTTCGCCTGTTGGCCGAATATTCGGTATTCGGCCAAAATCACTATTCAGTGCATCCCTAGTTAAAAAAGCATGTAGATAGCATATAGCAATGTCTTGCCCAAGTTCGCTGGCCAGCTTTATCAGCCATCTTGTTTCAATATGGTGGCCAGTAAATTAAAAAAAATTATAATTAAAATAAGGTGCAAAAAAAAATAGAAATTGAAAAAGATTTCTTTTTTTGGGTGACATTTTGAAAAATCTGATTTTTTGCCTGCGACAGCACTCATATATATCAACCGATTCCGATGTGAGTGAGCATGTGCGCTGGAATTACTAAAGTCTCTACCAAGCTCACTGGTTAGCCTCATCCACCATATTGCCTTAAAATGGCAGGAATTTCAAGATATTCAAGAACTTCGCAACCAAATATAAGTTACTTTATATAAAAACAACTTAGATAAAGCTGAGTAATTTCACGAAATTCTCTTTCATAATGATTTAGTATTAATAAAAATTAGTATTGTACCTCCTATAATCAGTTTCCACTAAATTGAGCTTTGTGTGTTTGAATAATATAAGCTGGCTTTTTAAAAATAAGGAATATGAAAGCTACCTCTTCCTCCCGGCACTGGCCGGAAGGACTTTTAATTATTTGATTGTATTTTGCTAATTTTGCCTATTACATTCTGTGACATTAAAGTTTAGATTTTCTTACTCCACATAGATGAAATCATTAGGCAGTAATTCACACTTTATAGAAACAATTTTCAAAGTTAAAGAATAAGATTTTTCTGCACTAAAATTGACAGTTTTGGCTCTAATTTTTCATGATGTATTTTTTCTTGGTATAATGATGCCCTTTCTTCAGTTGCAATCTTAATATTTAAATTACATGCCAATTAATAAAAATATTAGTATTAGGTATTCCTTTATTTGCCTTTCAAGAGTTGCAGGTTTGTTTTACTATGATGCACCATAGTAAAACATTCCTGCAAACCCACATTTAAGCAAAACATTGAAATGATGCAGATTTTTTATGGGTCCTTCAGGATGTATAATTTTTTCCTTGAAAGATCACAAAAGTCATATGTTGTATTAAATACAATAAGTAAGTCCTATTTCTTAACAGAAGACATGCTTTTGTGAAAAAGGACCCAGGATTTCAAAAGCCTATTGATGAAATCATTGATCATCTTATTTCCCCCTTCCAAAATTTATTCCTCCCTTCCTTTTTCCATCAGCACAATAAGATAATAATTTGTAACCTTTAAATAAATAAATAAAATATATATATATAATCTGCAGTATTTGTTATTTTGAAGTAACTATAAATAAATAATTAGTCATCTAAGTTTCCCTCTTCCCTCCATTAGAATGTTTAAAAGTTGTATTTACAAAATTGAAACCTTGTATTAAAAAATGCATGTTATTGTTACTTGTTTTGGTCCCAGAAAGCCCTTGCTTTATTTTTATGTAAAGTATTCTGAGCAGATATAAAATCTAATCTGTAAGTTGTATATTGATTTATGATATCACTTTGTAGTCTCTGTGTTCAAAGTTTTATACAGTGTGCAGCAGGTATTTGAGAACACACACATAGTTGAAATCCCACCCTGTGCATCATAGTTACAAATCCATTACATGTAAACATCTCGGAACCTGGACTAACTGAGGAAATGAAGAGCCATACTGTCATTGTCTCAATGGCTGAATAACACTCAGATTTAGAACTCACCCTATCATTCATCTTTGAAGTAAGTAGCAAACTGAAGGCTTCCAGGTTTGATGTGGCAACTGTTTCATACAGGAAACTGAATTTTCAGCAATATGACATTATCAAGATGCCTGAATTTATCATTCGTGTAGATGAAAAAAATCCAGGAAGTTGATGAGAGTACTTGTTATGGAGCTGCAGGTTGATAGGCCATCATCCAATGTGTGATTCATGATGACCTTTGTTAAAGATTCGTACATGATGAGGAAAAGACAATTCTTGTTAGAGAGAAGTAGTGATAAGTGTCTGAATAGAGCAAAGCACCTCCTTAATAAGCTGAAACATCCAGAGGAGCCAGAAATTCTGTTGTTTCTCTCCAATGAGAAAAACTTTGTCCAGGTCCAGAAAATAAATTGTAAAAAGATCAGTGGCTATGTAAAATCTCCGAAGATGCTCTGATCATCATGCACACCAACTTTTGAGTCTCACTGGTGATTATGAGGTCATGAGCAGCGAAGGCAACATGATGCCTCAAAATTAATTTCTTCAAGGCACCGGAGTAAATGCCTTTGCTTATACCAATATGTTACAGCTCTTGATAACCTTTGTACCACGTGGGAGGCCGTATATTTTTTAACAAAACTGCACCATTCCGTAAAGCCTATACAAACCAGTGATGGCCAAAAACTTTCATGATCATGTCATCCTCAACTTGTTCCCCCCCAGCTCCCGAGATATTAACCAGGTGTGCACGTATTGGGTCTGGTTGAGAGGGACTCCAATAGTCATTCGCACAACACTTTGCAATAGCAAATGTTCCCAATGCCTATCTGTTTATTGCTTCCAGTCAATTTTGACAGCATGTAGAACATGGGTGCAATACCTTCAGTCTCAGGTCTGATTTCAGTCTTGAAAAGATTTTTGACTAATTCTAAATTCTACTTTGTATACTTAAATAATAGCAATTTTACCATCAAGAACATTTAATCACTTTCTTTTATTGTAGGAGATCAATTTTAACCATAATGCAAGGCATAGAAATCTTCTAACCCATTTTCTAGCACCCATGATGTAGAGGCAGTTATTGTGGCTGGCTGTGGTTTCAATGAATGATGTCATCCATTGTGTATGTGGTCACCTGTACAGAACGTTAAAATATAAAATATCTCTAGGGTCTGTTCCTGTTTGAAAGCAAGCATTATTTTGTTCTCAAATAACTGCCGCACCCTGTATAGGCATAAATTGATTTATATTTTGCTATAATAATTACATTTTAAACTACAGTGACTTCTCACTTATACGACTCTCAGTTATACGACTCTCTCAGTTATACGCCGAATTCTCTTGGTCCCGTCCATGCTTTATGGGAAATAATGATAAACTTCTCTCAGTTATACGACTGTTTCTCTCACTTATACGACGCTTTAAACGGTTCAGGCGATTTTACATTTCTCACTCTAGAATTAATTTTTATAATCTTTAAAGTACAAATCATTCACGTTTTCTTACATTTATCCTTTCATTATTGTTAAAGTGTTTATGAATAATGAATAACATTTCTTATCTACCTTCCTTTGTTATTAACGATGAAATCTATGGCGGGAGGGTGATTGTATGGAATTCTCTTGTGTCTGCCATTTAACAAAACCAAATGACTACCTGCAGATCACGTCTCTGTATGGCACTGGTGGAAAAATAAGAGTTTTTGCAAAATGCATTTTCCTGGAAAATTTTAACAGCTTTAAGGAATGCGTCGTCTTTTAGGAATGAGGTTGTTTTAAGAAAAATAGACTTTTATTTTAAACTTAACAAATCGAAAATGGCAGTTCTTGAACATCACTAGAAAAAAATACTAAAGCGAGAACATATTGGAAGCACATTCCAAGCTATTATCATGCCAAAAGACCTATGCGCGTACAGCCCGCACAGCGAAGGGGGGAAAATGCGTACGTCGCAAATCGCTACAAGCTTCCGTACTAGAATCGTGAAAGGTTATTCATTTCGCTGTAATTTTTTCAGTTTGCTGCATGTCGATACCTAAACTGAAAATGTCAAAACGTAAAGCATTAAGCATACAATTCAAAGTTGAAACCATTAAGGAATATGATAAAAATTTACTACAATCAAAGAAGGCATTAGCTGCTCTCTTCAATCTGCCAGAATCGACACTAAAAGAAATTCTGAAAAATAAAAATGGCATTATAAATGTATCTAAAAATGTCGATTCAAAGAGATCCAGGATACAATGTGGCAGATTTAAAAAATTGACATCAGCATTAATCGCGTGGTTTAACCAAATGCGAGCTTCAAATTTACCGATAGATGGTGTGATTTTAAAAAAAAAAGGCTTGCACTCTTACTGAGAAGTATGGAATCGAGAATTTTTCAGCGTCTTGCGGTGATTCGAGAAGCTAAAAAAAGACATCGACTTTTGCATCGCCGCATCACAGGAGAAAGCGCATGTGTTAATGGAAATGATGTTAGACAATGGTTGCAAAATCTACTTATGTTAATTAAGGATTAAGGGATATAAAGACATTTTTAACTGCGATGAAACGGACTGTTTTTCAAGCTGATGCCAGATAAGACATTATCATACAAAGAAGAACCATGTCAAGGGGGCAGAAAAAGTAAAGAAAGATTAACTATCCTTTTTTGCACAAATAGTGATGGTTCAGAAAAATAGAACCTTTAGTAATAGGAAAATCAAGAAAATCTCGATACTTTAAGAATAAAAAATAATTGCCATGTGGCTACAGAAATTTAAAAAAAGCATGGATGACATCAGAGATTTCCATTGATTTTTTAAAAGAGGTGGATGATAAATTTCAAAAACAACAAAGAAAGGTTTTACTTCTAATGTATCAATGTCCATCACATCCCGATGTAAAAGATCAGCCGTTTCTGCAGCAAATTAAATTTTTAAATTTGTTTTAGGAAATTCAGTTTTCCCACAAGACCAAACTGCTAGTTCAACGGATGAACCAGATATTGAGAGCGTATGCAATCCTTTAATAACGAAGTCTCGAATAAAATGTTTATGGATGAAGGTATTAATTTCGGTACAGATGTCATATTCGCCCCATATTAGAGCGATTTTTTTTGGTTGCCAATTTGGCGAAAACATCAACAGCATAAACAACATAATCTGGGTTACCACATCACTTTGGCGCAAGTTAAGTACCCGTTGCTTATATGATATTGGCAACAGAAAAAATTCGCGCCAATATGGGGCGAATATGACATCTGTGCCTTAATTTTAAAAGTTATGTAGAATGTGATGTTAAAGTCTTCTGTCAGAACTGAGAACTGCTGAAGAAATCTTTGAGGATATTAATATTGAAGACGTGAGCAAGGAGGATGACCAAGATGAGAGCAATGTACCTGCTGTTGTAAATTTTTCAAAAGCAAGTACCGCTTTAAATAAATTAAAGAATTATGTCCATCAAAATGATTATTCCCAAACTAGCTTAAAAGCTTTATTAGACTTAGAGAAAGACATTTTCTATTTCCATCTATGGCAGAAACAAACTAATATCACTTCATTTTTTGAAAAAATCTGATCTGTAAATTTTTAAAATAAACATAGTGGTAAATGAACAATTTTGTGAACTTTTTAAACATATTTTATGTTTAATTTTTTAACACATTTTACAAATTTTGTTAAAATATGTTCTTAGTACTCAAAACGTATCGTTTTTAGTATAGGTAAAATAATTAATGCCTATAAAATTCGAAACTTGTATTATAAGGCGGTCTCTCACTTATACAACTCTCTCAGTTATACGACTTTTTTCTACGGTCCCTTGAAAGTCGTATAAGTGAGAGGTCACTGTATTATGTATTTAAATAAAATCTTGGATTTTAGTTATTGTAAAAAATATATTGAAATATTAGAACTGTTTAAATTATTGATACTCATTAATATTCATTATATAATATTAAAATAATGAAATTTCCTGCAAAACATGGCCACATAAGAACCAAAAACCACTGATTCTTTAATGTTATTGAATAAATGTTGATGTTTGTGTGCTTAGTAGAAATTAAAATCATCAGAACAAAGTTTACATAAAATATTAAATTATTTACATGAGTATCACTAATTTGTGGGAATACAATGCATTTTAAATGACTGTAAAATGTAATAAGGATCAAACCCCTGGTGCATGTGAGTAAAAAAGAGCAGCGCGTAAAGCACTGTTGCGTTTTGAATGCACTCCCAAGAGAGTCTGATGAAATTGTTCTAAAATGTCAGTCTCTTAAGGTGGAAGTAAAGCGGAATTCCTAATTTGGAATATTTGTTAGATGGAAACAGTTATGTATCTATTAAAACAATTTTTAAATATATCTTACTATTTAATTTGATCCAAGTTAAGGTTTTCGGTACATATAAAAATGATAGTTAAATATGTAATATTCTTGCATTGTATGCTTCAGTTTCGAATACATGGAGACCAAATTCTACATTTGGGTGAAAGATTGCTAATGTGGTACAAAATGTACAAGTTGATAGGAAATACTTTCATTCAGAACTCAACTTGAAAATGCAATATATTACAGAAATATTATACAACATTTTGACATAACAAATTTGTCAATGTATTTATTTTATATTCAATGAAATACAGTTTGCAAAATTTATACTTAAATGTTGTAAAAAATGTAAATTTTATGCTGCATGTAATTTCTTCGAATAATAATGATGAATGATGGGATATGCAATATGTTAAGCTAAGCTTTATCTGTTTTCATGCTGTATACATCTGTTTCTCTTGTTAATTTGTATATGCTTGTTCAGATAATGAAAATTATATTTTATAACAATACTTCTGTGAAAATTATTTTTCAGTTTTTTAAATATTTTACATTTAAATTTTAAATCCAGGTATTTCTGAAGTAATGCCTGAAATGATGGAGAAATATGCTGCACGCCTAAAAGAATGTGATGCTAAGTGAGTTGGAACTTAATTTCATAAATCATCCTAAAACTTTGTATTCAGTTGAAAAACACTTTTTTGTTTTGTATTGCATAAGTAATAAGCATATCTGTTCTTAAAACATTTGTATTTTAAAAGTATGAATAATTACAATGAGCTTATTTATGTAATTTATTTCTTAGAGATGAAGAGAAAAATGAAAATGCCGTGGCTGGAACCGATGGTGAAGACAGCAAAGATGAAAGTGAAAAGAAGCCTTCTAAAGTACCTAAGAAACATTTTGAATGGAATGATACTATCAGGTAGCATAAGATATCTGTTTATATTAGTTAATCTTGTTAATGTCTTTAATAATTTACACTTTGGAATGCCTTAAAATGTATCAAAATGTTGCATTTATTCGGAAAATATATTGTAAATATTTATTTTGAGCAAGTTCCTCACATAGTTTTTTTAATACTTAAAAAAGGAATGTAAAAAAAAAAAAAAAAAAAAAAAAAAAAAATCTAAGTCTTAATATGCTTTTAAACATTAATTTATTGATATTATATTTATTAAAAGCAAAAATATGAATAAGGAAAATTTAATAGTTTGTGCATTTGCTTTTACTTTAGAAAAGTAATTCACTGTTTGTGTGAAAGTTAAAGTTGTTTTAATGCATTAAAAGTATGCAATTCATTTTCACAACAATATTTTAACTTTATATTTAATTTTTAAAGCAATGAAATTAAAGGTTTTTGCATACTTTTAATTGCAGGTTGTTTTTGCAAGAAATGTCTTTTTGTATTTTTGTGCATAAAATAGTTGAAGTATTTGATGTTTTGTTTCCCATGCAAAAGCACATTTGGCTCTTTTGCCAGTATACATTTATTAATTTACCTAAACCTTTAAATATTTTATGAGAACCTAAGTTTAAGTCTGATTAATTCTATAATGTAAACACCATGTAAAAATAAAGTTCCATCAGTATCTCATAAAAACTTTAAGTATCTTCCTTGCATTTGGATATAGTTTTCAGTTCCAAGTAAAACGTTGTTTAACTGAAAAATAAACTTTTTGCAATATTAGGATTGAATTAGGAAAAATTATTTTACTATTATTTCTGCAAAATTGGCCAGCTGAATGTGCTTATGTTGCTCTTCTTATTTATTGGAGTATAGTGTACTATTTTTTTCAAATGAAAATCAAATTTCAAAGTAATTGCTTAAGAGATGCAAAGGCCAACCTAGTGAAAAAGATTCCATGCTGGGACTCGATCGTCAGTGTGCTATAGGACTCGAACCTATAGCACACTGACGTTCTACTGACTAAACCACATGGAACGAGGTTGGTCTTTGTGCACCTCTTAAGCAATTACTTTGAAATTTGATTTTCATTTGAAATATTGTATGCAAGGCGAATGTTTCTCTCAGGAAAAATTTCCAAATATTAGTATAGTGTACTATTTACAAATCATCAAATAATCAGTTTTGGTATGTCTCATATCATTATACTATATTCCCTGATGTAATTTTCAACTTTCCATATTTTTTTTAATATGATACATATAGTTGACATATCTTTTAGTCTTGCCAGAATTTTTTTCCCCTTTGGTACTTATTTTTCTAATGGCCATAAAATACTCTTTTGCACTTTCAGGTTTTTCTTGTCTGACTTCAGAGATGAATAATTCAGAATTGATTTAAATATTAAAATCAATTCATTAGTTAACAGCAATAAAAAATAAAATGTAGTAAAATCAATTGTGCATTTTCTTTATTGCATCACAAGACACATGTGATGCTTGCTTTCCTCCTCCCCTCTTCCACACATCTCTAGGTTTTGTTTTAGTTTGTTTCAATACCTCTAAAAGAATTTAGTAGTAGATATAGTCATAAACATTTTATCTCTCCAATGTGCCTTATTTTATTGCTAAGTGCAGATTTTAGGCAATCAGTTACAGTGGACTTTAGTTAATGGTTTTTGCTTAACCTCTGGTAAATGAGGATAATTTTGTGTTTGCGACAATTTTCCGAAATTGCAATTAATGTTAAGTACATTGCTTAATGCCCCTCACTCATCAGATAATGCGGACAATTTTTTCACAAATTGACCAGATTGAATCTAAATTAGTTTCGCACATTATTTATTAAAAAACAACTTTAGTGAAATTTTGATTTATTGGGAGATCAACAAATTGTCATTGACAGTGAAAAATAGAAAGGAAATATTTCGCTGCAAAAAATATTTTCAAAAATTGCTAATGGTTGTTCATCCATAGTACCAATCAAAATTTAGTGTAACAGTTATTTTGTTTGTACTATTGAAGAATAAGTTTTGTTTTAGCATACAGTTGGAAAACAGGGGCACTTTGTTAATAAATATCTTTGTAAAAATAAACATTTACAATTGTCTTTCCAAAAAATAAAATTGAAAATTTCAATCATGCCCTATAAAACATTAAAACAATTACTAAAACAGGGATCTCTCATTAAAATGTGCAAAAATAAAATCATTTTATAGCAATAAAAGTGTCTTCCTCCAAAAAAGTTATAATAATAGGAAAATTCTGATTATGCCAAAATAAATTATTTCATTAAAACTTTGAATCACCAAAAATATGAAACACAAAAAATGTACTCAAAACAATGAACATTTAAAAATTCCTTTACCGGAAATAAAATGCTACAAATTTTTAGGCAATGTACTATTTTTTCAAAAATCTCTTCAATTCTCTTTCAAAGTTACCAATAAGTTTGTTATATCAATCGTTTCATCCCATGAGGTAGGACTTTGTGGAAGTTTCCTTCCTTCATTTTTGAGATGCATCAAAAGCTTGTTGTAAACTGTCTTCTATTTATTTTTAAAAAAATTCATGGAGAAAAATCTTTGATATTTTAGAATTTTTGTTTTTTAAATGGTTCTTGGAGGTTTCTTCAATACAGGTATATAAAATTTACCTTTTAACAACCAAAAATTAGATACGGAGACCCTTTGATAAAGAAAAGTGTTGAATAAAAGGTAAATTCAAACATCGCTGTATGAACACTGAATAAAATTATTGATAAGAAAACAAAATTTATTATATAGCTAAACAAAGTAAACTGGATTCCTTACTGGGGATTAAAGTTGGTATTATTTAAATAAATCATATGTAATAGGAAATGTTTTTCTTTAGGAAATACTTATGTGATGTAGTTAGAATAAAACTGAAGTGTTATGAAGTTTCTAAAACCAGAATCCAGTCAGCTGAAGAATATTTGAAACATTTTTTAGAAGCCGAGGTTAAAAACCTTTGGCCTCCAGGTTGGATGCAATCAAGGTTAGAATTTTCTTTCATCTGTTGGAACTTTTCAGCCATAATTTTTTTTTATTATATTAATTTTTTTTATTTTTTACAGGACTCTGTTTAGAGAAAGTCGTGCTGCTCATTTCTATATTACGTAAGTTCATTTTTTATTACTAAATATTTTTTATGTAATTTTTATGTATGCTAATTTTTTCTTCTTTAATTTAAGGAATCGCCCTAAGAAGCAAATTCTTGTTCAGAAGAAAGCAAATAATCCCTTGCCTGCTGTAACAACAAAACCAGCTGTTTCTATTTTGAACAATACCATAACTCAGGAATCTGAATTTGATCAAATTTTCCATGATAAAAGTGTGCCTTTGATACCACCTGTAGAAAATGTATTAGAAAAGAAAGAAAATTATGATCTTTTAGCTTCAAACAATGGGGTTTCTGCTGAAGAAAGAGCAGCTGAGTATGCAAAACTCTTCACTCTTCCAATTCAGTCTTCTGTAGCAGATGATATTGCATCAAAAAATCAAGAAAGTGTATCTGCTCAGGCCAATTCCACTAAAGTAAACACAGATAATAACATTGCATCAACAGCTATTAATTCAAAAATAGAAACTGTTGTACACTCTAAACCTGCTGTTAAAAGTGATAAGCACTCCAGATCAGTTCAACAGCAGAATAAACAGTCCCCATTTCCTCCAAAAGTGGCAGATTATGCCGTTTTCCCTGAAGGGTCTCTTGCATCAGATATGTTAGCACGAATAATATGTGCTAGCTTAGCCGATTATCCATATTCTGGTTCTCATAACATTGAAAATGCTTCAAAGACACCTGTGATTTCTTCCAATCCAAGTTTAATGAAAGAAGCTCATTCATTAAATTCAAAATTCACAAATGATTTGCATACTAGTCCTAAAAAACTGGAAAGTGGAAAACCAAGTACTGATAAGAAAAAAGCTAGTCATGATATTGCATCACATTTACCTAATATTGGATTAAATATTGAATCTTTATTAAAAAGTCAAAATACTCCTAGGCAAAGTGATCCAGGGATTGTTAAAGTTAAAGGTCTTCCTACAGAAAATTCATCTGCTGTAAATTTAAAGCTAAAAGATACTATTGTTCCTCATTCACGACAGTTTGCTGAAGCATTCGAAAGAACTGAAGCTTCTGTAAACAAAAAACATAGTATGAAAGTACATAATATGCATGCACAGAATTCTCCTATTAGTTCTAGTTCTTCCTCTCGTCTTTTAAATGCTGCTGAGCATGCTGGTGACTATCCATCTAGCACCTCACCAAGAGGTTCTTTAGAAAGTGCTCATAAATTAGCATTAGAACTAGCTAATAAATATGGTTCTACTTCTCAGGGTACTGCCACTCCACCATACAAAAAGAGAACCAAATATACAACTAGTAACAAAATTAATGACCACTGGACTCAGTTATTTGATGCTAGTGTTGGTTCATCTCTTTTAGAAGGAATGAAAGGTTTTCCTTTTCCTGTAAGTATACCGAGCAGTTTACCTACACCTCCTCCTGCACATTCATCATCTCCTCATCGGACAGTCGCTCATTCTCAACATAATTCACCCAGAACAACTTCTCATATATCTCCTGGCTTAAGGAGTATACATGAATCTAAATCTGAAGCATCTAATCATAATTCTCAAACACATCCTAATATAATAACTGTATCTGATGTTCAAAGAAGGCAGTCTTTGGTAAGAAAAACATAATTTTTTAATCTTTCAACTTTAAATAATTTTAATATATAGAAATGTATATAATATTTGTATTTCTTTCTTGAATTAATAATTATTGAATTGAAAAATGATATTTTATTTGACATTACATAAATTGTTTCATTCAGTACAGTAAAGTGGAAGCTCCTGTTGCAACTTTAATATTTTACAGCTGTGATATAATCACTTTTTCTTTAATGTTAGACCTTGACTACATATGGGTCCGGTTATTTGAACTTTCAGTATCCCAACAGCTTTGCATAATGACTGTAATGTAAAATCATGCTGTAATTAAGATTTTAATGTTGTGTTTAATATAATTTTGTATCTATATGTTGTGCTGATTTTTTTTTTGGTATCTAATTTATATTTTTATTCAAAGTTCAATATCCTTAAATTGAGCTGTGTTGAAATATTAATATATTTTCAAAGTCGGCTATTAATTGTTTGATTACTGTTTAAATGGTTCTAATAAAATTATTCTCTAAAGCAATGGTACTCGCAATGAAGCCTGTGGGTCACATGTGGCCCCACAAGTTACACATAATATATATATATCATGTGAAACATTAATTAATGAATTATCCATGTCACATTTTAAATATTAATATTTAATAAATGATTTACATATTTTTCTTATGTTATTAATTTATGAAAATATTTTTAATTATCACTTGTATACCTCTAGAAAGTATAATGCTTTAAAGCGTCATCTAATAACAGTTATAAATATTTAATTACATATATTACTTTTTATTCCAAAACAATTTATTTTAACAATGAACTCAACAGCGCTTCCTAATGGTACAGTAATTCCTTTGATAAAATGGAATTCCTTTTTAGATGTACTATAGAGCAGCGTTTCTTAAACTTTGGGATCCCCCTTTGATCGGGGACTCCCAACAAAATGTTCTTAATTTAAGATTTTAAAAACTTATTTTAATGGTACAGACCTTATTTATCGTTCATTACAAATATTCTGTGTTTAGTTGGTGAAAAAATCAGTTGCATTACTAAGAAAAATCACATTTTAAGACAGTTAAAATATACATACTGCCCATAAAAAAGATGCTGCTGTTTTTATGAGATATATACAATGTTTAGTTCAATGTTCGAAATATGTATTCGCAAGTCTGGTTCGATATTCAATCGATTTCCATATTTATTTATTTTTTTCATGTGCACAAGGCTGGAGTAAGTCTTTTCAAACAAATATATTGCACAGAAGGGAAGTAAATGCTTGACAGCTTTATTTGCTAGTTCTGCATGACATGTATTTCTCACGCACAGCCAAAAATTAAGATGGCTATTTACTTAGAAAGCAATTTTCAAGGAACCATCGCATGATAATTCCGTTAGCTGGTTGTTCCTGCTTTAAGAATGTTAATGATTCCATTTCACTAATACTTTGGAAATGAAATGGATCCCCTATCCACTGATTTTTCTGACATTGAAGGAGGAAAATAAAGTCTGAGAGCTTCTTTCAAGTTCTTCAGGTAAACAACATAATTTTCAACAATATAATGGGAAATTGTGTCATCAGAGATTTGTAAGAAATCGAATAATGTTTGGAATCATTCAAAATTATTATTTTCAAATCGATTTGCCAACAAATCTATTTTTTATTGGTGCTTTTATTTTGTCCTGGACTTTGAAAATATGTACTGATGTTCCTTGTAAGCTTAAATTTAGCTCATTCAGAAAACTAAAACTGCCTGTAAAATATGCTACCTTGACAACGCAGGCGAAATCAGTTAAACGTTCTTTCAAATGATATTTGGGACCCAATAAAAATAGCCTTACTTCATCACACAGTGCAAAAAGGTGATTTAAAACTTTTCCTCGTGATAGCCACCTACAATCTGCATATAAAATTAACTGTTTGTTTTGACTCCCAATTTCCTCGCACAGAAATTTAAAAACTCTAAAATTCAAAGGACGAGTCTTGATAGTGTTGACTCCCAATTTCTTCGCACAGAATTAAAAAAATTCTAGAATTCAATGACGAGCTTTGATAGAATTTACCGAAACAACTTTGTTGAATGTAGATTTCAGGTCTTCAGGCATTTTTTTTTTTTTTTGTGACAATTGATACACGATGCATACAATAGTGTGTCCAAACTGCATATGGTGTTTTATCTTTATCGAAGCTGATCAAAAAATTAAATCAGATGCTCATAATTCGAGCCTATCTGTACTTATTTCAACACATATTGACCAGTTTCTCTTTTCTCGTATGAAACCAGCTAAACAGGTGAATAACACTTCTGTGAGATGGAATGAAATTGCAAAACAAAAAATCTTCACATACCTTATCACCAAATTCATAACTAACAAAAGCTAACAAATTCACATTATTGGAAATATCTAAACATTCATCTGCCCTGTAATGCAAAACAAGGAGTTATTTTTACACATTCAATTAATTGGCTCTCAATATTTTCAAATAAGTACGTCATTCTGTTCTTAACAGTATCATTAGATATTCAAATTAAATTTAGATCATTTCCTGCTTTTTCTCCTAGCATTGTTGTGACCACTTCTTTAGCAGCAGGTTGAATTAAATTCTCTGCTGTTGTATAAAATTTTGCAGACTTTGCTACCATCAAAGATACCTGATAAGAGGCAAAAATGACCTTTTCATTATTGGAACCATTTTCGGTCTTTTCAAATTAATTTCAGAATTGTTTTCAGTTCTTTTAACTTGCTTGTAAAAATGCCATTTGGTTTGTTTAAATACTCTTTATGTTTAGGTTGTAAATATCTAACGAGTTTGGCTATTTCAGACATTCATTGGACAGTATATCGTGACAAATAATACAAACAAACTGTTCTTCATTATTAATACAGGTGATCGTAAATCCCAATGTTAAGTATTCTTCAGCCAAGAGGTCTCTGGTTCGACTCCTGTTCCGGACATTTTTCACCCAGTTGGAAATTTACATCTCATATTATTTATTTACCAATTAGAATAATTGTGTAAAAATTAATCTAGTGTACATAGCTGCCAACAGATTTTTTCAGAATTCTTCCGAAAAATCAGCATGTTTTCCAATTTTACGCACGTAATGCATTTTCTACAGCTTTTCGTCATTTTCTTCCGATTTTCAGTCCTTTCTTATGCTTTTTACACGAGTTTCATCAAAGGATAGTGGAAAAACCCGAAATTTCATCGGAAGATGTGTAAAAATGAGAATTCTCCCAAAAAGGCACGTAAAAACACAAATTCCGTGAAAGGATCGCTAAATAACGCGAATTTCATCAAAAGATTGCATAAAAACACTATTTCTGTGGAAAGGTCACATAAAAACGTGAATTCCGTTAAAGGATCACGGGTAAAACGTGCATTTTGTCAAAAGATTGCGGAAAAAATGCGCATTTCGTCAAAAGATCGCGGGGAAAACCCAAACTTCACTGGGGGATTGTAGGAAAGACCCGAATTTTGGGAAAAGATTGCATAAACAATGCATAGTGGTGATTCTGGTCCGAATTTTCTGAAAATTAAAAAAAAATGCAGTCACTAATCTGAAAATTCGGACATAAAAAATATCGCAAATTTCGACAAATTGTCACCGAAAAAAGTAAATTTTGCCAATCGTTTGCAGGAAAATTTCCAATTTCCTCAAATGATTGCATAGAAAATGCAAATATCGTCAAAAGATCGCAAAAAAACCCAGAAATTTCGTTAAAAAAATCACGAAAAAACGGCAAATTTTATTAAAAGGTCGTGAAAAATGGCAAATTTCGTCAAAAGATCACAAAAACGGCAAATTTCATCAAAAGATCGCAAAAAAAATGCAAATTTCATGAAAAAAACCACATTTCGTCAAAAGATCGTGAAAAAACCCACAAATTTCATCAAAAGATTGTGAAAAAAAACCACATTTCGTCGAAAAAACCCACAAATTTCATCAAAAGATCGCGAAAAAACCCCACAAATTTCATCAAAAGATTGCTAAAAAAAACCCACAAATTTCATCAAAAGATCGCGAAAAAACCCCATTTCTTCAAAAGATCGTGAAAAACCCACAAATTTCGTCAAAAGATCACGAAAAACCCCACAAATTTCATCAAAAGATCGCGAAAAAACCCGCAAATTTCGTCAAAAGACCACAAAAACCCACAAATTTTGTCAAAAGATCGCAAAAAAAATATTGGTAAAAAAAATATTCTGGTCCGAATTTTCTGAAAATTAAAAAAAAAAAAATGCAGTCACCAATCTGAAAATTCGGACATAAAAAATATCTCAAATTTCGACAAATTGTCACCGAAAAAAGTCAATTTTGCGAATTGCAGGAAAATTTCCAATTTCCTCAAAGGATTGCATAGAAAACGCAAATATCGTCAAAAGATTGCAAAAAAATACCAGAAATTTCGTTAAAAAAATCACGAAAAAACGGCAAATTTCATTAAAAGGTCGTGAAAAATGGCAAATTTCGTCAAAAGATCACAAAAACGGCAAATTTCATCAAAAGATCGCAAAAAAATGCAAATTTCGTGAAAAAAACCACATTTCGTCAAAAGATCGCGAAAAAACCCACAAATTTCATCAAAAGATCGTGAAAAAAACCACATTTCGTCAAAAGATCGGGAAAAAACCCACACATTTCGTCAAAAGATCGGGAAAAAACCCACAAATTTCATCAAAAGATCGTGAAAAAAAACCACATTTCGTCAAAAGATCGGGAAAAAACCCACACATTTCGTCAAAAGATCGGGAAAAAACCCACACATTTCGTCAAAAGATCGGGAAAAAACCCACACATTTCGTCAAAAGATCGGGAAAAAACCCACAAATTTCATCAAAAGATCGTGAAAAAAACCACATTTCGTCAAAAGATCGGGAAAAAACCCACACATTTCGTCAAAAGATCGGGAAAAAACCCACACATTTCGTCAAAAGATCGGGAAAAAACCCACACATTTCGTCAAAAGATCGGGAAAAAACCCACAAATTCCATCAAAAGATCGTGAAAAAAACCACATTTCGTCAAAAGATCGCGAAAAAACCCACGAATTTCATCAAAAGATCGCGAAAAAACCCCACAAATTTCATCAAAAGATCGCGAAAAAACCCCATTTCTTCAAATGATCGCGAAAAAACCCGCAAATTTCATCAAAAGATCGCGAAAAACCCCGCAAATTTCGTCAAAAGACCACAGAAAACCCACAAATTTTGTCAAAAGATCGCAAAAAAAATATTGGTAAAAAAAATATTCTGGTCCGAATTTTCTGAAAATTAAAAAAAAAAAAATGCAGTCACCAATCTGAAAATTCGGACATAAAAAATATCGCAAATTTCGACAAATTGTCACCGAAAAAAGTCAATTTTGCGAATTGCAGGAAAATTTCCAATTTCCTCAAAGGATTGCATAGAAAACGCAAATATCGTCAAAAGATTGCGAAAAAATACCAGAAATTTCGTTAAAAAAATCACGAAAAAACGGCAAATTTCATTAAAAGGTCGTGAAAATGGCAAATTTCGTCAAAAGATCACAAAAACGGCAAATTTCATCAAAAGATCGCAAAAAAATGCAAATTTCGTGAAAAAACCACATTTCGTCAAAAGATCGCGAAAAAACCCACAAATTTCATCAAAAGATCGTGAAAAAAACCACATTTCGTCAAAAGATCGGGAAAAAACCCACACATTTCGTCAAAAGATCGGGAAAAAACCCACAAATTTCATCAAAAGATCGTGAAAAAAACCACATTTCGTCAAAAGATCGGGAAAAAACCCACACATTTCGTCAAAAGATCGGGAAAAAACCCACAAATTTCATCAAAAGATCGTGAAAAAAACCACATTTCGTCAAAAGATCGGGAAAAAACCCACACATTTCGTCAAAAGATCGGGAAAAAACCCACAAATTTCATCAAAAGATCGTGAAAAAAACCACATTTCGTCAAAAGATCGCGAAAAAACCCACGAATTTCATCAAAAGATCGCGAAAAAACCCCCACAAATTTCATCAAAAGATCGCAAAAAAACCCCATTTCTTCAAATGATCGCGAAAAAACCCGCAAATTTCATCAAAAGATCGCGAAAAACCCTGCAAATTTCATCAAAAGACCACAGAAAACCCACAAATTTTGTCAAAAGATCGCAAAAAAAATATTGGTAAAAAAAATATTCTGGTCCGAATTTTCTGAAAATTAAAAAAAAAAAAATGCAGTCACCAATCTGAAAATTCGGACATAAAAAATATCGCAAATTTCGACAAATTGTCACCGAAAAAAGTAAATTTTGCCAATCGTTTGCAGGAAAATCTCCCATTTCCTCAAAGGATGCAAGAAAACGCAAATATCGTCAAAAGATCGCGAAAAAATACCAGAAATTTCGTTAAAAAAATCACGAAAAAACGGCAAATTTTATTAAAAGGTCGTGAAAAATGGCAAATTTCGTCAAAAGATCACAAAAACGGCAAATTTCATCAAAAGATCGCAAAAAAATGCAAATTTCATGAAAAAACCCACATTTCGTCAAAAGATCGTGAAAAAACCCACAAATTTCATCAAAAGATCGCGAAAAAACCCCACAAATTTCATCAAAAGATTGCTAAAAAAAACCCACAAATTTCATCAAAAGATCGCGAAAAAACCCCATTTCTTCAAAAGATCGTGAAAAACCCACAAATTTCGTCAAAAGATCACGAAAAACCCCACAAATTTCATCAAAAGATCGCGAAAAAACCCGCAAATTTCGTCAAAAGACCACAAAAACCCACAAATTTTGTCAAAAGATCGCAAAAAAAATATTGGTAAAAAAAATATTCTGGTCCGAATTTTCTGAAAATTAAAAAAAAAAAAATGCAGTCACCAATCTGAAAATTCGGACATAAAAAATATCTCAAATTTCGACAAATTGTCACCGAAAAAAGTCAATTTTGCGAATTGCAGGAAAATTTCCAATTTCCTCAAAGGATTGCATAGAAAACGCAAATATCGTCAAAAGATTGCAAAAAAATACCAGAAATTTCGTTAAAAAAATCACGAAAAAACGGCAAATTTCATTAAAAGGTCGTGAAAAATGGCAAATTTCGTCAAAAGATCACAAAAACGGCAAATTTCATCAAAAGATCGCAAAAAAATGCAAATTTCGTGAAAAAAACCACATTTCGTCAAAAGATCGCGAAAAAACCCACAAATTTCATCAAAAGATCGTGAAAAAAACCACATTTCGTCAAAAGATCGGGAAAAAACCCACACATTTCGTCAAAAGATCGGGAAAAAACCCACAAATTTCATCAAAAGATCGTGAAAAAAAACCACATTTCGTCAAAAGATCGGGAAAAAACCCACACATTTCGTCAAAAGATCGGGAAAAAACCCACACATTTCGTCAAAAGATCGGGAAAAAACCCACACATTTCGTCAAAAGATCGGGAAAAAACCCACACATTTCGTCAAAAGATCGGGAAAAAACCCACAAATTTCATCAAAAGATCGTGAAAAAAACCACATTTCGTCAAAAGATCGGGAAAAAACCCACACATTTCGTCAAAAGATCGGGAAAAAACCCACACATTTCGTCAAAAGATCGGGAAAAAACCCACACATTTCGTCAAAAGATCGGGAAAAAACCCACAAATTTCATCAAAAGATCGTGAAAAAAACCACATTTCGTCAAAAGATCGCGAAAAAACCCACGAATTTCATCAAAAGATCGCGAAAAAACCCCACAAATTTCATCAAAAGATCGCGAAAAAACCCCATTTCTTCAAATGATCGCGAAAAAACCCGCAAATTTCATCAAAAGATCGCGAAAAACCCCGCAAATTTCGTCAAAAGACCACAGAAAACCCACAAATTTTGTCAAAAGATCGCAAAAAAAATATTGGTAAAAAAAATATTCTGGTCCGAATTTTCTGAAAATTAAAAAAAAAAAAATGCAGTCACCAATCTGAAAATTCGGACATAAAAAATATCGCAAATTTCGACAAATTGTCACCGAAAAAAGTCAATTTTGCGAATTGCAGGAAAATTTCCAATTTCCTCAAAGGATTGCATAGAAAACGCAAATATCGTCAAAAGATTGCGAAAAAATACCAGAAATTTCGTTAAAAAAATCACGAAAAAACGGCAAATTTCATTAAAAGGTCGTGAAAATGGCAAATTTCGTCAAAAGATCACAAAAACGGCAAATTTCATCAAAAGATCGCAAAAAAATGCAAATTTCGTGAAAAAACCACATTTCGTCAAAAGATCGCGAAAAAACCCACAAATTTCATCAAAAGATCGTGAAAAAAACCACATTTCGTCAAAAGATCGGGAAAAAACCCACACATTTCGTCAAAAGATCGGGAAAAAACCCACAAATTTCATCAAAAGATCGTGAAAAAAACCACATTTCGTCAAAAGATCGGGAAAAAACCCACACATTTCGTCAAAAGATCGGGAAAAAACCCACAAATTTCATCAAAAGATCGTGAAAAAAACCACATTTCGTCAAAAGATCGGGAAAAAACCCACACATTTCGTCAAAAGATCGGGAAAAAACCCACAAATTTCATCAAAAGATCGTGAAAAAAACCACATTTCGTCAAAAGATCGCGAAAAAACCCACGAATTTCATCAAAAGATCGCGAAAAAACCCCCACAAATTTCATCAAAAGATCGCAAAAAAACCCCATTTCTTCAAATGATCGCGAAAAAACCCGCAAATTTCATCAAAAGATCGCGAAAAACCCTGCAAATTTCATCAAAAGACCACAGAAAACCCACAAATTTTGTCAAAAGATCGCAAAAAAAATATTGGTAAAAAAAATATTCTGGTCCGAATTTTCTGAAAATTAAAAAAAAAAAAATGCAGTCACCAATCTGAAAATTCGGACATAAAAAATATCGCAAATTTCGACAAATTGTCACCGAAAAAAGTAAATTTTGCCAATCGTTTGCAGGAAAATCTCCCATTTCCTCAAAGGATGCAAGAAAACGCAAATATCGTCAAAAGATCGCGAAAAAATACCAGAAATTTCGTTAAAAAAATCACGAAAAAACGGCAAATTTTATTAAAAGGTCGTGAAAAATGGCAAATTTCGTCAAAAGATCACAAAAACGGCAAATTTCATCAAAAGATCGCAAAAAAATGCAAATTTCATGAAAAAACCCACATTTCGTCAAAAGATCGTGAAAAAACCCACAAATTTCATCAAAAGATCGCGAAAAAACCCCACAAATTTCATCAAAAGATTGCTAAAAAAAACCCACAAATTTCATCAAAAGATCGCGAAAAAACCCCATTTCTTCAAAAGATCGTGAAAAACCCACAAATTTCGTCAAAAGATCACGAAAAACCCCACAAATTTCATCAAAAGATCGCGAAAAACCCCGCAAATTTCGTCAAAAGACCACAAAAACCCACAAATTTTGTCAAAAGATCGCAAAAAAAATATTGGTAAAAAAAATATTCTGGTCCGAATTTTCTGAAAATTAAAAAAAAAAAATGCTGTCACCAATCTGAAAATTCGGACATAAAAAATATCTCAAATTTCGACAAATTGTCACCGAAAAAAGTAAATTTTGCGAATTGCAGGAAAATTTCCAATTTCCTCAAAGGATTGCATAGAAAACGCAAATATCGTCAAAAGATCGCGAAAAAATACCAGAAATTTCATTAAAAAAATCACGAAAAAACGGCAAATTTCATTAAAAGGTCGTGAAAAATGGCAAATTTCGTCAAAAGATCACAAAAACGGCAAATTTCATCAAAAGATAGCAAAAAAATGCAAATTTCGTGAAAAAAACCACATTTCGTCAAAAGATCGCGAAAAAACCCACAAATTTCATCAAAAGATCGTGAAAAAAACCACATTTCGTCAAAAGATCGGGGAAAAAACCCACAAATTTCATCAAAAGATCGTGAAAAAAACCACATTTCGTCAAAAGATCGCGAAAAAACCCACAAATTTCATCAAAAGATAGCGAAAAAAACCCCACAAATTTCATCAAAAGATCGCGAAAAAACCCCATTTCTTCAAATGATCGCGAAAAAACCCCATTTCTTCAAATGATCGCGAAAAAACCCGCAAATTTCATCAAAAGATCGCGAAAACCCCCGCAAATTTCGTCAAAAGACCACAGAAAACCCACAAATTTTGTCAAAAGATCGCAAAAAAAAATATTGGTAAAAAAAATATTCTGGGCCGAATTTTCTGAAAATTAAAAAAAAAAATGCAGTCACCAATCTGAAAATTCGGACATAAAAAATATCGCAAATTTCGACAAATTGTCACCGAAAAAAGTAAATTTTGCCAATCGTTTGCAGGAAAATCTCCAATTTCCTCAAAGGATGCAAGAAAACGCAAATATCGTCAAAAGATCGCGAAAAAATACCAGAAATTTCGTTAAAAAAATCACGAAAAAACGGCAGATTTCATTAAAAGGTCGTGAAAAATGGCAAATTTCGTCAAAAGATCACAAAAATGGCAAATTTCATCAAAAGATCGCAAAAAAATGAAAATTTCGTGAAAAAAACCACATTTCGTCAAAAGATCACGAAAAAAACCACAAATTTCGTCAAAAGATCACGAAAAAAACCACAAATTTTGTCAAAAGATCGTGAAAAAAACCACAAATTTTGTCAAAAGATCGTGAAAAAAACCACAAATTTCATCAAAAGATCATGAAAAAAACCCCACAAATTTCATCAAAAGATCGCAAAAAAACCCCATTTCATCAAAAGATCGCAAAAAAAACCCCGCAAATTTCATCAAAAGATTGCGAAAAAAACCCGCAAATTTCATCAAAAGATTGCGAAAAAAACCTGCAAATTTCATCAAAAGATCACAAAAAACCAACAAATTTTGTCAAAAGATCGCAAAAAAATATACCCTGGCTATGACACCTTGGCTATGAGTGTAGATTATTATCAACATTTTAATAAAGGTTTAAAGAAAAATGACCAGTAAGTTCAAGGTTTAAATCTTTTTTTTTTTCCTTCTTAATTCAACCCATTCATTTTCTAATGGGACACAAATCATGGAGACATTTCACACTTGCACACATTAATTAACTTTGTACTTATAAATTTTAAAACAGAATTTATTTTCTAAAACACCATTTTCATATTTAAAAAAAAAAATATGTATTGAAGGTAATCTATGCCACAACTACAACACATAGAATATAAACTAGTATTTTGATATAAACATCAAACATAATTTATATTAAAAAATGTAACTATATACATTTTAATATAAACTTGTTCTAGCAATCATAAATCCTGTGGTATGTAAGTTTAGCTGCCGTATCTTTATAAAAGATTATCTGTATAAAATTCTAAACACTTACTTTTTCTCAAATGACATTTTGATTTTGCTGTTTTATCTTTATGGTACATACTTGACATTGTTCTATCAAGTAGGAGAATAAACATATTTCAAAATAATTTATTTCAGATCCAAGGTCCTTGGAAGTCTAACCCATCACCACAATCATCTACCTCCCTTAGCCATTTTATGGCCAGTACATCCCCACCAATATCGAACCAGTGTAAACCTACCTCTCCTAATCATCTTGGCTCAAACTCTCATGTTAATATCTCTCCAGTTCCAGCTCATTCCATGTCTCAGATAGACAAAGTGTCAACACCTTTCAGTCGTAGTCATAGTCCTCTGCCTCCCAGAGCAAGTCCTTCACATTTATCGGCTTTAGGGCATACATCAAAAACTCCACCTTCCAGTTCATATTCTCATTTGGGACAAGCATCATTCTCAACACACCAGTCCAGTCATTCTATTTCACAAGCCATTCATCAAGCTATGCGTAATAACATGCTTGATCCTTCAAATTCTATAAATGTACCATCCTCCACAGGCACCTTAAACCTTAATCAAGGTAAGTGTCATACATTTTAAAATATTTCCCTCCCTCCCAATCCTTCAAACAAAATTATAATTTTTCACATAGATACTGATTTTTTCTCAAAAAATCAGTAATTATGTGAAAAATTACAAGAATACAAAATTGCAAGTTACTGAAACATTAGCCATATTTTTTAATGTAAAGTAAATGTAATCTTTTGCCTTCACTAATGGATAAACATACCTGTAACCTCTAAATATACATTTTATATTATCCATAGTGACATATATATTTATTCCTCAACAAAGAATTCATTCTTTATTATACTGCCTATCTATACAATTTAAGTCTAAATATTTTACACTCAGCTTTGAGTCATGCCATTTTAAGAAAGTTAAGTCTATGTTCAATTAATATAAGATAATTGAACTATTACCATTACAGGTTACACTTTTTTTTTTTCCCCCCATTTAAAACTTCTAATGACTATTCATGCAATTAGACAGATGGATAAATGTGTATACTATATTCTTTTTCTTTCCATCTTGTTAGGCATGCTTTTTTTATAAATTGAAAAGTATACTTCATGTGTGATTTATAGGCTTTTTTTACCAATTACTGCAGTTTTTCTTTTTTTTTAAGCTCTCTGTGCTGTAAATGCAGCAGTTATTGTTATTTTAGTATTTTTCTTACTTATGATTTCATTGAAATTTATATTTGGCCATTCAAAATAATTTAACATTAGACAAGATCTTGGATTAGACCCAGAAGTTTAGTTTAAAAATACAACTTATTTATACACACTACACATTAAACTATATTTTTAAAGTAAAATCTCTTGTATAAAGCTGATTTATTTGAGCTGCAGATTATACCTCATAAATTACAGACATGAGATTCTTTTGCGAATCTGCAATTTTTTTTCCTTTTTTTTTTTCTCCTATTGTCATATTTTTTTTTATATTTTTTTTTGTATGTCTTTTGTTGTTTACTCATTTAAATGAAAATTAAAAACGCAAAATCTGGCTTACCAAGTCACTTAATTTATCGTTCTCCCTCTTTCTCAAATTTCTCTTTTCTGCTATATCTGAAAATTCTACTCTTATCATTTTCATTTTCCGTTAATGTGTAAAATGGAACCAGCCAACCATGTTTTATGTTTTGCTTTAATTAAAGCTTCAAATTGCATACTCTACAAGGAGTAGTTTTTACTAGTTAACAGTGCTAGTCTAGGTATTCTAATCATATTAGACTCATATGCATTTAAAATACTTTGAGTTATCTTGAAAAGTGTTGTTAAATGTATAAGTTTCTTATATCTTGAAACTTGTAATTTCACTTCTGTTAGGCCTAATTACAGTTGCACTATATATTTTCTTATTCATGCAGCAAACTTCAAATTCATCTTTATCCAGAAACAAGCATGTTTTGCTACAGATTTCTTACTTATTTTGTAACTTATACATACATTTTAGTTGAAAATTATAATCATTTTTTATACTATTGCTTTAAACACACATACAAAAAAAAAACTAATAGCGAATAAGAAAAAAAATATATATATAAACACATAAAGAAACACCTCATGCCTTATCTTCTATAATCCTTTTAAATAAATAAAATACATGGAGTAGAAAATATATCTATTGCCAAAGTGTTCATCTGTTAATAGAATTATTTTTTTGTCATACGACTGTGCTTTACGGCTCCTGTCCCTGCAGGCAAAGACACTCGCGAGCTAATGCTAAACCTATGGGGAAGTTATTTTCTAATATCTCGTGTGCATTTCGACATTTTTAAATTTTTTGCATTGAATAGCTGAGGTCCATCTCTACATTGCTCTTTTTTTACTTTTTTGATTTTGGTTGCAGATATTTTTTATAAATAGTTACTTTCACTTTCGAAACCGGTTCCGTAAATGAAAGTGTCTTTCTAAAAGATATCTGCAACCAAAATCAAAAAAGTTAAAAAAAAAAAAAAAAAAAAAGCAATGTAGAGATCAACCTCAGCTATCCAATGCAAAAATTTATTTTAAAATGTCGAAATGCAAACGAGATATTGGAAAATAACCTCCCCATAGGTTTAACATTAGCCTGTGAGTGTCTTCGCCAGCAGGGGCAGGAGCCTTAATGGGTTAGAATTCTGCACTAGTTGGGTTGTACTAAACACCCCCCCCCCCCCCCTCCCAAAAAAAAAATAATAATTCAACCTTAACCAATGCACTTCAACCTGTGATGCTTAAAATGCATATTAGTGCCTTATTTTAAGCTATTATGAGAAAATAGCCTACAATCATGTCTTTAATATTATCTTTTATATAGAAAAATCAGCATCTCTTCATACTCAAACATGCAGTTTTTCATCTAAAACAAATGTTCCAAATACAATCTACAAGAGTCAAAACCTAACATAAAAAAATTTAAAGTGAACTTGACCCACAGCAAAATAGTAGAATGAACCTGGCCCACAATAGTGTGGGATTATTTATCAATATATTGGTAGAATATTGGCATTTTTAAAATTCAGACTCTGCTGAAGTTGATATATCCCAGTAAAGTATTGTTTTGCACTCACTACAATTTCGAGTCCGAACCTCGGGAAACAGCCCTGAATATCCCATTCCAAATGTTTTCACTTTCCTGCTTCATCCAAAACAGAAAATCTACCTCCTCTGATTATCTCAAAGTTAAGATTATCCCAATCTTTTGGTATATATTTCCTTGCTGATTTACTGCAAACCACAAATTCGACTTTAATGCTTGTGCCCTTTCTTCTCCTGCTGCTGTCATACATATGCGATAAATCCAGATATTGATATATCATGGCGAATCATATGAGCTTTAATGTGTGCTGGTTATAGCCAGTATAATTCATATGGCAGTTAGAGCGTGGCTTCTCAACAGATATCTCTGTAGGTTTTTCCGAATGAATTTATATCTGTGCTTAAAATAAGTGTCTGGTATAAGATATATTTGATATTTTTTGTTTGCCCCAGTTATAAAAAAAATTACTTTAAATACATTGAAATTTTATATAGTGAATTTCAATGGATTATTATCTAAATTAACTTATTACTACTTCTAGCAGATTTTATTATGAAATTTCTGTACAGGGAAATGTCTTGAGTTATTTAATGAAAAAACTTTTTTTTTTTTTCTGTAAGAGATACATTAAACAATTTAAACAATGTTAGATAATAATTCAGAGAATTGAAAAAATAAATAAATTTACAAGGTTGGTGTGACTAATTTTTGTAGTAAATCTTAATCTTCCCAAAATATGCAGTATTTTTTACATTTCTAAATTCATATTTTAAGCCACCCAAGCAATTATTTGCTAAATTAAAAATAAGAATAAAAAGCTCATTAATAAAGTTGTTTTTCAGGAAGGGGTGATTTGCTTATGCCAAGCTTAAATGAAAGCCATATATGCCAAGGGGATAGAGATGCACAGCTATGACTTGGCCTGGGGACACCATGTTTACAAAATAAATTAAATCTGAATCAGTCCAGCCAATTTGAACCAAATAATAAAAAAAAAAATTTGATATTTTTAATCTACAATTAAAATTCTATGAAAATATTATTTTATACATTTTTAAGTGGCCAATTTTTAATTTAATTAAATGAACTTTTAAAAGAAGTCATATTTAATCATATCATGACTTCAATCATATCAAGATGCAATAAAATGAGAAGAATAGGGAAAATACTATCTTTAAAGAAAATCATATTAATGGTATAGTAATGGTGTAAATGCAAATAGTTATTGGACAATTGGTTCATTTTTTCTATATTTTGTTTTAAAAAATATAGAAATTACGTTGTATGAGAAAATAGATATAAAAACTTTGATTTATTGCTTTTTTAGCAAACCCGTCCGGTGTTGCCTGGGGTCCTTAAATAATAACCTTAAACAAAACTCAAATTTGTAGGCATTTATATCTTTTAAAATTCTTTTAAATGAACCTAATTTTGGAGACCCCCATTGCCTTCTGCAGCATCTAGAGTGTTCCCAACAAACTTTTTTCTGAATGAACATGTAACATGGGTCCCCATTACCTGAGGCAGCATGTACCTGAAGTGTTCCACACGTGCTGAAGACAAACGGAAACCAAGTTGATTGAGCCAAACCTTGTAGTAATAAATAAAAAAAAAAGAATGCATCATTAATGTTAGAAAATGTTGGTAACTGAAGTATAAGGTAAAATTTCATAATACAGAAAGTAGCTGAATTGTAATCTAAGTTGAATGAACCAAATCCTGTTGAAATTGGGTCTTTAGAATTCAAGGAAAGAATGTGCCCCCAAGCGGTGGAAAATGCCTCCTCCCCTTGTAAATTCCACAAATTACTTTTAACATTAACGTGATTTTTAATTTACTGCTGCAGTTTGTAAACATATGTTGATGCTGAAAAAGTAGATTAATGTTTGAAAAAAGTGGTAGCTGAGGTATAAAGAAAGGCCAGGCCCTGGGGGGCAGGTTCTTTAACTGGAATGTAGTTGGATATGAGAAATTTTTTTTTTTTGTAGTTTTAAAGTAGCTGGAGGACACTGAAACTATCTTAAAGAAAACTTTAATAGAATCGGATAGTTTTTAAAGAAGCTCCAACAAAGGCCCCAAGAAGGAGATTAATATTCAAAATCGGTGATAGCTGAAGTCTGGTGAATTTTTTTGTCATTCATGTAGTTGCAGGAGGACTTAAGAAGTTGTTTAAAAAAAGAAGCTAGTGAATCAGACCGTTTTTAAGGGACCTATAACAAAGGGCCCAAAGCGGGCCAACTGATAGTAAAGAGCAGGGTCCTAACATGGAAACTTGTTAAAAGATCTAAGTTCTTAGCACTTTAGATCTTCAATTAGTCAAAATTAAGCATAGGGTATGAATTAATCATTAGAATAAAATTTTAAAGAAATGCACAAAAAAGGGGGGGGGGGGGGTGGAGAATGCTTAAAACAGGGCTGTAGGGTCCAGTAAAAATAAGAGGGTGTTGGTCCAGGGAGTCCCAAGACTCAACTTTAAAATTTTGCATTGGGAATGCAAGAAAATTAGATAGTGAAAAATGCATACTGCACAAGAAGTGCAAGGAGACCCGGACCGGGCCCTATGGAACCCTAGGGTGCCCCAGGATTTTAACTGGAATAAAGTAACAGGAGAATAACTAAATGGAAAAAAGGTTCTAAAAATGAAGATTGGATGAAGAGGAGGCAATTTATTAACAATTTATGGTGCAAAAACTTTAAGGGGCCCTGTACTGGGGCCAGGTGCTTAAGTGGCAGACAGTTGCATATAAAAATATATTTTAGTAGTTTTTAAAGTAGTCAGAGGATGCTAAAAATATGTTAAAGAAAACTGCAAGCAATTTCGATCTTTCTTGAAGAAACTGCACCAAGGGCTCCCGCGAAGGGATTAATGTTCTAAATTGTTGGTAGCTGAAATCTGATTCCTTTATATATATATATATACACATACATATTGTCGTTCATGTAGTTGCTGAAGACAGGGGTGATTCTGTTCCGAAAAATTAAGACAGTCATTTCCGAAAATTAAGAAATAAATCTGTCATAAATCCAAAAATTCGGACATAAACTATATCGTGAATTTCGACAAATGTTCGCCGAAAAAAAAACGATTTCATGAAAGGATCGCGGAAATAACGCTACTTTCGTTGAAGAATCGCGAAAAAAATGCCAATTTCGTCAAAGGATCGCGAAAAAACGGCAAATTTCAACAAAGATCGCGAAAAACGTGAAATTTCGTCAACCGATCGCGAAAAACCCGCGAATTTCGTCAAAAGATCACGAAAAAACGGCAAATTTCGTCAAAAGATCGCGAAAAAACCGCATATTTCCTCAAAAGATCGCGAAATCACAAATTTCTTCAAAAAATCGCGAAAAAACCGCGAATTTCGTCACAAGATCGTGAAAACCACAAATTTCCTCAAAAGATCGTGAAAACCACAAATTTCCTCAAAAGATCGTGAAAACCACAAATTTCGTCAAAAGATAGCGAAAAAACGGCAAATTTCGTCAAAAGATCGCGAAAAAACGGCAAATTTCGTCAAAAGATCGCGAAAAAACGGCAAATTTCGTCAAAAGATCGCGAAAAAACGGCAAATTTCGTCAAAAGATCGCGGAAAAACGGCAAATTTCGTCAAAAGATCGCGAAAAAACGGCAAATTTCGTCAAAAGATCGCGAATAAAAGGCAAATTTCGTCAAAAGATCGCGAATAAAAGGCAAATTTCGTCAAAAGATCGCGAATAAAAGGCAAATTTCGTCAAAAGATCGCGAATAAAAGGCAAATTTCGTCAAAAGATCGCGAATAAAAGGCAAATTTCGTCAAAAGATCGCGAATAAAAGGCAAATTTCGTCAAAAGATCGCGAATAAAAGGCAAATTTCGTCAAAAGAAAGCGAATAAAAGGCAAATTTCGTCAGAAGATCGCGAAAAAACGGCGAATTTCGTCAAGATCTCGAAAAAAACGGCAAATTTCCTCAAAAGATCTCGAAAAAAAGAGGCAAATTTCGTCAAAAGATCGCGAAAAAACCGCATATTTCCTCAAAAGATCGCGAAATCACAAATTTCTTCAAAAAATCGCGAAAAAACCGCGAATTTCGTCACAAGATCGCGAAAAACCACAAATTTCCTCAAAAGATCGTGAAAAACTACAAATTTCCTCAAAAGATCGTGAAAAAACGGCGAATTTCGTCAAAAGATCGCGAAAAAACGGCAAATTTCGTCAAAAGATCGCGAAAAAACGGCAAATTTCGTCAAAAGATCGCGAAAAAACGGCAAATTCCGTCAAAAGATCGCGAATAAAAGGCAAATTCCGTCAAAAGATCGCGAATAAAAGGCAAATTTCGTCAAAAGATCGCGAAAAAACGGCAAATTTCCTCAAGATCGCGAAAAAAACGGCAAATTTCCTCAAAAGATCTCGAAAAGAAGAGGCAAATTTCGTCAAAAGATCTAAAAAACGACAAATTTCGTCAAAAGATCGCTAAAAAACGGCAAATTTCGTCAAAAGGTCGCGAAAAAAGGCAAATTTCGCCAAAAGATCGTGAAAAACGGCAAATGTCGTCAGCATAGCGCGAAAAAACGGCAAAATTCATCAAATGGGCACGACCCCCCCCCCCCCACTCAGAATCACCCCTGCTGGAGAACCTAAGAAGTTATTAGAAAAAAAGCTAGTGAATCGAACCATTTTTAAGGAATGGTTAATAGGGGAGCTATAATAGGGGACCCAAAAGGGTCCTACTGATAGCTGAAAGTAGGGCCATAACATGTTAAAATGTTTTAGTACTTAGCATTTTAGATCTTCAAATAATCAAAATTAAAGTAAATGGAGGATGCTAGAACTATGTTAAAGAAAATTACAAGCAATTCGAATGATTTTTAAAGAAACTGCACCAAGGGCCCCAAGAAGACTATTAATATTCAAAATTGGTGGTAGCTGAAGTCTGAGAAATTTTTTTGTTGTCCATGTAGTAGCTGGAAGACGTAAGAAGTTGTTAAAAAAAAAAAAAGCTAGTGAATCAGACTATTTTTAAGTGAGCTATAGTAGGGGGCCCAAAAGGGGCCCACTGATAGTTAAAATCAGGGCCCTAATATAAAAACACGTTAAAATGGACAGTACTTAGTGCATTAGATCTTCAATTAGTCAAAATTAAGCATAGGGTATGAATTATTCGTTAGAATAATATTTTAAAGAAATGCACAAAGAATTGGGTAAATGTTTATAAAGGGCCCTAGGGCCCCAATGAAAATATGAGGGTGTTGATCCAGGAAGAAGAGTCTAAGATTCAACTTTAAAATTATTTACTGAGAGGGCGTGAAAAATTATTGCCGTACAAAAAGTTCAAAGGGGCCCTGGACCAGACCCTATCGCACCTTAGAGGCCCCATGATCTAAACTGGAATGTAGAAATGTGAGACTAACTAAATGGAAAAAGGATCTCAAAAATGAAGTTCTGATTAAAAGGAAGCAATTTATTAACCTTTTATTTGCACAAAAACTTCAAGGGGCCTTGTATCGGGCCCCAAGGGGTCAGGGTCTTAATCTGGAGAGTAGAAAGGCGAGAATAACTAAATGGAGAAAGGTCTCCCAAATCAAAGAATATTGAATAAAAAGGGGGCAAGTTATTAACAATTTAGTGCATAATAACTTAAAGGGCCTTAAAAAATTAAAATCTGAGCCTCGGGTACATCAGGACCTGTCTTGGACTATACTCACTTAAATTTTCAGACTTCTATGTGCGGTAAATTTTGCTAGCCCATCGCACACAGACGTACACGCAGAAGGAGTGAAACTTTGCTTTATTAGTATAGGTACTCTGTTTTGTGTTTAGATTTTTGCTACTATATCATTTGTCTTTCAAACATGGCTGATGTACCTTGCCTTCCCCATTTTAAATTAGTATTGTTATGTATCAGCAATATCAATATTAGCTTGTTGATATATTGCAATATTAAATTTTTATGTGCTCCAACCCTAACACACAATGAACAAAATATAAAGCAATCAAAGTCTCAGATCAAGTTTAGGTAAAATTTGGTTATCTAATCAGGACTCTATTGGCATAGCTGCAAATTTTTGTTCCTTTTTGTTACCACTTTTTTAAATAGTTATCTTAGCCTTTTTTAAGAGCAGAATCTCTGAAGAAAATTACTTATTTTACTTAAATTATTACTTAAATTATACTTAAATATTTACTTTAAAATTATATATATATAAGCTATACCTTTTCTGTGTTTCAAATACAAAGTTTTTCTTTCATTAGTTGAATGACTTTAATTTTTTTGTATTTTAGTTACTTTGTTTCTCATTGTTATTTTCATTTTAGAAATGAAAACTGCTAATCCAAGGACTAACTGACAAGTGCCATCTGTGTATGTAATGTGCAGAGTAGTTGTTAGTAATTTATTTTCCTAGCTCTGGTGAATATGACCAACATTTTCAAGTTTGAGTTCTGAGAATGCAAGGGAACAATTGTGAAGTGTGTTTTAGTATTGTAAATATTAAATTATGTATATTGTGTGTTGAGAGGCCAAGTGGCGTGTCTGTGATTGATTTCTCCAAGTATGCAGCTTTCTAAATTACTGCCCTTCTTGTGTGTGCATAAAAGTAGTAAATATATGCAGTGATATTATGTACAGTATAAATACCCCTTTTGTATAACTTTCTTGGGGAATATTTTTGTCAGTTTATATGTGATTTGTACAGTGTATATTGAGATTTTCTGCTTCCTATCTGATTTTAGTATGCTTCCAATGATTAAAACAAAAATATTCCATACATCATTTCCATTGATAAGTAAAACTGCACAGAAAACTCTTAAAGCTTTATTTACATTAACATCAATGGATTAATTTCAGAACTGCTTGGTGTTTTTCCCTGAAGCAAGGTTACATTTAAAGGTTATTGTTTGGAAAATGATAATTTTCTTTTTTTCCATACTGTGTTAATTATTTTTCTTAATCAGATTAAAAGTAAAGAGTAAAATAACTGTACAAATTTTTTTATTTGTTGGATTCTTGCAATTGTTTTAGATGTAATGAAATTATGAATTATTTTTAATTTATTAACAACTTAATACTGAAAATTATATGGCAGTTTTGTTAAAACATCCATTGAATTTTAAATGATTGTTTTCTTATTGTGATGTAACTTTAGGTAAATCGGAATGTTTTCTTATTGTGATGTAACTTTAGGTAAATCGGAATTCCTTAAATGCATATTAGAAATATTGACTGAAGATTTATTGAAATGTGTAATTCAGAAATTTATATATCTTGTGTAAAAACAGGAACATTTTGTTTTAGAATGTGAGGGGGGGGGGGTGCATCTGTGTATATCTGCAGTTTATAATGAGTAAATTCTTAGTCATACTCGGGGTTGGTAAGTTTTTGCCATAGGCAGAAAAAACCATGGTTAAAACTGTCCTGGCAAAAATAGGTTTTTGTCAAAGTGGTGGCAAAAATAGGCTGTCCATTTAATTTTTTCCCTACAAAAAAAAATATTTCATGAAAGAAAAAATAAATTTAATACTTAGTTAAAAATCAATATTCTAAATTTATTTTTGAACTCTTAAGTTAAATAAGTATAATTATGCATTTTATGAAATAATACTAACTTTTATAACAAAATTATAAATGAAAAAAAAAATACCAGTCCAAAATAATAAATAGAAAACTTGATTATTTATTCATGTTTATAAAATTATTCATGATTATTCACATAATAGAACTGTGGAGTCTCATTAAATAAAAATATTAAATGTTATTAAATTGAATTGTTTATCCCATTATTATCCTTATTAGCTTATAGATTTTATTATTCATTAAAGACAAATAAGAATTTGCCATTTTTGACTTTTTTTTTTCCATTTTTGTCCTGGTTTTTTTCCCATTTTTGACACTGTCCTGGCAAAAATAACTTTTCGCCGGAAAAAATGCCAACCCTGGTCATAATAATAAAAAATATACTTTTTTCTCCTCCTTTTTTTCATTTTATTCAGTCATCTCTTCCCATTTCATATGGATTCTTATTTAAAATCATTTTAAGTCTTAAAATTTCATCTTTTTATTTATATATTATTCTTTACTAATGGCTCATAAGGAGTACAATCTAAAATCTGGTTTTGATTTAATGTGTGTAGATTTCTATCAAATTAAAGCCACCCTAATTTAAAGATTTCATGAAAACTATTTTTAAATTTTCTTTTAAAAAGAAAATATGAAATTCATTCTAAAATATTGAAATAGGAAAAATTACTTTTTTTAAAATTTATATTTAGACTTGGAGATTTAATATTTATAAAAGTTATAATTTAAAAACTTTGCTCCTTTATTTTTGAGAATATGTTAAGTAGTACATTTCATTTTAGTGGACTTCTGAGAAGCTCATGTGCTTTAGCTTTTATTATAGAATAACTGCATGCCTTGATTTTGGTTTTCAGAACTAATTTATTTTAATGAAGACATCATAAACAATAGCACTATCATACTAGATTGTTGAGGCTTTTCTTTATGACCAAGACATCTTAATTAAAACAGAAGCTTCATATCGGTATTTGTAATTGCTTGTTTATTTTAGCTTGGATTCATGGTTTTTATATGAAAATTTCCGGTTGTACAGTTCCTAATTGGCACTTTTTCTTGATGGCTAATCTGTACAAAGTTAGTCAAATGCTGTTAAGGAAATGTTAAACTAAACAAATCGCTGATAATTGAAAAATTTGTTGTTTGAACTTAGTTCCAGAAGCTGTTAATTTAATTATGATGCTAATTTACAGAGATTTTTAAATATATATATTTTAGGAAGCCTAGTAATAGTTATAAAACAATTTGGTATTGTCATTCTTCCCTAAATGGAGTTCTGTGAATCAAATCTTCTCTCACACACATACACAGAAAACTGTGTTTTAAATTCTTGTTAGCTTTAAATTCTGATGAAAAAACTGTACAGATAAATTCATATTTAAAGTTAGTCTTTAAATTGTTTTCATAGTTCATTTTCAAGGACTTGTGTTTCAATTTCAAATACTGATTTTTGGATTGTATTCCTTGCATTGTTATAAACTGCACAAAATCTGTCCTGATATAGCAGAAACTTTTACAAAAATTAATCCAACCCTACTTTTATCCATGCTTACTTATCTTATCCAGGCAACTTATCTTCAGAAGTAATTTGAACGCCAAACTTCAGAAAACAATAGATTCCTGTCATTTACAGAAGTGTTTCTAAAGTTAAAGAGCCCTTTTGTTGCCTGCAAATTTCAAAAAGGATGTTTCTGTTAATTTCAGAAAACTATTGCTTTTGGAGGTTTTCTTATTGATTCTGCTTGTAAAAGTTTTTGAAGATTAAATTCTTCAGAATCAGGGGTAACTAAGAAGTTACACCAAATTTTAAAAAATATTTTAGTAATGCTTTACACCATAGTTAAAAATTTTGTTTTGTGTTTATACAGAGTTTTTATTTTACTTTTTCAAATTATATATGTACTTTTTTACTTACTAAGTAAGTTTATATTAGAGCAGCATGATGCTGATTATTATGTTTAGTTAAAAATTTGTTAAAACAGGGATGCTGTTAAGAAGTTAAAAACTAGTTTTAAATGTTTGTCATGTTGGTTCAAAGAGAAGTTTTCTATGGACAAACCGTATTTAAAAGGTTCAAGTACAAAATGTAACTTTGTAAATATACCATATACCATCTTGGTATGAGATAAATTGTAGATCAATAATTGACTCAGTACCTCTCTGTTAGATTGAGCATCTTTATTAACAGTTCCATCTTATAAGCCAATTGTGCATCTTTCATGTGCATCGAGACCTTATATTGCCGTGGGTCAGTAGAGTACCTCAAATGTTACCAAAAGAACTTATTTTATATTCTGATTTTAGTTTTTTCCCAGCAGAGGGCAAACTAGTCAAAAGAGATGAGATCTTTAATTGCATCAGTATATTTTAAAGGGTGTTTTGTGATGGCAGCAGGCATGACTCAAACCTGATTGCATCACCAATAGTTAATTCTGAATTTGTAGTTAATTGGTATTTATGATTTAAATATAATAAATGTCAGCTAGAGAACCATTAATTAGAATTTAAGATCTAAATTTAATCAACAGCTATGCATTTTGACATTAATTTTTTATCTTCTAAACATGATTATTTAATTTGATTTTATGCTCTGAATCTAATATTTATCAAATTTGAATTTATAGCCCAAAAATAATTAGTTAATTTGAATTTATCACCTGTTACTTTGTGAAAATTAGATTGGAATTTATGGATTCAAGTAATCATCTAAAATAAACACATCAATCAAGTTATAGTTTAGTAAATTAATTTCACAAACATTAATTTTTGTTAAGATGTTTATGATAGAAAATTTCATTGTTTACCATTTTAGCCATTGTATGCAATAATATTGTTAAAGGAACTTTTAATTGCTACTTAATATTTGAAGTATAGATTTTTAATATCTTTCTGTTTTTCTAATTATATGCTTTGTTGGAAGAAATTGTCTGTAAATAATTCAGTTGTACACTTATGTCAGATACTCAGTTGAACTTTACATATTGTGCCTTTCAAGAAATAAAAATTCATTTTTAATGTTTAGCAATAGAATTTTCATATAATTAGGCATTATTCAGTTACATCAAATTGAGCAGATAAAGGAATTACAGAGGAACAAAATAGTAAATCAGTTTGTTAAGGGTGTTCTAAAATCCAAAAAGGCAACTTTCTGACATAAATTTTAATTTATTTTTGTTCGGAAATGCGTGAAACTAGCTGCTGGTGTTGTTCAGAAACTGTGGCATTGAGCTGTTTTTTCCAATTTTTTTGCAAACGCAATAGATCTTTCAGAAAAGAGTGTCAAAGTGGACGTTTTGAACCGAATTTCCGCGCAAAAGTAGAAAAATCACTCAAAAGCGAGGGAAAAGCGTGTTTGTCACGTGATCGAAAACGCTTATAACTCAATGGGTAATTGATTGATCAAAAAATGGGAAAAACAGTTCGATTCCAAATTGCTTCCGGGGTCAGGCTTTCCAATTTTATATCTTTCCGTTCAAAAATGAATTTGTAAATGTGTCAAAACATTTTGCGCTTGTTGAGCAGAGCAGTTAAGAACAGCCTTAATGTCGAAGTACAAGCTCATACTCTCAATAGAAAGCCAGCATGTTTTTTCAAGTATCTATCTACTGTTTTCCATATTTATGTTTTTGATCAAAATGTTAATGGAGTTAACCAGAAAATTTTTCTAGTTGAGCATTTTCTACATTTACAAGAACAGTGGTATTATATCGCAATTTTTTCTCTTTAATTTTCGTCGTCAATTTTATTTAAAAAAAATTCCAAATTGATCTCTTAAGGAGGACAAAATATCCTTTGGTCACTGAATGTTAAGACATTTTAAGCAATTTATTAACAGCATCTCTGCAAAGTGATTATCCCTGTCAGTATTGTGTCTTTTTTTCTTCGTTAATATAATGTTTCGAAAATTATTTATGCTTATGTCGGTTATATACACATAAATACTAATATCTTAGTACTGATATCTTATACACGTATTTATCTTTGAAAACTCTTCTGCAGTTTCATTTTGTTATTTAATGTTTGTCATTTATTTCTTGGTGCAATACTCAATGAATTTATTTTACATGACGATATCCTTTATTTTACATGATGATATTCTTTATTTTACATACTGTAAATTAGACCTGACTTATGCAGAAATGCATATAACATTTTTTTTTTAAATAATCATATGTTCATAATGTAGCATTATGTATTAACTTATTTAAAGATGCAAAACTTTAGATTTTGCATATACTAATTTATAAATTCTATGAAAAGTAGTACAAATTTTCATGGTACTTACTTATTTATTTGAAATTTTACAAAGGTACCATTCAAACAGATACAAAATTACTTATATTTTTTAAGGCTCATGGAGGACTGGGTAACTTTTAAAGATTAACTGTTATTCACTTTAACCATTTATTTCCTTGCATTATCAATCTAATTTATTTTCTAATTGTAATTAAAATGTGCATAAAGCTTATTCAAGCTATGTTAGTGAAAAAGATAAAAAAGAATTGTCTAATATTTTAATTTGTATTTATAGATAAAATTACCTTCATAACTATTTTCCTGCCAGGTTTCATAGCTTTTTGTGATAAAGAAAATTTAATTCTGGTAGTTATCCTGCCACATCATACGCTGCCCGTCCCTTTATGGAATAAATTGACTTTATCCACTGTAGAAAATCATAAAAATATTAACTTTGATTTAAGATAAAGCTAGTATATTTAAATGAATGCTTTTTGAAATACTTATAACATTTCTTGGTACCTTTTTAAATATTTTTTTTCTTTCTTTTTCATTAATAGTGTGATACTGAGTTTTTGTATATCTTCGACATCGTAAATTTGTCTCAGACAAATGAAGTATTGTTGTTCATATCCTTGCATGTTATTGTTTGTAAAAAATTGTGTTTTTGATTTTAATTTAGTTTATTGTATATAATGATGTGAATTAGTGTCTGTTAAAACAAATTGTATGATTTCTGTGAAATGTATTATTTTTATCAAATTCCAAAGTAACTGAAATCAAAATATTGAAACTTTTAATTGAAATTACTAAGCTGATGAAACTATTTTTTTAAGATCATGTTTAAAGTATGAATTTAAGTGTGTGTGTAGAGCTTTAGAACACACAGTAAATGTAGTACTCTGTATTTGTTATAGATTTACATTTTATCAAGATATTCTGTTCTATTGAAAAGAAATAAGGTCATAATTATGCTTTGTGGTTGAGTAATATTATAAGTAACCCCATTTCTAATTTTGTAAATAGAGGTCTATTTTATAAATGATTTTATAGAAAATTTGACTTATAAACAATTATCCAAACTTTCTTAATTTTAGCTGTGCAATAAAGTGTGTCTATCCTGAGGAAAAGTTGTATATTTTTCTTCTTTCAAGTAGAATTTTGTGTTTATTCTGTTAATATTTTGAAAGCTTTGTGATTAAAATGCATTTATTCATAAAATTTAAGGTGCAACAACAATTATTCAAAATACTTGTGATATTTTGAACTTTTAAACTTTTTTTTACATTCTTCAAAATAGATTCAGCTGTCTTTATTAGTATATATATCCTTGACTTCTTAAATATAGAATTTATTTTTTGTTTAATGGATAGCTTTTCCATTATCTGTGGCTCAATGTAATAATTTGTTAACAATACATTTTTAGGTTAAATTCTTTCCATTTTGATGCAGTTTATTATTTTTTTTTTTCATATATATGCTGCTGGTCTTTAAAACCGACAGGGACACCATTTCAAGTCTTATTTTAAGCAGGCAAAATTTCTTCTGATCTTGTGTACAGCTTGAAAAGCTTGATACAGTTTCATTTTCACTTATACAATAAAACTTCTCAATAGCAGACACCTTGGGACTACATAATTTGTCCACTATCCATCTTTTAAAACATACATGTGTGAGGTGTGCAAAAAGTGTTTCCTTAATAGAGGTGTCTGCTCATTCTGAGATGTCAGTTAAGGAGGCTTTACTATATTTCTACAATTGGCCAAAGTACTGATTAATCATAAGTGTGTCTCACTTTGAAAATGTTACAATACCAAAGCTTTAGCAAATATTAATAGTTATTAATTTCTGTGCATAAAGTATTAATTAATGCTGTTTATACTTTAAACAAACTTGACAAGTTATTTTAGATTTGTGCAATTTCTGATTTTTTTTTGTCTTGTGATGAATGATGCACTTAAAAATATAAAATTCCTTTGCCTCCCCCAAGTGACACCCCTGCATTTCACTTAAAAAGTTTTATTCTCATATTCTGGGTATTTTGTTTTGTTTTCTGGACTGTAAAACAATTATAAAAAAATTTTTTGTCTGCATTTTAACCTGTAACTGGAAAGACTAATCCAATAGCACAAACAGAAAAGTGGAATTTGTGAGATCTTTTTGAATGAATGAATGAATAAATAAATAAAATTTAGAAGAGAACGGAAAGTTTTGAATTTGTAATGATCAATCATTAAAAAGTTCTTAAATGTAATGTAAATGAGAGAAAAATAATCCTTGGGAGGGAGAAAGTGGAGAAATGGAAATAATTCATTGTTACTGGAATAATTCTTTAATATCCAATCCTATATTTTTTCACAAGTTTATTTCATATTATAATATTTTCATTTGTAAAATTTTTGAGAAATAGAAATAATTTTTAAAGTTTTAAAAGTATGTTTACCAGTTACTTAGTTCCTTCAAACTTTTAAGAACATTTTTTGTAAATACTTGTGGCACAATGTACACTAATAAGTTTTTAAAAAATATTTATATTCATTTTCCTATATTTATAATGAGAACATAATTTATATTAGTTTATTTAGCTGATTATGGAACACTCGAAAGCAAGCTTTAATATTTTAAAAAGTTTTCATTGAAACTGAAGTATATATTTAAAATCTCCAAGCTGGTTAGCTGATGACTTAATTCTTCTCATAAAAGAAAAGAATAAAAACAGATCAATCAAATTATGTAGGAGTTATTTAGAGTTTGAAAAAAAAATAATACAGCTTACTTGCAAGTGCATTTTTTTTTTTTTTTTTAATCTAAAACTGTATCTCCCTTTACCTCTTTGACAATTTAAGTTACTTATGGTTTTTCTGTTTCCCATTGATTTAATGAAGTACCCAGAAAGTATTGACAGTGTTGCTTCTGACTGTTTTTGTGGGGGAAATTCATTAAAGATCTCAGCTTGAATTATATAATAGAAAAGTACTTATTTCTTTTTCAAAGCGTTCTAAATAAATTTTATCTTCATTTGTACTGAGGGCCTGTAAAACAACAAAACATGGATTTTTAAAATTTCTACCTGAACAATGTCTATAAAATATTGGACTAATGTTTGTGGCGCGATACACGAATTGGTAATAGATATATAGAGTTAAGAGTTCGCTACCTGTTCAGTGACAAATGATATGAAATAAATGTAATGTGGTAGGATTTAATTTGGTCCTAGCTCAGCCCAGTTGCAGGTTTAATATGTAAAATGTTTTTTAGATTTTTGAAAAATTTTTTGCATGCTATAAAACATTTATGTAGAAAATATTTATATTAATTACTTATTAATTTTCCAAATAAATACTCATTAACTTTTCATGTCTGTTATTTGCTTTATTTATGTAGAAAATATTTATTTATTACTCATTAATTTTCCAAATACTCATTAACTTTCAAATCTGTTATTGCTTTATTTATGTAGAAAATATTTATATTTATTACTCGTTAATTTTCCAAGTAAATACTCATTAACTTTCAAGTCTTTTATTTGCTCATTAATTTTTCAAGTAAATACTCATTAACTATAACTATTAAAGTCTGTTATTTGCTTTATTTATGCAAAAAATATTTATATGGATTACTTATTAATTTTTCAATTAAATACTCATTAACTTTCAAGTCTTTTATTTGCTCATTATTTTTTAAAGTAAATATTCAATTATATTACCCATTAATTTTTCAAGTTGGAAAATGTCCTTTTGAATTATATTAGTCATTAATTTTTAAAGTTGAATTTTTAATTACTCATTAATTTTTCAAGTCTGTTATTTGCTTTATGTAGAAAATATTTATATTAGTTACTTATAAATTTTTCAAGCAAATACCCTATAGCTTTTCAAGTCTGTTATTTGCTCATTATATTTTTAAGTTAAAAAGATAATTTTTAAAGTAAATACTCATTTATTTTTCAAGTCAAAAAATGAACTTTCTAATTATATTACTCATTAATTTTTCAAGTTGAATTTTTAATTACTTATTAATTTTTCATGTAAATACTCATTTATTTTTCAAGTCAAAAAATGAACTTTCTAATTATATTACTCATTAATTTTTCAAGTTGAATTTTTAATTACTTATTAATTTTTCATGTAAATACTCATTAACTATTCAAGTCTGTTATTTGCTTTATTTATGTAAAAATTATTTATATTGTTTACTCATTAATTTTTCAAGATGAAAAATGCCCTTTCCAATTATATTACTCATTAATTTTTCAAGATGAAAAATGCCCTTTCCAATTATATTACTCATTAATTTTTCAAAGCAAAAAATTTGTTCAAATGTATTATTTATGTATGAATTTCTCAAGGTGAAAAGTAAATTGTTGAAGTTTTATTATTGATGTATTAATTTTCTAGAAAAACAAATTTCAATTTACTATGCATTAATATAAATCAATAAAGTCTGTTATTAATGTATTTCAAGATTAATTTGATTAAGAAATGTAAATTTAAAGGTATTTTCTTGATCCAGATATAGTTTTGTCATGTGTTCTCCTTATTTAAGGCTTTTACTGATTGTATGTATTTTATTGGTTAGGTCAATTTTTTTTTAAGACTTTCTCTCTCAACCCATTTATGTGTGAGAGAGTAAGAGCATTTACTCTCACAAAAACTTTCATAATGTTTATATATATATATATATATATATATATATATTATTATTATTATTATTACAACTGAGCCAGTGGTTCTCAGACACTGCATTTTTTATACGCTTTTCATTTTATAATATATTCCTTTTAACATTTAGGATAAAATTAAACTAAAGTGAAGTGTTTAACTAAAATTATTTTAGTTAAACACTTCATTTTTCATGGTTGGTTGATTAGAATGACAGCGAATTGTTGCTCAATTATTTTAGACATTTAAAAGTTAAATTCAATATTTGTTTGTGTAGCAAAATGTTTAATGTAACACAGGCTTTAAATCTGCTTCTCTTCCTCCTTCTCCCAAAATTGCTTTAACGCTGCTGTTCTCCTTGGATCTATATGACCCAGAATTAAATTATTTTTTTTAATTAAAAATTGTTTTTGCTCAAAATTTGACGAGTTTATTGTTATATACCTAACATTTGCAGCAAAAACAATTTTTAATTAAAAAAAAATTAATTCCGGGTCATAGGGACAGGGCTTCCAAAGGGTCTGATCACTGTTACTCCTTGTTAGATTTGAAGAAATGCACTATACTTTGTAATTGCTAGTGTGAAACTCTGTTAACAATTGATTTGATATTTCCCTAGATGCATTAATTTTTAGTGTATATTTTATTGCAAATCAATTTTTGTTTTTATAAATATTAAGGGGAGACATGCGTGAAATTCTTTGAAAAAATTTAAATTTTTTTTCTGACCATTAGAAATAATTGTAAAAATTCAAGGGAAAGCAAGACTGGGATGTCATGCCCACTCACATTAATTTTACTCTAGCATTTTATACTCATTTATTATATGTAACTGAACTTTATCCAAGTGTTTATATATACTTTAATTCATGTGTTTGATAAAACTGTATAAGAACTTCACATAAGTTAGAAGTGTGTAAGTTTTGTAGCTTTTTGAAAAATTGTACTTTTCAGCTAAAAACCCCATTAACTCCTAAAGTACAAGAGCGATTTCAATCAAAAATTGTCTGTTTGTAGAGTATAAATATAAGATCATATGTGGCAGACAGTTTAAAAAATTTTTAATTAGTTTCAGAAAAAAAAAATTCTGAACAATTGCCATTGCTCTAAAATAAGAAGTTTTAGTCGCAGAAAAAAAAACTGTCTGCTATAAGTCTTGAGCATTATCCAGTGAATAAGGATTCAAAATTTCATCAAAATCAGTCTGGTAGTTTTCGAGAAACAGGTCTTAAAGCTTGCATTTTTCCTCTATGATTGCACCCATTCTTGTCTTCCCTCAAAAACACTTTCCGGCTTTGTCCATTTTGTAGCACAAAGTGCAAGTTAAAAAAATACAAGTCACAGTTCAACACAAAACAAAATACAAAGTTGACGTCATTTGATTGGACAATAAGATTTTAAAAAGGTGTACAAACATTTGACCGACTATCGACACTCCAATGTCTGTTCTGTTGATATGTAATCAGAAAACTCAATCTGTCATTCACAAAGAGCAGGAATTGTGAATATTGTGTTTTATAGATCTCCTGAAAAATCGTACTTTTCGTGTAAAAATCCCATTATCTCATAAAGTATTTAGGCGATTTTGATACATGTATTTTATATATACCGTATTTTTGGGTGTATAGCCCGCGGGTTATACAAGAAAAAAACATTTGGAATAGCCGCTGTGGATTATACAAAGATTTTTTTAAAAAAAGAAACGGAAATCTTGATTTTTCTATAATTTTTAAACTTCCAAAAATCGTCAAAATTTGTGAATTTTTTTTGCTATGCCGCAAATGCCTTCTAAGACAGATTGAATTTCACGAATTTTTCCATGACTGTTTAACAAATTTGCGTGTTTTTCAGGATCTTTTGACGAAATTAGTTTTTTTTCGATCTTTTGGCGAAATTCATGCTTTTTTTCGTGATATTTTGATGAAATTTGCGTTCTTTTCGCAATCTTTTGACGAAATTTGCGTTTTTTCGTGATACTTTGACGAAATTTGCGTTTCTTTGCGATCCTTTGACGAAATTTGAGTGTTTTTTCGCGAAATTTGGTGTTTATTGAGAGATCTTTTGCCGAAATTCACGTGTTTTTTGCAATCTTTTGACGAAAATCGCATTTTTCACGATTCTTTGACAAAACTTGCGTTTTATTGAGAGATCTTTTGATGAAATTCGTGTTTTTCCGCGATCTTTTGACAAAATTCCCATTTTTTTTTCGCGATCCTTTGCTGAAATTTTCGTGTTTTTCAAGATCCTTTGTTGTAATTTCCGTGTTTTTTGCGACCTTTTGACGAAAAATGCGTTTTGGCTATTCTTTGACAAAACTTGCATTTTTTTCGCCAACTTTTGAGGAAATTAGTCTTTTTCGTGATCTTTTCACCGTGTTTTTTCTTTCTATCTTTTGACCGTGGTTTTTTTTTCAATCTTTTAACGAAATTCACGATCTTTTGAAGAAATTTGCACTTTTTCGCAATCCTTTGACAAAATTGGCAATTTTTCTCGTGATCGATTAACGAAATTTAATGGTATTTTTTGGAATATATTTGCGAAAAGCGCGATTTTTCCGCGATGCTCGGCTAAATGCGAAACATCGGTAAAATTTTAAATAAAAGTCTGTTAAAAGTGTCAAAAACGGACTTTATGGACCTAATAATGAAAATATGGACCAAAAAGGACTTGAAGCAAAAAAATGGACCAGTTCCCCAAAAACGGACCTAGTGGGAGCCCTGTATTTCGGAGCTTGTGGTTTTTAAAATTAAGTTTAATTAATTTTTTTGTTGCAAAATCATTCGCGATATACCAAGGTAATAATGCAATTTATCATCCGCGCCATATGCTGGAATTTAAGCTGCAAATTTCACGCTATTTTAGTGTAGTTTCTCATATTTATATTATTTAAATCATATTAATAATTTCGAATTTTGCATTTAAATTATTTATTTCTAATTAATAATTTCATTTTTATGATTTCTTAATTCTTCTTATTAATGTGTTTCTGTTTAGCACGTCATTCGCGATTACCACGGAAATTTCACATGCAGTGTAAACCCTGGTCGAAATATACATTCGTAGGTGGTGTATAGCCTGCGGGCTATACAATGATGCAGCTCCGTGGCTAATACACAAACTTTTTTTGGTACTGCTCAATTTAGGGGTGTGGGCTATACACCCGAAAATATGGTATATATATATATATATATATATATTTTTTTTTTTTTTGTGGTAGAGTATAAATATAAGATGACAGCATACATATGTGGCAGACAGTTTTTAAAAAATTTAATAAAATTTCTGAAAAGTTGCCATTGCTCTAAAATAAAAAATAATTTTAGTCTCGGGGGGGGGGGGGGGGGGGAAGCTGTCTTCCATAAGTCTTGAGCATAATCCAGTGAATAAGGATTCCAAATTTCATCAAAATTTGCCGGGTAGTTTCTGAGAAAACAGGTCTTAAATCTCACATATTTCCCATAGGATTGCATCCAGTCTTGTCTTCCCTTAATAATGCATCAATTTAAATTAAAAACTCTTTTAAGGAGAATTATAATTATCTATGTGAGTACTGAATTTTGGAATACTTTCTATCTTGCAGTAGAATATTTAGCTGAGTATACTTTTCAGTGACCTATCTGTATAAAGATAACCAATTAACATATTTTTGGGATAATTTGCTTGCATATTTAGGAAAACTCTGGGGGACCATGTCTAAAAATACTTCACAAAGTCAATCTTTTTAATATAAATTGTCCCCCAAAGTCCCTCTTTTTAATATAAATTGTCCCCCAAAGTCCCTCTTTTTAATATAAATTGTCCCCCAAAGTCCCTCTTTTTAATATAAATTGTCCCCCAAAGTCCCTCTTTTTAATATAAATTGTCCCCCAAAGTCCCTCTTTTTAATATAAAGTGTCCCCCAAAGTCCCTCTTTTTAATATAAATGGTCCCCCAAAGTCCCCTTTTAAAATAAAGAAGGTCCCCTTTCCCCTTTTGGGAGACTAAAATGTGTTGGGAGCCCTGTATAGATCCAAGGAGAACAGCAGGGTTAACAAACTCTTTAAATTGTGTAATAATTTTGCTATTTTAGATAAGTTGCAGTTTATTATATATTTTTAATATTAATCAGTTTCTAAATTTTATATTGTTTCTTTTACTTTTCATTTTTATCAAGTTACTATTTCAAAGTAAAACAAAAGTAAGTTTTTGAAGTTGCATTTTATCCCCAAATTTAAGGTATCGGACTACATTTAAAAGAATATTTTCGACCAAAATTTGCACATTTTTTTTTTTTTTTTTTTTTTGTAATTACATTTTATTAAAGCCCAATTCTTTACCTTTCCAAATTTGTGCCGCCTATTATTATTATTATTATTATTATTATAAATAAAACCTGATTTATAGTGATTTAAAAATTACTTGACAGCTGTTAAGATCAGAAGTGCCATTTAAATGACTGGAAGTGAGAATTCTCGTTGTTAGCAAGAATTTTCTGTGCTATAAAATGTAAGCAATTTTTATGTTCAGTGAATGATTCAAGTACTTTTATAAATAGTTTGTTTCTTCAACTATCCTATTTTTCTTGTATCCATCTTTTGTTTTATTTAGTAGTAAAATAATATAACATTGGATTATATGTATTAAAAGTTATAAAGTTATCCAAAAACAATTCAGGTCAGTTATGACCCAAGAACATTGTTCTTTCAATATTGAATGCATGTTCAGTGTAAAACTTTTGTTTCATACAAAAACTGCCAAAAAAAGAAAAAAAAATGAGCCATGAAAAAGACCATGATTTTTATAAATGCAGTAAACTTCAGATACACATAACTGTAAATTTTGCTAAAACATAAATGTAAACTTTAAATGCGTTTTATAAGAAAATGTACTTTTCAGTGAAAATTCCATATGCAAAACATTTTCTAAAAAATCATTGAAATATCACCATGACACTGTAATTTATTTCACACTGTTGTGAAGAAAATGAACTTTAAATATTTAATTTCAGAATAAATACTTTTTATTTTATAGCTGTTTTCTTGAAACAACAATTATGAATTTAAAAAATTTGGCATAGCTCGGAAAGAATTTAAATATCTCTTAGATTTTATTTTTTTGCCTTCACTATTGTCATGCTAAATTATATACATAGATGGAAATGTATGTATATATAATAGAATTTCCTGCAGAATGTTTTGTGTATTGGCCTAAATTTCACCATAAATTTGTCAATTTAACAAAGAGTAGTGAATTTTTTTTTAGTTTTCTGTGGTTTCAAGTCACAATCTTCAAAATAAGAACAAATTATAATTAAGAGGCTTCTTCAGTAAAGTGAAAAGACCCTTTCGCTAATGCTAATCCTGTGGAAGAAATTTATAAAGATATCGCGGTTGCATTTCAATATTTTTAAATGATTTTTTTTGCATTAGACAGCTGAGATGGATCTGTACAAAGGTTGTTTTTTACTTTTTCAATTTTGTTTACAGATATTTTTTATGGGACACTTTCATTTTTGAAACCGGTTTCGAAAATGAAAACATCCTCCTAAAAAAAAAAATTTGCAATGAAAATCGAAAAAGTAAAAAACGGCCTGCATACAGATCGATCTCAACTATCCAATGCAAAAGAAATCATTTAAAAATATTGAAATGCAACTGAGATATCTTTATAAATTTCTTCCATAGCATTAGCGAATGCGTCTTTTCATTTGACTGAAGTAGCCTCTTAAATAGCTTTTTTTAAAAAGTTGCTCAGAACGTAGGTCAGATACCTCAATGAAGTGTAACTGTTATTCATTAGTTGCCCATTTCAAGTAATGCATAATAAAACCATCTGGAGGATGCAACTTCAATCAAAAAATCAGTTTCATATTTCAAGTAATACATGATAAAACTAGCCATCATGAGTGCAAGATCTTTAATCTGTTTGCCACTCTGGATAATGCAACTTCAATCAAAGCCAGATTGTCATATGAAGTCAATGATATTGTTTCATTTAATAGAACAAAGAGAGATCTAGATGTGCAGATGTGTAAATCAAAAAACCCACAATAATAATAAAACCACAAAATCCTGATTGTAAGCCCCCCCTTTTTCAAAAGCAAAAGCAGTTAAATTTGGGAAGGGGGCTTATAATCGGGATTTAAAAAAAAATATTTTAAAACCTGTTTTTATTGTTAATTTAGAAGTTAATAAGATAAGTGCAGGATGAGAATTGCCATGTTTTGACAGCTTTCTGGTATGGAAGAAAAAAAAATTTAAATGCCCCCTTCCTCCCCCCCCCCCCCCCCAAAAAAAAAATTCCCCAACAAAAAAATCTAAAGAGAATTTAAAAACTTTACTTTTTTTCATTCAAATGCACTTCTTTATTCGTTGTCTTATTGCAACAATATTTAATCATCTAAGCCCACCCTCCACCCTAAAAAAATTGCTTCCCCCCCCCCCCCTTTGGTACCAAATATGCAACTCTATAATTTTAAATTTCTTAATACACAATATGCTATAGAAATACACTATTGTGACAGTAAATAATCTATCCGCTAAATTATTCCCTCTTTCCAAAATCTCTGCTTCTATCCCTGTGTTTCCTGACTCTCATATCATGATTTCCTCTTCCCCCCCCCCTCCTCCCTCCCTGCATTTATGCAGTTTAAGGTATGAGATTTTTTTTCTGCTCAATTTGTGATTTAGTCAAAAATATTTAATCATTTAAATTATTTCACACCCTGCCTTCTCCCCCCCCCCCCCCCCCCCAAAAAAAAAAAAAAGTTTCCTTTCTTTTCGTTGCCTCCCCTCTCCTCTCTCCAACATACGCAGTATATTTAGAAAAAAAATTGTTTTTACTTTTTTTGACTGTATTTAATTATAAAATATATAATTCAGATGTTAGAACAGCCAAACTGAAAAAAAAAAAAAAAAAAAAAAAAAAAAACTTTTTGTTTTCTTTCCACATATTTAGAACCCCTCCTCTCTCCCCCCCCCCCTCCCATTTGGGGAGAAAGGACAGAAAAAAACATTTCAATGAGGATGAAGATTTTAGATGAGTGACACTTGTATAAGATTATGTTGATGAGGTTTTAGATCAACCACTTGCATCAAAATAAGAAATAAAGCAGTATTTTTTTTTTTTTTTTACAAATTTAAGGATTTTAAACTTTGCTGAGTGGGGGTCAAAGGAGAACGAAGAACTTTTAAAGAAAAGGATGTAATTTAAATAATTGATTTACTTGTTTTTATTAGCAATCAAGAAATAGACAAAAGAATTCAGATTTCCATCGTTTTAAAGTTTTTGTGTAGAGGAGAGCAGAGAAGGGAAGTGGACAATTCATCGGGGGGGGTTCATTAACATTATGTGAAAACATGAGAAATCCATCAAAATATTCAAAATTCTCTGCCTTAGATTTTTAAATCAATTTTTTTCATACAAAAAAGTTTGTGAAGGGGGACGGGGTATTTAGCAGTGGAAAATAAAGTAAAAATTGCTTAAAAGTGGGAGGGGACTTACAATCAGGATTTTACAGTAATAAAAACTATGCTCAACCTGACCTAATAATTTTTTTTTAAAAATTGAGGCAACCTGTCTGGTGTTTCAGGTGAGAACAGTTAACCAGCCTAATGCAGAACTCTATCTGCAATCTATCAATAATCTAAATAAACTTTATAGTTTGAGAACCACTGCCAGGACCTGATTACCACCTGGGCAAACTTCACCACTTTTTTCTTAAAAGTAATTTTTGCTGTGTTTAATCACTAGATAAAAAAAAAATTTCCCTTTAACTTTGTTTCTTATGCTTATGATGTTCATATTTTCTCCCTTATAGTTTTTTAATCTCTAGACTTCTGAGCTATGTTATTAGCTGAAATCAATTTTCTTAAAAATATTCAAATAAAATGCTAAATGAAAAAAGTCATTTTTTTTTCTACTAAAACTTATCTTAGTTACTTTTGTGCCATTATTAATTACTTCTTCATATTTAAGAATAAGTGAGTTCACTTGTTTTGCCAAAACTTGCCTGTATCATAATTATTTTCTTATTCATTTATAAATAACAAAAGATTGTACTTAATAATTGTGAGCAATAATTAAAAAAAAAAAAAGTAATATCAAATTGTGTTATTTTAAAAAGTACATTGCCACAACTTTATTTCTAGATTTATTATAATAGTTATCTGTTGGAAAATGTTTTCCTATATGAACAAAGAGTAGAGAAAAAGATCTTAATTTGAATGTTTCAATTATTTTGTTCAACTTTTGCCCTTTTCATTTTAATGCAAAGTATGGGTTATACATTGTAAAAGTCACTTTAAACAGTTTATACTTTTGGTGCTGAAAACTGATTTATACCTACTTATGATGAGAAATTTACAGGTTGTCGTATAGTTTCAATAATACTGTGTGGAATTTCTTGTTCATGTTGAAATTTGAATAATTAAATGTTGTACCTTATGCATTGTCTCAGGCTTCAAGTTTGTTTTGAAAACAAAGTTAATCTAGTGCTGGTTAAAAATATGATGACTGCACTATATCTAATTATTAGTATTAAATACAAAACAAAGCACAATGGTTTACACTTATATTCTGCAATTTCTAGATGGAATTGAATTTGGAATGTGTTTATGGTCAAGGAATTTAATACTTTAACTGATTAAAAGTAGCACAAATCTGTTTACTTGGAGCCTGACACTTGATGCATATGCTTTCAGTATTTATTTTTAACAAATATGAATGATGAATTTTTTAAATATTTTATGTAGTGAAAATCAGAAGTCAAAAATTATTTTAAAGTAAATGGATTAAATATTCTATGTCTGATTAAAAAAAAAAAAAAAATCGTTTAAATTTAATAAGGTAACATTTTTATGAATTTTGTCATCATTGTACATTTTTAATTGAAAGCGTATTTTTACTGATCAATCTTAAAATGTCCTGTAGATCAATCAATTTTCTCAGATTTCAACATTAATTTCATTAATGCTATATACTGAGTAACATTAAGAGCATCAAGTGACAAGATGTATTTATATCTGTTCAGTTTGTTTTCTGTTATGTACATGTATAAATGTTATTTTTATTTGTAACACATGATTTGCAATTAATGTCTACTGTAGCAAATGTACCATAGAAAAGAGCTTTTTACAAATAAACCTATATACTTTGTCTTAGTGGTTCTTGTTTATTCACTGTCCTATTCCTTTGGTAAATTATTGTAAAAGCCATAAAATGAATTTTCTTCTGTGCATAAATCAATTATTTGTGAGATTTTTTCCCCCTTCAGTTTGGTATATTGTGAGAGAAATAAGGAAAATAAGGCTAAAATTGCATAAATTGAATAGTGGATCCAGGTCATTATTTAACACTGAGAATTCTAAAGTTGTTTAGTTTTGATCATAGTTCACACACAACTGGCAACTTAAGATTTAAAGAGTAACAAAAAGATTTATATTCACAAATCAAAATATTCTGAAAAGGAATATAAGCATGAATAAGTTTGACACATGGGTGAATGTTTTTCATCCTGTGACAGAATTAAATCTTTATATTTGAGATTTATCTCTGGTTGGACATAATTCACCTGGAAGCCCGAGCGATGAAAAAATTATCAGTGGCTACAAACTGCCTACTAACAACAAAACAATTATGCATTGTGATTAAAGTGTTTATACTTAATGTGGCCTTCAGAGATAAATGAGTTTGACATGCCTGTTTTAATTCATGGCATTATTTATTTGAGCTCATCAATGCTGGGATTTCTTTGAATGGCAGTAATGATTTCACTACACTTTCCAGTAGTTGTCACTAAAGTATGGTTAAATTTGTTATTTTGCTTTCAGCAGTGTAAACGCAAAGAGGTGCTTTAATTCATGCAATCATTTCAACATATTATATTTTGAGTTCCATCTTATGGTTAACTATGTTTGATTACGCTTCTGATTATTTTTTTTTTAAAATTCATAAACAAATGCAACTGAACCTTCTCACATTTTAAACATGCAGCTATGGAGTGGTTAAGATGTCCCACGATGCTTTTAGCTATAGCTAACATGTCAGAAATAGCATGTTAGGATAATAAACCTGATTTTTATAATAAGCTGCACATTGCTATTAGTGCAAGTTTTAACATCAGCATTTTGCATTATTAAATGAATTGTTACAGCAACCTATAACCATTTTTGATAAGAGAGATTTCAGATGTCAGAATAAATTAGGTAAACTGAAGAGTCAGTTTTAATTTCATGCTTATAAATTCAGGTTGGCGAGCAGTCAGGGGAAAAACACAGTCAAAAAAGGTGTTAAATACCAGCATTTTGTTAGAGAAATTCATCTTCTTTAATCCCTTTATATTATTCGAAGTATTTCCTATAAGAAAATACTGAAAAGTTTCCTCTTTTTTTTACTGTTTTTCCCTGACTACTCGCCACCCTGAAATTGTACGTTTTACGTATAAATTTGTTTTAACTTTTTTTCTTTTTAAATAATGCTACTGTTTTAAAATTTTTGAATTTTCAAATTGTCTGTAAAAGGAGCATAATTAAATTTCAAATTTAGTTTATTTGAATTTTTTTAAGTTAATAAAAAAAAATGTTTATATACTCAAGATCAGAGTTGTGCAAATTTGTGATCTCAATTATCCATGGTGAAATTACAAGTTGATTGCATGTAATTAATTATAGTTAGAAATATTCAAATGCAGAAATTTCGTCAAATAATGGGGTGGGGGCGGTTCCGACTTCAGTGCTGCAAGAATTTTTTATGGCATGTAATTTTAACTATAATTACATGCAATTAAATTGTAATTACATTGCAGATAATTGCAATTACAAATTTTCCCAACTCTGCTCAAGATGAATGTTTATACACACACACACACACATATGTATATATATATACACAGCTGTGTTACTCTTGCTCATTTTTGCTCTCAAAGGCTTCCAATTGGTACGTTTTCTTACTCGGAAACTATATAATGTACCATGATGGTCGATTTTCTGATAGAGGCAAAATATATTTTTAAAAAATGCTGTTAAAGTGGGCATTTTGAACCGAATTTCCCGAAGCGGGTTGTGTTGGAAAAATCATTGCATTAAGGATGCACTCAAATCCAAACTGCTTATTTTCGGACTCATTTTTAAATTCATTTTTGCTCTCAGATGCATTTAATTGGTACATTTGCTTATTCAGAAACTATATAATGTACCGCAATGATCGATTTTTTGATAGAGGCAGAATATATTTCAAAAAATGATGTCAAAGTGGGCATTTTGAACGGAATTTCCCGAAGCAATTGTGTTATCACTTTCTTCTGGACACGATAACTTCCACAATTCTGCACAAATCTCTTCCAAGCTGATACATAAAATCAAGGGACATAAAATCTCGGTCAAGTTCGTTAATGGGCAAAAGCGGACAAAGGGGATGGAAATAGGGAGGGGTTTTGTGAAAACCGAAAAAAAAACCATAACTTCTTAATTTTTGTACATATCAAATCAGTTTAAAGTTTTTATTACTTCTAAAAATAGCGGCAAAAATTCTTGCATCACAAATTTTTGATAAAATTTAAAATAGGCTCAAGGGGCGCTAAAAATACGGTTTTAGGAGAAAAAAATTCCTTACTTCGTCAATTCTCAAGATATCAAATCCAATTAATTTTATTATACATCTCCTTAATATTTTCTACAACTTTTATATTCACAAGTTTTTGATAGGACCAATTCGTACCACAAAAAAAAAAAATTAAAAACGAAAACAAAAATGGGGGCTTATGTACCACTCCCGCCTGTTCCGTGGGAGCCCCGGGCAGGCACTATTGCGTTCGAGCGCGGTCGAAGACCGCGGTAAGTTCTGGCAAAGCGGCATGCCCTTCTGCTGCCCAGGTTGCGATCGAGTGTCTTCAAGAGTAGGTCATTTACTATGACGCGTATTCCCTTCCGGCAGTAGCCATCTAGACACAGGTCGCGGCGCGGTAGATTCCGGAAGTTCTACGGGAAAACTTTTTCCGCACTGGTTTCCAGATTGCGCACTCGTACAGACAATGTCTGATTGAGCTCTCGCCCTTACCACAGAAACACGTAGGTGTCTCTGCGGAAGAAGCGAGCCTGGTTGTCGCCGATTTGCGCCGTGTCCCGAAAATACTTGATTTATGTAAAAGTTGCCCTTCAGTCTGCTAAGTGCGACCCGCAGGAACAGGTCATACGTCACCCGGCCTTTGCTCGAGTTGCTCCACCTCTCTTGCCATGTAGACAAGGCTAGGTCAAGTAGATGTTTCTTCACCTGACGGCGTGTGATCTTGACCTCCACGTCGACAAATTGTCGTGTCGTGGTTGCCTTGGACAGCACATCTACCCTTTCATTGTAGGTGTGCCCCACGTGGGCTCGGACCCAGTGCATATGAACCGCGACCTCAGTCGTTTTGATCAAGTCCTTAATCTCAGCTATGGCCCTATGCCTTGACACAAGCCCATAAAGCGCTTGCAGCACCGATCTCAAATCTGAATAGATGTCGAGTTCACTGAGTCCTCTGCGATGGACGTCTGTTATTGCTTCCTTGATTGCGTGGACCTCGGCCGCAAACACTTCTGCACCATCTGGAAGACGGAACTGGCGTTCAAAAACGATCTGGTCCCCAACCACAGTCAAGAGCGCGCAATCAACTGTGCCGTTCTCCTGTTTTGAGCTATCCGTGTAGTATGAACACGTGGTCCGCGGTCCATTGTATCCGCCGGAAACTTGGCTGCCAGAGATCTACGGGGTCGGGCGTGAACCCTGTCCCATCGATTCCTTCTTGCCAACGTACAAAGGCTGTGTAGTCCCTGTCTGTCCTCGCACGTAGATCGAGAGGAAGAACCCCCGCCAAAACGTGCAAGGATTCAGTCGCAACTGTTGAATAACACTTTATCACACACAAGAACAGTACTCGTTTTATGCTCAGCAACCTATTCGCCAGTTTTACTTTGTTAGAGTACTATATCGAAGCTGCATACAAGATTATTCGCCCTACCACGACTGAGTAGAGCATCTTTCTGATCTTCGGCCTCAGACTCCAGTTAGCGGCTGAAAGGCGACTCATCTTTTGCAGCACATTGAACGCCTTTTCCCGAACATTGTCAAGATGGGGCATACAACTAAGGTGTGCTTCGATGGTAACTCCGAGGTACTGCAGTTGCCACTTAAATGCTACCTTATTGCCCGCCATGAGTACGGAACGTGAAGGTTGGTTATTGAGCCTGCCCTCAGGAGGTACGACCATGTAGTTGCACTTGCCGTAGCTGAATTCCAGATTGCATTCAGTAGCCCAGCTGTAGATCTCTGCGAGAACCGACGCTAGGATGTAAGCGAATCGGTAGACAGCGGAGCTTCATTCCGCCGCAAATGTGTCGTCAGCGAAGGCCCGGACTAACCAGGCCTCATCCTCAGTGAGTCGGATCAATAAGACATTGATCACCACCAACCAGAGTACTGGGCCAGGGTACGAACCTTGGGGTAGAGGTCTGCACGGGCCGGAATTTCCGGGCCTGGCCCGAACGAAAGCTATCTTGGCCCGGTTTAAGATTTGAAAGAACCGGCCCGAGCCCATCCGGCCTGTTTGCATTTTTACAGTTCTCGGTCCGGCCTGGCCCGTACAAAAATCAGTGAAGAAAGGCCCAGCCCGACTCAATTTCTACAAAAATTCCGTTTTTTCTCAACATACAATTAAGATTCTTCTAATGAATACTACATACATATTTATGGGAACATTTTACTGTATATTTTAGATTACTATGTGTTCGCAAAACAGAAAACACGCAGTAGTAAACATTAACGATTACACAGTGTTTTAGTCATAGACGATGACTACAGACATTTCAAAATTCCTATAAGGATTCATTAAAAGGTTAATGTAGTTCAGAATAAAGGATTAAAACCATGATAACTTTTGAAGCTGTATAATAAAAAGTAGATTTGTGAAAATATTCTCTCATTTTAAGGCTTTTCTCAAATCTAAAGTAGCTACAATTTGACACATTTATGAATTCATTTCTTTTCGGAAACGTGCAAGATTGGCAGGTATACTTATTCAGAAACTACGTAAATGCCATTTTTTCATAGATAAAAGCAATATATCTTTCTGTGAAAATACTGCCAGAGTTAGCGTTTTTAATCGAATTTCCGGACGAGATAGCACAGAAAAGGAGAAAAATGTATAGTCACGTGACAAGAATCCCTGTTATCTCTGTAAGTAATTTTTCAAATATGGAGAAAGCTATTCGTTTCCAAATGCCTTCAGTAGTCAGGCCTGTCAATTTTATGCCTTTATAGTTAAAAATGAGTCAGAAAATGTGTCTGAAAGTTTCGTATTGTTGAGCGGTGAATATGAGAACCACCGTAAGGTATATTTCCAAAGATACTGTTAACAGAAGTTCATTATCAATATTAATACTTTTACAAAACATAATGCCTGTCCTACACATCTTGAGATCGATTAAGACCAGTTCCGTCCTGGCACGAGTCTGCTGAAAAAAATTAAACCCGGAATCTGACATCTTGTAACTGTACGATGCCGATCTCTACGATGGACATGTTACATATCTGTATTGATGTTGTTAAACTCGCATCGGCTCGTGACGCACATTCATACTTCTCGACAAAATCATATTCATTGAAAATGGCTCGTATTTTATCTGCTTCGCTTGAATTATTATATCGGGCCAATAGCCCCGATTAATTTTTTTATAGGCCCGGCCCGGCCCGTTGAAAAATTTGTCTTAATTCTGCCTGCCCGGCCTGTTGAAAAATTCACCTTCATTCCACCAGCCCACGGGCCTCGGGCTAAGCCCGGGCCTGTGCAGACCTCTACCTTGGGGTACGCCGACGTTGTAAAAGTACTCCCCTTTGTGGAGAATGATCGAGCGGTACCAAAGGTAATCATCGATCAGACCGAGGAGGTTGTGTTCGAGGCCCAACTCTTTGAGCAATCGAAGTATGTCGGCTCTGCGAATGCTGTTCAATGGACTTTTGATATCGAGCGTGAGTAAACATGTGAAAACACCACCCCTTTTTGATTCGGCAATGGATTCCCATACGAACTGCAACGCATCGATGGTACTGATATTTCTTCGAAAACCGTACTGTCGGGCATTGAGCAGATTGTTGGTCTCTAGGTAAAGCGCCAGTCTCGTTGCGCACATCTTGTCCAAAACCTTCCCGAAGGCCGGTAAGAGACAGATTGGGCGGTAGGACTCAGGACCACTGAGCTCCTTCCCTAGTTTGGGGAAGTAAACAGTAACCGCACGTTTTCATGTCCGCGAAAAACAAGACGGTCTCAGGCACTGATTATACAATAAATTTTCGGCATCGGAAGGTGGGATGGTTCGGTTCTGGTGTCTTCCCCCAGGGACTGCACTAAAACTCTAAAGCATTTGCTGGGTTTCCCTGGGTGGCCATCCCGGGCCAGTAACCACTGAGGGTGGTACCAGAGGACTTTACGAAAGATTTCCAGACTGATACAATCGTGACCAGGCGCCTTGTTAGGTGGCAGCGACTCCACTGTAAGCTCTAGCTCTTCGATAGTAAACAGGACCGGGTCGTTAGTCCTGTTGATTGCGACCTGCGAAGCTTAATCGGCCTGCAGGAAGTGGTGTCTCGCAAGTTCGTCCCGGGTTTCCTCCAAGGTGGTGGCTTCATCTTCCGAAGAAGAGAACCAGTGAAACTGGTGTGTCCCACCTCCACTTGCCTCGCACCACCTAAACCACTTGGCCTAGCTTGTCTGTAACTAGTCCCTCCGAAATGAATCTTCGGAACGAGCTACGCTTTGCGTAAAGGATCGCCTTCTTGTATAACGCCCGTTACCAAGCTTCACCCTCTGCGCCGGTTCCGGCACTCGCCGGTACAGTCGGCGCAGCGCACGCAGCTGAGATCTTTGGTTGGTCAGCATGGCTGTCAACCAAATTCCTCCCTTTTGCCTGATTGGTCTGCGTCGATTATGCATACTACAGAGTCGGTACAAAGTTGACATCAAGTATTCAACTCCCTCCTCAGGGGTTGCGAAATCATACGTGCCCTGATACGCTGTTTGCAAATCTCGGAGGAATTCATCCCAGACCAAATTCCCAGGCTTCCAACGAGTGTTGACCCGTCCGGGAAGTCATGAGTTTGGCCTGCCTACGTAGGTCTACATCCTGGCACGATGTGGACCTTGACCTAAGTGTCTAGACCTCGGAGATCGTCCAGTCGGTAATGCAAGATGCGCAATACAGAACCAAGAATACGTCAATCCATCCCTCCCCTTGTGGTTCGCGAAAGGAAGGGAGACTGTCCGGGTCGTTCACAATTGCAAGGTTTGTGTTCAAACTGAAGACTATCAAAGATTGCCCTCGCGGATCCGTAGAACGTTGCCCCCAGATTTTGCGCTAAAGTCCCCCACCAAGACGACATTGTCGTTCGGAAAGGTCATAAACAGAATCTCCACTTGTTCGAGCACAAGGTCAATATCTTCGGAGGGGGCGCAGTAGCACGAAACTATCAACACCCACTCACCCGACCATCTGCAGCGGATGGCTCCCAAGTCTGGTAGTCTCAAGACCGAGTTAAAGGGAACTCGGTTACTGACAAGAATGCAAGCCCGAAAGCGGCTTCCTGCCGAGCTCACCACCGCAAAGTCCCGGGGACAACGAAGACGGATCCTTCGCTGACATATGGTTCATTAAGAGAGACCAAATCCAACTCCGCGACATCTATGTCGTGAGAGAGTTTGTTCCCCACTGCCATTGCTTTGTGACAGTTGAAGTGCATGAACTTAGGGTTTTGCCCCATGATCAAGACCTTTCATTCGAGCAACCTCCAGCTGGTGGATTTTACATTCTCTTGAGCCTGCCGCGTGATCCGTGGGCAAGTGCTTGCCCTCCAGTATCCATCTATTGGGCACTTCGCGGAGCTTGTGCACTCCGGTAACTCATGGTCCGAGATACCGCATCTCCCGCAAAGGGACGCACTGTGTCAGACCGAACGTGTGTGGCCGTATCTTACACTGGCACTTAAAGCAGACTAATGGTCTTCTATTCGGTCGGAAATCCGCTTGACACCATACCACATTTGCGGATATCTGAGAGTCGCACAATCGAACCCTCGTTCACCGACAGAACCGCGTTGCGACCTCTTTTCCCTGCGAATACTGATCGCAGTTCGAGGGAAGCTCTTTTGAGGGCCTCATTCTGCTCTTGAATCGCTGTTACGATTCTGTCGTCTGGTAGGTTTGGGTCGATGCCGAACAACATGTATTCTGGGTTGCGTCTCCTCGGTCTCGCAATCTCAAAATCCTTCACGAGCTCTGTCGCTTCCATTTGCTCTTCAAGTCTCGCAAGGTCAGTTGCTCTATTCATGAGAATGGCAATGCCCCTCCCGCTATGTGCCTCGTCCCTTGCAAAGCAATCTGAGACTGGATTGGATCAATTTTGCTCGCTACTAGCTTTAGCGTTTGAACAGAAGAAGCCGCGGCTTGTTCGCCTGCTCCCTTAGAGCGAACGAGGAGGACGTAGTCCTCTGTCGGTGGGCTCTTTGCCGAAGGCTTAGAGACCCCCTGACGAGACTGGTCCGCCTTGTTCCCAGACTCATGCCGAGCGAGGTCCTTCGGAGGGTGTGTATGTTTTAATGCCTTCCGGCCACTTTTCGGGAGTCCCCTTCCCCTCCGTCTCTCGCGGCTTCTTCTTCAACTTTTCGCTAACAATCTTGGTCCAGGTATGGTTTCCTTCTCGGAAGCCGTCTCCTTTGAACCGGTCTTATGGGTTTTGGGATCCGAAGAAGTCTGTCTCCCACCCTTAGGGGGTTTGGCTTTCTTCTTTTCCCTCCTAGTCCCCTGAGAGTTTGGGCGTTTAGGATCGAGAGATCGACTTGTGTGGGCTTCTATGTCCTCCCTCCGGAGATCCATCTGCTCCTCCAAGGTAGGTGCTTCTGTATCTCCTTCGGCGGGTGAACTGTCTGACCCGGCCTTGCCCTCTTTATCCTTAACTGGCTCCGTGCTCTCTTTTGCGTTCGAGGTTGATAGGAATGCGTTCAAAGGTGTGTTCGAATGGGTTTCGGCGCTGAGTTTCGGAGGTTAGTGGCCTTTAGGGCGCAGTTTATGTTTTCTCTTGTGCTTATTCCCCTGTTCGGAGGACGGGGGATCTTTTTCGGAAGACTCGTCCTGACTCGTATGTGTGTCTATGTCCTCCCTCTGGGGACCCTCCTTCTCCAAACGAGGAGGTTTTGGGGTCCCTTCAGCCGGTGGATTTTCTTTCCCGGCCTCGTCAGAAACTGTACACTTCAGATCACTTCAACTCTTGGTCCGCGCCTACGCTTACGTTTCCGCTTATGCTTCACCCTCTGCGTACGCTTGGACACTAGCTTGAGTTCGGCGCGGTCTGCGTCGTCCTCCAAGCCACCGAACCATGGTCCCACCATGAGAAAAAAGAAGCTGGTTGACAGCCGAGAGATGACCCTCGTGATGATCGGCGAGTTGCCTACCCCAGCGTCACAATCAGCCATCGGTTGCTCCTCTCTCTCTGAGGCTTTTCCGTGCAGGAGATAGATCCATGCGTGTTGGCGGACGACGAAGTTTAGTAGCGGAACGATATGCTCGCCGTATTGCTCCTTTCGCCCCACTGTCATGTTTCTGTCCTTAAAAAGCCTGCTGAGGTCGTTCGAACCGGGTTCATTCGCCTCTTGCACGAATAAGGTCGAGAACTCGGCTATCTTGTCGTGAGATAGGTCGGCCGAGTTTGGGTTCCTTACTTCGGTTTGAGTTCTTACCTCCTTCTCAGAGACTGAATCGTCGTCTGAGGCATCGGGGCGGGGGACGCCGGACCCTTCACTCGAGTTTCGGTCGCTAGCGACTTCTTCTTGGATCGGGATTTCTGCATCAGACCCCTTGTCTAAGTTAGTGCTCAGATTCAACAGATCTTTTTTCAAGATCTCCATGCCTTCTTCAGCCATTAAAACAGCTTTTGGTTCCGTTAATTCATTTTAGTTACAACTGTCCATTACCCTACTGACTAGAGTAATGTTTCGTGACCCTGGAATCTAGGACTGGAAACCAGGCGACACAGGGCTTCAATTAGCTCTATCGCAGTATCTGATCTGCACAGAGTCAGCCAGGCGCACCGCGACAAGGCGAAGCTACTGTGTCAAAGGGTGAATTCAGAATAGAACACGGGAACGGCACCCGAAAGATTTCGAATGAATAAAAAAATTTCGAAAATTTCAGGACCAAAGTGCGACAGAAAATCCCCTACTGGTGGGGATGGCACAATGCAGCCACAGACGAACTAGCCAGGGGCTCCCACCACACCTGAGGCTTAGCTATCTATTTCTCCTCTGAGCACGAAGACCAAAAGAGAGGACTGCCGGCCCCTTCACGAGACCTTTCGCTTTTCTGATAGCCGACTAGTTGTGTTCAACAAACCGCTTTGGTATTGACAGCTTTTCACCCCCGAAACGTACAATTTACAGTAAAACAGCCTTAAATGTTTCATTTAACTGATGAGTAAATTTTCAAACAGAGAATAAGAGGCGTTAACACACACACAAAAAGGTAGAATTTTTTCGAAAGAAGAAGAAAATCAATTTGAATTAATTTTCCAGTCCATCAAAAATATCTTACTTACAAATTAAATATTGCATGGAGCATTTTCAATATTATAAACGGATGCCATTGGATCTATTAGTAATGAAGTAAAAATCCTTACTGTAATCTGGAGGTCTTAGGGTAGGGTTTTGCGCAATAGCAGTTTGAATTTCTTTTATTGCTTTGAAAGTCTCCATCCCCCAATTAAATTTTACTTTATCTTTCGTAAGGTTGATTAGTGGGCCAACAATGACCGAATGGTTTCTGATTGGGGATTTAAAGTAGTTGGCGAGGCCCAACAAGGATTTGACCCTTCGTTTATTTTTGGTTTTGACCAAAATTTTAATTTTATCCTTTTTTAAGGGGAGTGCCCTTTTTCATCTACCGTGAATCCTAGACATTGTACTATAATCCTTAGAAATCTGCATTTTTGCAGAGTCAGTAGTTGTGTTATTATTTATAAGATCTTTAAGGACCAGATCGCTAAGTTCTAACATCTCTTTCAGCGACTCTGGAGTTAATATAACATTATACCGGGTGTCCCAAAAATGACTGATGGATTTTAAAATTCAATAACTTGCAAACGGTGACAGATATTTAAAAAATTCTTGCAGGAGGGTTATGCATGATGTCAGGAGTTTTTTTGCTGTGATTTTTGATTTTAGTTCGAATTTCAAACAATAGATATCGCTGACAGCGTTTGCCGCTCAGTCGAGGCCGAAACTGACGTCAATCAACATTGATGCGAAGTAAGGAGATTAAGGCTATGGAGTGGGTCCCATTCGCCAGTATAATCTTGCTCTTAGGGCCCGATTCTGAACTCATTTGATATGATTTCAATGGAGTGCGTTGTTGCCATGGAAACAACAAATTCTTCGATAGTGGAATACAGCGTTAAGAACTGGGCATGAATTTAAGAAGTAGTATTCGAGTTTGCAGGCGATTTTACATTGATGAAATTTTATTTTCCTGGATTATGGTCTGATTTAAATAATATTTTATGCATCGTATTTTAAAACTAGGTGAAGAGATTTAGTATTTTTTGTTGTTGTTAAAAATTTCATAACTGTTGTTACATTCTAATAAATTTTAGATCTTTTAAGGGGTCTCGGGACTCTTAAAAATTGGAAAAAATGAAAAAAAAGATCATTTTCAACATTTAATATTTTGAAATTCATATGATTTAAAAACACAATTTTAATTGGGATGAAAGATATAAGTATGTTCTTTCCTGTCATGTATTTAAAAAAAATTCAAGTTGCAGAATTAGTATTTATAGGGGGCTCCAAACTGTCAGATATTTGGCGAGCAGAACAGCTTGCGCAGGATTTCAAAATAAATTTTGTCACTAGAATTACTTTTTTGTACCTAATTATACTTTAGATTACAATAATTACCCTGAGCCTAAATAAATTTGTATTTAAAGCATTTTTATATTTTTAATACAAAGTTGTATTTAGCTAATACAAAATTTTGAAAATTTCAACAGTATACCCACCTAAAAAAATAAATTTTTTTAACAATAAAAAGGAAATTTAAGGTTCAGTTTATACAAACTAACATAAAACATATTTTTATTTAAATTTCATGAAAAAATATTCATAAGTTTTAGAGATATCCTGTGAGTTATACCCAAAAACGTCTTTTGGAGAAAAATGACTTCAAAACTTCGGAAATGCCCCTTCAGCTATTGCGCGGGTATAATTCTAAAAACCACAACTTCCGCTCTAATCGGAATTTCAAGGAAATAATTATATCAAAATGTTCAGAAAAGTTAGTAGCTTAGCATCTAAAAAAATTTTAAATTTCGAAAATTTGAAGCTTTAAGAGTCCTGGACCCCTTAAGGAAGTTCGTAAGTAGGTTTTTATGAATATTGGATAATAATCGTGAAAATGGTTAATATTAGTATATCGTTGTTCAAAATAACTACTTAAAAACAAATATTAGAAGTTACCTTGTTTAACCCTTTTAAATAGGGGTATTATATCGTTACATTAAAATTAAAAAAACTAAAATAAATGCTAGTTAATTAAAAGTTTGTTTGACAGTTTGATATTAAAATATTGTACTACATGCAGCTGCTTCATATTTATGTTTGATAAAATAAAACTAGCAAATATTTTTTTATCTACATACATTTTAAATTGTAAAAATGTCTTAAAAGATTTTTTGGAGCTTGAATTTTTACGCTTTGGCAACTCTTTCTACGCACAAACGCTAATATGCATATATTTTTAATAATAAAGATATCAATGATATCTAATGTGATGAACTAAGTTCAAATTAACTTTCACAAGTGTCTAAAACTTAGTAGTACTTAAATTATTGATGGCCACAACAAATTTTTATTGAAATTTTTATCTTGATATAAATTAAGACCGTATTTCTAATTGCACATTTGTTGGAATGCAATTGTAATTTTAAAACTCTTTAGTTTATATATGTTTTTAAAAAGTTCATGATTCGTAATAATCAGGGCTTGGCAAATGCGATCGCCACTTGCAACCAATATTTTTACTCGACGACCAAGATTTTTAATCTGGCGGTTTTTGTAGTGTTAACGAAAGAACAAAGTGTAAACGGCATTTTCCATATCATGCACAGAAAATGACATTCTCTGCTGCTCTAGCCAGCTAGCATGTCATGTCATGTGATTAGAATGTGGGGAGAGGGTGGGTCGTTCTTACGGGTGATACAAAAATCAAAGGAATGATTTAATACAACAATCTAAGGATTGATTTAATACAACAATGAAATAGCTAAGGATAAATACCTCTCCCCCCCACCTCCAAAAAAATGTCCTTCTGATTTTCAGTGGAATTTTTTTCCATTTACTATGGGTGATAATTCAAACACTAAACACGTATAACTATAGAATATTCTTCATTAAATAAAGTTATTATTCTAATATTTAAAATTCTCTCTCAATCCCCCCCCCCCCCCTAGGCCACTACTGCCAAATTTCTCTGAAAAACTGTAAACTGAATCCTCTTGCAAAAAACATTGGTAAACAACCCATAAGTACGACCCAACCTCTCCCCATATTCTAATCACATGACATGACATGCTAGCTGGCTACACTCTATTCCAACTCAACTTGGCAGCACTGTGAAAGGTAGAAACAGTAACATTCCGCCTTGAAAAGTAGTTCTCCGTTATTTTTTAATCTTAAATGGTGAAAATGCATACGAATGTATATGATTATGGTTATAAATTACAAATTTCGATATTTTGAAGCATATATTTAATGTAATTTCTCTGTTAAAAGTATTTAATTTAAAAGTATTTTGTATTTAAAGCGAACGTATAAAGACTAAATCTTGGTGTAAAAAACTCTCCTTTGGCGAGGCACAAATCTTCAAGGTTAAATATCTGGCGCGCTTTAGTTCTCTGCTACAACCCCGCATTCTTATTGTTCTTATGAATAGTTTTAATAATACTCACTGTTTGCTTTCGCTGTTACTTTTCTTTTTAACGTGTTCATAGTTTTTTATTTTTACTGTTAATTATTGTTATTATTGATTCGTTTATTAACTGAGTATTTCTAAAATTTGTTACATAGTTAAATATTTATTTGTATCAAATTTATTTGAATTATAACATGTCTGATAAAGCATTATCTCCATCCACGCTTTACACACCTTCAAGGCGAGGAAAGTCAATCAAAAGTGCAGCTCGCAGAAATATATTAAATGCTTATTCCAGACTTCGTCAAGAAAATCCCCAACATTCAATTAATGAAATCGTAGAGGAAGTTTCCCAACTTACAGGTGTTTCGAAAAGAACAATTTTTCGTTTGAAAAAAGAGAAAAAGGCATCTAGCCCTTTAAGTACACCCGGAAAGAAACGACCTGGTGCAGAGGGTAAACGCAGAAGGCTGGGAAAATATGACGAATTCACGTTATCTTGCATTCGACGAAAAATCCATAGTTTTTTTCGCAGAAATGACATATCAACTTTGAATAAAGTTTTACAAGTTGTAAACGATGATAAAGAAATTTTTTGCGAAAAATATTAGCCGGACTACATTGTACAGAATATTAAAAGATTTGGGATTCTCTTTTGAAAAACGAAAAAGAGAGGCAGCTCTTCTTGAGAGGCAAGATATTATTTTGTGGCGCAGAAACTATTTGAGAAAAATTACAGAGTATAAGAAAAAAAAATGCTTCTATTTATTATCTTGATGAAACATGGGTAAATGAAGGGCATACTCAGAGTCGAGTATGGCGAAATAATTTACAAATACTGAAATGCAAACGAGATATTAATTTTTTTCTTTCTCCATAGGATTAGAATTAGCAAGCGGGTGTTTTTGCGTGAGTGAAATAGTCCTTAATTTTCAGCAGTGTTAACAATTTAATATTAAATGCAGTTTTTAATTATTTAAAAATTAGCTTATTTTGATTTTAAAAAATCATGACTTTTTTACACGCTAATATCTATAATTAAAAATGTACATTAAAATGAAACGGACTCGGTGTGAGATCTAGCTTTTTCTGAATTTCTGCCAGAGGTTTTGGTATAAATAACAAATTTTCTGTTTTAAATAATAAATGTTCCAGATAATTTGGTTTTAATATTTTAACCCAATATAGATAATACTGTTTTGTTTTCAGTAAATTTCATTCGGAATTCGTACAGCGATTTTTAAAATTTTCTCGATTTTTTTAATGTGATTTTTAATTTTTTTTGCTTTTTGCGTCAATTTCTTGACATTTGTAAGAGGAATTCTGTTTTAAACTTGGAGCTTAAATATAGAAAATTTTGCCCTTCGCGATTTTAAATTTCTTAGACAATTTTCAATGCGATTTTTCTTTCCGATGTGATTTTTTTAACATTAGCACATGGAATTCGATTTCAAATTTTTAGCTTAAAACAGTAAAATTTGACATTTTTTCAATAATGTTTTTCCACAATTCGTGCACCTTTTTTTAAAATTTTCGCTATTTAAAAAAAAATTCGCATTTTGCATGCCGGGCAACGTCGGGCGGATCAGCTAATATAATATAAGATAGTGCTAAAATCAGTCTTAAAAATGTAAAAATAAGAAAAGAATAATAATGCAATTCGTTATTTTAATTTAATAGATTATATAATTAATTTCATTGGAACTTCAAAACGTACAGATTTTTGCACACGCATTATACTTTTCCGCCAAAATGGCGCTTTTCCTTGGTTACTAGTGATCCTTTGCTCTTCAAGCAAACCCTGGTTGCTATGGTAACGGCTGCGATTCGGCATCCGTAGCATAACCAATGCTGCCAACTTGAGGTGGAATCAAGTATAGAGCAGCAAAGAATGTAGTTTTCTGTGCATGATATGAATATGCCGTTTACACTTTGTTCTTTCGTTAACACTACAAAACACCACAGATTAAAAATCTTTGTCGTCGAGTAAAAAATATTGGTTGCAAGTGGCGACCGCATTTGCCAAGCCCTGATTATTACGATTCATGAATTTTTTTTAAATATATATAAACTAAAAAGTTTTAAATTTACAATTGCATTCCAACAAAAAGTGCTATTAGAAATACGGTCTTAATTTATATCAAGATAAAAATTTCAATAAAAATTTGTTTGTGGCCTTCAATAATTTAAGTACTACTAAGTTTTAGACTCTTGTCCAGTTTAATTTGAACTTAGTTTATCACATTAGATATCATTGATATCATTATTATTAAAAAAATATATGCATATTAGCATTTGTGTGTAGAAAGAGTTGCCAAAGCGTAAAAATTCAAACTCCAAGTATTCTTTTAAGACATTTTTACAATTTAAATAGTAGATGTAGATAAAAAATATTTACTAGTTTTATTTTATCAAACATAAAGATGGAGCTGCTTGTAGTACAATATTTTAATATCAAACTGTTAAACAAAATTTTAATTAACTAGCATTCATTTTATTTTTTAAATTTTAATGCAACGATATAATACCCCTATTCAAAAGGGTTAAACAAGGTAACTTCTAATATTTGTTTTTAAGTAGTTATTTTGAACAACAATATACTATTAACCATTTTCACGATTATTATCCAACATTCATATAAACCTACTGACGAACTTCCTTAAAAGATCTAAAATTTATTAGAATGTAACAAAAGTTATGAAATTTTTAACAACAAAAAATACCAAATCTCTTCACCTAGTTTTAAAATACGAAGCATAAAATATTCTTTAAATCAGACCATAAAAAGTAATTTAATCCGGGAAAATAAAATTTCATCAATGTAAATTCGCCTGCAAACTCGAATACTACTTCTTAAATTCATGCCCAGTTCTTAACGCTGTATTCCTTTATCGAAGAATTTGTTGTTTCGATGATAACGACGCACTCCATTGAAATCATATCGAATGAGTTCAGAATCGGGCCCTAAGAGCAAGATTGTGCGTGCGAATGAGACCCACTCCATAGCCTTAATCTCCTTCCTTCGCATCAATGCTGAGTGACGTCAGTTTAGGCCTTGACTGAGCGTCAATCGCTGTCAGCGCCATCTATTGTTTGAAATTCGAACTAAAATCAAGAATCACAGTAAAAAAACTCCAGACATCATACATAACCCTCCTGCAAGAATTTTTTAAATATCTTTCACCGTTTGCAAGTTATTGAATTTTAAAATCCATCAGTCATTTTTGGGACACCCGGTATATAAAATAAGAGACTTGGATTCTATTAAAATGCCTTAATTTGTCTATGAAGTCTGCGAAAACACTAGTTTACAATTTTGATCCGAAAGGTAATCTCAGAAATGAGAATTTCCCTTTTTCCGAGATGAAGGCTATCTTATAACTTCCTCTGGGGATACATTTATCTGAAAATAAAATACGTTATGCAAGTCCAGTACTATATAAAACGTTTTTCCTATCATAGTTTGTAAGATCATTTTTATTTCAGGTATCGGGTAAGGATAAGATTCAATAATCTTGTTTAGTAATCTAAAATCTATTGCCATCCTGTATTTAACCAATTTAATATCTTTATTTTTGTTGTTGTTCTTCATTTTTACAAAATAGTCGGCTGCAAAATGTTTTGAGCACCGGTACTCTAGGGAAACATGGCGTAATGGTAGGATTGTTAAAATGGGAGTAAACAGTTTTGAAAAAATAAATGCATTAATACGTTGGCGTTCACTATTGTATTAAAATTAATGCGCTCTAACAATGTTTCATCAGATTCTCATGTTTATTCTCAGAGGACGCATAGGTGGCGTCAGTGAAAAGTCAAATTAATGACCAAGCGACGCCACGTATGCGTCCTCAGTAGCAAACGTTTTAATTATTCTAAAATAACTTTAAGTTACCTAAACATTTTGAGTCTGATAATATGCAACGTATATAATTTGTGGATTTGGAGATTTCAAGTAGTATAGGAAAATCTCTGCCATTCAGTTAGGTGAAGATTATTATTTGGAATTACTGTTGACATATATCGTAACACTTGGCAGCTATGCACTTGTTCAAAGTCAGTTTGTTTTCACTTAAAAACGGAGTTGAATAACTGAGAAAAAACTAGTAAGGAAAGATATTTTTTAAAGGCGTGTATATATATAAACGTGGCAGTAGCGGGGTTCATGTGTCCTTGTACAATTTGTGGATTTGGAGATTTATCGTAGTATAGGTCAATTAACCACAACTTCTCATAATGTTTTGGATTACCAAAAAGAGAATTATAGCAATTGTGTGGACATGAACTGCTTGAATCCCAAACTTGTTGTGCTGTGAAAATTCAACCAGTCGTCGCTACTATATCCCAAAGCTCCCTGGTTTGATGTGCTGTAAATATTTAATCAATGATCGCTACTATTCCGCGATGTTAAATTTTGATCAGAGTTCCCAGGGCTGCACGGATATGAAAGGTACTTATTTCATTCCAAAGTTCTCTGATTTGTTGTGCTGTAAATATTCAACCAATGGCCTCTACTATTCCATGATGTTGAATGTTAGTCTGCATTTTCGCAACGCGCAGACATTAAATGAGAGGCTCGACACAGAGAATGACTCTCAGATCATATTTCAACAAACAAAGAAGAGTAATATTGAGGATGAAGAAAGTAGTGACACTTCAAGTTATGGAGAACAAGCAGAAAACAGAGCAATTAGAAAACTCAAAATCAACGGCCTCTCATTTACCTCAACACCCAATAATCTCAAATTTCAAGAAAATGGAGCAAAAAGAATGACCGTAGAAAAGCTGGCCGAAAATTTTATAAAACTAGTCAACAGCAAATCAAAAAACTCCACAACAGAAGCAAAATAATATCAAGGAGAACTGACAAAGCGAGCAGAAGAAATAGAAAATAAGAATGGAGAACATAGAAAAATAATAGAAAAATCGAAAGCAGCAATAAAGGAACTAACACCGAAGATAGAAGACCTAATAAGAAACAACGAAACGCTAGAAAAGCAACTACATAACAACTACGAAACAACGAATCAAGTCATAAAAGAACAACAACAAAACATAATTGAACTAGAGAATGAAATATAAAAGCGACAAAATCACAAAGAAAATAAAAAAAAACAGAAGATAATGAAGCAAGCCGAATTGACAACAAAATGACGGAAGCAAAAGACTGATCGGGAGAAGAAACAGACTCATCAAGAAGTCAAAATGTTAATAAAAACACACAGAAGAAAGAACAACTCCCTAAAATAAATGATTCAGAAGTAAAGAATTTCTCCCTACAAAAACTAATGGAAACATGAAAAATACCTAAAAAGGCATAACAAGGGAGATGCAGAACAAGCCAAAAAATACAGAGAGGCAATAATATCAAAATACAAAACCCAAAAGAAGCAATTGAAAGAACAAGCCCAACTACAAAAAGAGCAAGAAGACACAATAAAACAATTCAAAGAACAAGACAACAAAATCATGAAGGATACAAATAGACTGCAAAGAGTACAAAGAAAAAAAAACCTACGCTCCAACGCAAAGAACTGATGATGTTCTCGGAGTCAATCTCACAACAAATGTCCAAGTAAGAATTAATGGATCAGATGTTCAGGCACCTAAAAAAGCACAGCCCAATAAACGACGAAGAAGCAAAGAAATACAGCGATTACTTATTGTCAACAGATAAAACAAGCGTAGAAATAGAGATGAAAGAGACAGAAGCACAACCAGAAGCAGCATGTCAAGATAAAGAAGAAAAACAATCCTAAAATAAAGAATAGAAGAGTTAGAAAGCATAATAAAAGATTAAAGGGAGAAAAAAGAGAGAAATGTAATAAGGTCATCAAAAATAAGAGATAGATTACTAGAAAATATAAATTGTGTTGAACAAGACAGTAAGACGGATATTGAACAACAAACAAGGCATAAAGTAAAGCATGATGTAATGATTCTTCGAGAAATCATGGAAAAGAAGGAATCAGACATCAGGGAACTAAAAGAAAAAAACCAGAGACAGCAGATGCATATAGAAAATATCTACCAAAAAAACCCAGCAAAACTACTAGAAAATTACCAAAAAATACTAGAAAACTTCCAATCTAAACTGCAGGAAAATTTGGTGGTAAAAACCGGACGAACAGAAGAAACACAAGAGCAAACAATTGTGAAAACACATTCATTAAATACAGAAGAAATTAATCAAGACCATGCCAACCCACAAATTCCACTGTATTCAGATATGCTAACTAAGATGACTAAAAACCCGAAAACAACATCAGAGTCGGCAATATTTTTAAAGAAACTACCATCCACAAATATGTCCATAAATACAAATCGAAATATCTTAAACTATGAAACAAAAAACATCCTAAATCTACCCAGAATATATTGTGAAACATCACGCAGTAAGAACACCCTAATAATTAATCCAATAAACGAAGATGAAACAGAAAAACTCCTGAAAATAATAGAAGGCATAGAAAAACTAAAAGACATAGGGGGACAATAACATTCAGGGCAACAAACCAGAAGAAAATAATAATTATAAGAATCGCATCAATAATCCAGCCCATGGAAATAATAGACAAGATCATTAAAGATATAGGAGTAGAAGTGTCAGTAGATATTCATAGAAAAATACAAAAAGAAAAATCTCACCAGTATCAAGTAGTCTTAGAAATGAGCATATCAATAGCTCACAACCTTCTGAAGTCGGACCGACCAATAATCAGATGTGCCCATTGCCGGGGATATGGACACACAAAAGACAACTGTGCAATATATGTATACAACCATGTAACTACAGAATGCCCCAACAAAGATATTCTCTTCAGGATTTGCTGCATTAACTGTCTAGATGTCAAAAATAATTTCCCGCATAAAGCGGACTCCAACAAATGCCCTCTGTTTCAACACAAACTAAAATTACGAATCACCTCCATAAATGCTTCAACTTCACGTTCAATATAGTCCAAAAGCTGTTAAACATTTTAGGAAAGGTATTTGAGGCACCCTGAAAATTTGTGCAACACTTCTTTTGTAATCGCTGAATACAAAATCGAATGTCTGGCTGAAGGATCGTGGCCCAAAAACTGTGCCAGACACGTGTCAAGTGCCATTTTTTTTGACTACCCAAAAAAGGTGTTTGAGGCACGCTGACATTGAGACAGAATAATATTTATACTTAGAAAAAATATTTTGAAAACGACAGACACTTTAGTCGGCCCAAAAACTGTGCCAGACACGTGTCAAGTGCCATTTTTTGACTACCCAAAAAAGGTATTTGAGGCACGCTGAGATTGAGACAGAATAATATTTATGCTTAGAAAAAAAATATTTTGAAAATGACAGACACTTTAGTCGGCACAAAAACTGTGCCAGACACGTGTCAAGTTCCATTTTTTGTCTGGCACAGTTTTTGGGCCACGATCCTTCAGCCAGACATTCGATTTTGTATTCAGGCATTACAAAAGAAGTGTTGCACAAATTTTCATGGTGCCTCAAATACCTACTCAAAAATGTTCAACAGCTCTCCTACTAATATATTAGACACAATAGCAACAACAGCCTTAAATCCCACATCATCAAACTCCACACTCTCATCATAAGAAATTCCCCAACATATAACAGCATCAAGTATAACAAATACCTCAACATCATTGAAAATAGTCACAAGTCAACCTACAAAATAATAAAACAGCAACGTCAGATACAGTAAGAGACCTGATTTATGAAAATTACACGTTAGCTTGCCTGCAAGATGCATATATGGTAGACAATAGACCAATAGGATTACCATCATCAACCGCATGTTATTCGTCAGTCTCAAAAAACTGTCACATATTAATATTTAATGACGCAATGCAGCATATACAAGTAAAAAAGAACAATCATTCAGTTTTCATAAATATAATAACATCAGAAGGAGACATAACAATAGGATCACAATATTCCCCACCGTCAGCAAATATTCAAGAGGATTTGCAGGACTGGGTTAGTGATACTGGCATGAGTGACAAACTACTAGTGCTAGGAGACTTCAATGCGCATAGTGCTCTCTGGGGCTATGCCTTAGATGATGATAAAGGACATCATCACACTTTCACACATGCGTATGAAGCGCTTAATAGTATTAAATGACCCACACTGCTAAACAACATTCAAAGCAAAGCATATAAAGGGATGGCCAGACGTCTCCTTGGCCTCATTTACCATCTTCCCAAAGCTAGTCTCATGGACAGTAGAAGACGATATAGCTTATGGCGACCATCGTCTAATAACCATAATAATGGACATAACAGTTCAGAACCTCCCAAAAAGAAGATATAGAACTAAACAAGCCTCTTTCAAAAAATTCAACAAATTAATCCAAAGCAAAATACAAGAAAACAGCATAACCTTTAAAATATAACAACAAAAGAAGAATTTGAAGAGAAATACAAAAAAATCCTAAAAATCCTGCAAGACAGTCGCTAAAGAAAAAAAGCTCCTCTTTTAAGCCAACTATAACATGGTGGACAAATGAATTACGCGTGCAAAGAAATTATACAAAGGCCCTATACTTAAAGACAAAACTACCACCAGCGACACTGGAAGATATATAAAAATCAAAGAGCACTCTACAAGAGAGAAATTCTAAAAGCAAGAAAACAAGCTTGGACAGCATTCTGCTTAAATGAGAAAGATCCTTATGAGAAAGTAAACAAAATAGCTTTTAAAGACTTTAACAGGCAAGTGTGTTACGCACTCAATGTTACAAACTCGGACGTCTTTACAAGACAAGACGTCTATGAAACACTAATATCTAAAATATTTGGTGAATCAAACCTCTCTCACGCAACACTACCAGAACAACAACATGCAGCTCCTCCCTTCCATATGCAAGAATTAAAATCAGCAATCTTCTCATTTAATATAAACAAAGCTCCAGGATTAGATAACATCGACCATATAATAAACAGAAATCTCTTTAAAAAGCAGGCACCTCTACTTCTCAGTATGTATAACGCAGCCCTAAAACTAAACTACTTTCCCCTGGACTGTAAAAAAGGAGCACTGGTCTATTTTATCAAGCCGAATAAAAAATCAGAACATCCAGACTCCTACAGACCAATCTCGCTGTTACCAGTTTTTGGAAAAGTTTATGAAAATCTATTATTCAAAAGAATTAATCACTCTCTCAGAAATTCAACAAAATTTCAAGGTTCACAGCATGGGTTCCAAGAAGGAAAATCAACTGAATCAGCAATCATAGAAGTCCTTTCACTAATAGACATAAATACAGAACATAACCAATATATATCACTGATTTCCATAGATTTAAAAAATGCCTCCGACCACCTTCCATGGGACAAGACCATACAGGAGCTAGAACATCTGGAACTAGAAGAGGCTATATATAGCTGTATTGTACTAATAATAGGCTCGAAGTAGCTAGGAGTCGTTCGGTAGCTTCATCGCCCCGAGCCCTCCCTTTCCGCTTTTCAGTGTCTTTAATTTGTGTAATTCCCCTTTTAAATTTGTCCGGTTTCAATTTTTGATTTTTTTTTTCATTCCGGCTTCCGCTAGAATGTCTTATACTCGGGACGCGGCTGGGGACCTACGAATCTTGCTTCCGCAAAAGAGTCGGAATAAGTGGAAGAATAAAGGGCTGCGGACGAAGATGGGCCGCTCGCCGCGGCGGTACAGTAGTATTGGTACAGTAGCATACAGTAGTATTATACAGCAAATTCATATCTTTCAATAGGAGGAGCCTCTCCAAATTGGCTCTCAACACTAACACACTGGTTTGACAGAGCTTGCCCACAGGGATCCTGTTTCGGGCCGTTCCTGTGGAGAATTTTCCTAAACACACTACTCAAACTGCTGAAAAGATATGGGTTGAAAGTGGTAGCATATGCTGATGATATTCTCCTGATATTAAATGGAAGAACAAGAAAAGGACTCGAAGATATCGGAAGGAAACCGTTGGAATTGATAAGCAAATGGCAAAGGAAAATGATATGAAGATCTCTTATGACAAATGCAAGGTACTTAACTTAAGAAGACCAAAATTCCTGAAGCGCCCCCCAATCTTTAAATTAGACGATCACAAAATCAAAAGGGAAAATGAAATAACATATCTAGGAGTAATACTAGACAGTACCCTATGCTTTCTACCACACCTAAAGCAAAAAAAGATAGAAACATTAAGAATAACTCGAAACCTTCTAAAATTTGCCTCAGCATATGGAGGACTGAGGGCATCAATACGTAAGACCTGGTACCTCTGCATATTGGAAAAGAAATTAACTTATGCAGCATCGGCTTGGCTAGACAGAATGCAGAGGTACAATGGCCAACGTCTTCTATCCTTCATACAATATCAATGTTTACTTCTGATATTGAGAGCGTACAAAAAGACATGAACAGCAGCACTATGCGCTCTAACAAGCATAATGCCAATAAATCTACAAATAGCAAAAATAGCGGAAATAGGAAAGATCCTCCGCCATGGAGCCACAATAGAAAACCACTTCTCCGATGTATACCAAACCAAAACAACAACATCAAGAATAATCCCATATAAGCCATACCTTCATAAAAGAGATAAAAACAAAGACCAAACAGAAATAGATATATATACAGATGGATCACACTTAAACAATTCAACAGGTTACGCCTTCTGTGCTTTCTACAATAATCAGCAAATACACAAGAAACAAACAAGACTAAATCCAGATAACTCGGTCTATCAAGAAGAACTTCTTGCAATAGTGGAAGCAATAGACTGGGCAAATTCATCCAATTACAATAGCTTCACAATATACTCAGGTAGCTTTTCAAGCCTTCTAGCATTAGAAGACATAAACTCCAAAGATCTAATAATAGTAAATGTCATAATAAAAATACAAAATTCTCCAAAAAGTCTGTTCTTTGACTGGGTTCGAGGACATACAGGAGTAGAAGGGAATGAAATGGCAGATGCACTGGCGAAGGAAGCCACCGAATTATCAGATCCACAAGCTCAAAGATTCTTTCCCCTCCAACAATCATATTTGAAAAGAACAATAAAGCTAAAACAACTTAAATCTTGGCAAGAGGACTGGACAAATGCCCAGACTGGACGCTATACCTACCAACTTCTTCCAAAGATATCAGAAAAAACTTTACTGCAACATAGAAACCTGTATATCTTTGTCACAAACCACGGTCCCTTCCCCTCATACTTATATGAAATAAACAGAAGTCCATCCCCACCGTGTGTTTGTGGAGAGAGAGGAACTTCACTTTACTATATCCTAAACTGTGTACTAACCTCAACATATCATCTTAGAAAATCGTCCACGACTTCACACTCAGACTGGTTTAACTGCATCTAAAAGAAACCTCCACTACAACAAAAAATTATAAATTGTATAAAAATATTAGAGAATAACCAGTATATCTTCCAGAATATAGACCCATAGATTGAAGATCAAGAATAATGAGAAATAGACTCTCTTAAAAAAAATAGACTTATAGACTCTCTCTCAAAAAAAAAATAGACTTAAATATAAAAGAACTTTGGAAGCATTACTTAGATGAACTCTAAAACAAAAGTAGTAGCATAGATATACCTAAACCTATTTCATCATTTATTAATAATCCCCAAACCTGTAAACAATCCCCAAATCTGTATATACTCCATTCATTATTATTTTAAGAAAATTGTATTTTCTAGGGAACGCCCAGAAAAATTGGGTTTCCCACAGTGTTGCCAGTGGGCTACTTTTTTAAAATTCAGATTTCTTGATTGGCACCACTTTTTTGAAACGGTAAAATTCCCTTTGTTTTTGCCTTTATTAACATGTTATTAAATAAGGCACAATTTACCATTTCAAAAAAGTGGTGCCAATTAAGAATCTGAATTAATAAAAAGTAGCCCTTCTGGCAACACTGGTTTCCCATTGTGAGCTAAGTGTAAATTTTTATTTTTATTTTTTCAATAAATGGGGGCTGATTTTCCAGCGGGTCCTCCGGACCCGTTCCGTCGGCTGTGGCGTAGGAGTTAGTAGATACACCTTGCTGGGTGGGGCTAGTTTGAGCTTAAGCCCTATGGTAGGCCTCCCCACCTAGTTGACTTCTTCTTTTTCCAATCCCAACGTTTTCTCATTTGTCCTGCTGTAAATAATCAACCAATTGTGGATTTGGAGATTTCTCCTTGCATATGTATAGCAAGAGCAAGTAGTTTAGTTCATAACAATACGATTAGAAAAGAAAACAAATTTTGAATTATCGCAATGATGTAGATATACAATGTTTAATGTATATCTACATGCATGTATCCAAAACTTGTTACGCCTTAAATATTCAACCAATGGTCGTTACTATTTCATAATGCTGTATTTTGATCTGCATTTTCGTAATGGTGCAGAAATAAAATGTAAAATGTACATCTTCCAATGCCGGAGTTCCAGTACCGTACATACCCAGATAGCATGAACATTAGCAGCAAGTTTGATTTTTTCTGATATTATCTTGCCGTGACAAATTTGAACTGAGAAATTCGCAGCAAATTTCCCGCAAGGTATACCATACCCCACTTGCATGAGTAGTTTGTTGTGAAACTGATGGTAAGACTGTCTTTAATTCACGAAAGTGACAAAAGCAAAAAATCCATCTGTTGAGAGAATAGACAATCAGCACATACGCAGAAATTGCAGAAATTTTATTCGGTAGGCACTGCTTTTTCTAAATGCTGTACTTATCAAATACGAAAAAATGCTCGGATTGAAAAGTATAAACATTATTTTAACTTGCTTGTGGCCATAAAAACGATGCATGCACCTTCTGACGGTGCGTTCGCATCAATAGACCTGAACAGGTCTATGGACCCTCTCGAAGGGGTTAAACTTGTACCTTACCAGTTGTAAATAGATAGTGTGGCATGGAAAGATTAATACTTTGCAGTAAGTTTGCAGTATTTTTGATTACTTGTTTGCCATTAATTTGCAATAAATTTGATACAGCTTGAATTTAACTTGCATGACAAGTTAGCTGCAAGTTTAAAGTGTGGTGACTTCGGCGTTTGCGTTATCGTGCTGCAGTCTTGTTATGAACTTTCAGTCTTGTCATGCTGAGCTTACTGCATCTTCGCAGGTTTTCAAAGCAAGACTGTTGCAAATTTTCTGCAAACAAAAAATGCTATGTGGGTAAGATTTGTGGTGTAAATATGAACCAATGGTCGCTACTATTCCACGATTTTGGATTTTAGTCTGAATTCTGGTAGTTGAACGGACATGAAACGTACTTCTTCCAATCCCAAAGTTTCCTGATTTGCTGTGCTGTAAACATTCAATCAATGATCGCTAGTAGTCCGCGGTGTTGGATTTTGATCTGAATTATCACAATGACGTGAACATAAATTGTAAAACCAGGGCTCCCAAATGGTCCGCCAACTGAATACCAATAAATTTCAACAGAAAATTTTATGGTAGGTTTGCGCTAGAATTAACTTTCAAAGATGATTCTTGGGCGGTTTGTAAGAAAAATCTAAAAAGAAAAATTTTCTAAAATAATGTTGATATTCAGTTGGCAGACAATTTGGGAGCCCTGTAAAACGTACTTCTTCCAGTTCCAAAGTTCCTTGGCTTGTACTGCAAATATTCAACCAATGGTCACTACTATTCCATGATTTCATATTTCAATTTGAATTCTCAAAGTGGAGCCGACATAAAACGTACTTCTTCGAATCGCAAAGCTCCCGTACATAACATTTGTTTAATTTTAAAAATTAAAGCAATGTATTAACTGTGCGCAGACGATAAACCATCAAGTATTGATAATAATCTTCTTTAAATAATAAGAATTAATGTCATAACCCAACACCATTTTCTTTCAACATCAAAGCAAATCGTTTTATTTTCCATATATGACATCATATTCGCCTGCTTTGCGTACTTACTCATATGAATACACTTTGTATTATTAAGAAATACATGAAAAATTCCATTTTAATTCCAATATGACGACATATTCATCTTTTTTTTTATTTTATTTTTTAATTTGATTTTCCTTTTTCACGTGAAAAAATTTCAATTGAAAATTAATTATTAGGGAGAAATTATTATTCCGAATTTCTATATTTTTGGAACGAAAAAAAAGAAAGATAATTAAATTTTATAGAAAAAATGTCAATTCATTCTCTATGAAAATACTGAAATTTTCAACTATTAAGAAAAATATTTGAATAACATAAATAAAACATAGCTACGTTGCCTATGTTCATTTCCGGATTATAATCTATCTATATGCAAAGATACAAATATATTAATTCATCTGTTTTGACGTTGACTTGACTGAAACATTAACACACACATTCGCATTTATAATATTATTAGCTGTTACCCATGACTTCGTTCACGTAACATTAAAAGAAAGATAAATGTATTAATTAAGCAAAGCATTTCACTCCTGATAAATAAAAACATATATAATTAACCAACTCTTTATCCCATTTTATAGGAGCCAATACGGAATTTCTTATTTGTAGGGGCCTTGACATAACTCAATCATTAAAAAATGAAATTTTGTGCTAAATAATACGAACAATTACTAAAATAAAATTGCAACCAATGAAAATAGGAGAGCCAAGTAAAAACTTGGAATTCGACGAAGCTTTCTTTGTAAAACGAAAAACCAACGCTGCACTCGGAGAATTCTGCTACAAAAAATATTTTAGGTGGTGTTTGGTGTGAAATTTGTATATGTATACATTGCATCCTAGAAGATTTTACAAAAATCTACTGAAAAAAAAACATTAAAAAGCTATTATCAAAAATGACAACATATTTTTACTCTTTTACAGCTAAAAGAAATGTAGAATTACAATCCGGCTGCCAAACCACGATTCACAAACGTATCTCCAATATACAGCGTGATTATTAAAAAAAAAAACTATTCCGATATATGAGCCCCTAGCTATCATGCCGTTCACAGAAACAGGATGAAATTTTGGTTTAAAGAATTTCAAGGTATGCGCTCAAGAATCATTTGAAAAAACTCAGTTAAACTCAAACAGTTACGGTTACAGTGAAAAAATTTCAAATGGCAACACTTACTTTTTTTATTGGAATGTGATCTCCATAGTGAAAAGCCCTAAATAGCGTTGGAACGGTACCTACAGCATGAAAATCGCCGGCGCTAGACATACTAAGAAGAAAAGGGAAAACAACTGTGACGCTTACCAGAGCACGACTTTCTTTTCTAATGCCGTTACATTTCACACTGTGTCTTCGTTTCTGATCCCAGCCTACCGAATCTTCCTCGAAAGGAGAAGAAGTGACTAAGGTGCTCAGATTTAAAGGTTCAGCGTAAGACAGCGCCATGACTGATGTCTTCGCACTAAGTGAAATGGGGGAAACTGTAAAGATTTATTGCATGAACCGACAAAATGCCGTTGAGGCATTGCGTGTCTACCACAGAAACCATGGGCTACGCCGAGGCCCGTGTACTGTAAAAGCTGTACATGACTTGATACGCAAATTTTAAGAAACTGGTTGCACATGCGATCGATCTAGGCCTGGACGACCTTCCGTTCCTGTCGAGAATGTTGCAGAAGTACACGAGACGATAAGCGAAGCTACCCTTGCAAGTGCACGCAGTGTTTCACGCGTTCTAAAGTGGCCAAAGTCTACGGTCCGCAAGATTTTGCGCCCTGTTCTCCACATGTTTTCGTATCGGTGCCAGCGTGTTCAAATGTTGCAAGCGAGTGATAAGCAACAACGGCTAGATTTTGCGAATGAATTCCTCACGTTGACTAATTACGTGATCCCCAATTTGCAACAGCGAAATGCTGTTGTCGTGTGACATCATGTGGATGCAAGATTGCGCTTCCCCTCATGTGGGGTCTTCTGTCAAACGTTTCTTAACACAACAGTTTGGAGTCAGAGTTGTCTCTCGCTATTTCACCTTTCGTGGCCGCTAAGGTTCCCGATCTCACTCCAATGGATTTCTGGCTGCGGGGATACCTGAAATCCAAAGTTCCAATCATTTAATCTGCAAACTGCATCTGATTTGAAATATGCCATCAGACGTCAGGTTCAACAGATTTCCGTTGCCATTCTACGTGCTTCAGTGCTATCCACCATCTGCCACATCTAAAGTGTCATCGTGTGCGAAGTAGGCCACGTGAAAAATTTGTGAAGCACAATAAAATGTTTTGCTTACTATTGCTTCTCTGTCCTTATTGGTTGTTTTGCTTTTCTTCTTAGTTTGTCTAGCGCAGGTGATTTTCGTGCTATAGGTACCGTTCAAACATTATTTATAGGTTTTCACTACAGAGATCACATTCCAATAAAAAAAAGTAGGTGTTATTATTTGAAATTTTTGAAATTTTGTCACTGTAGCCATAACTGTTGGAGTTTAACTGTTATTTTTTATGTGATTCTTGAGCGCATACTTCAAAATACAATGTCCTGTCGCGTAAAAGGTTTGCTGCAAACTTCTGTTTCTTGAGTTCTGATGAAGGGAATTCCGCTTCATTGTCTGAAACGGGTTCTTCTTTGGGTTGCACACATAATTCCATGCCTTTATCATTTAATCCTGATGAAAAGTTTGACTATTCCAGCTTGACAGATCATCGCTTAACAAAGCAGAATGTCCATCTTGAAAACTATCTATATCATCTAAAGTGAATAAAAACGGTACAGGTAATTGTCTTCACACACTCAAAGAAAAGCAAACACTAATGATAAAGTCTCGTTACATTCAAATTCATACAATCATAGGGGGCGCATGTTAAAAAATTATAATGATGGTCACGTGATACATATCACTTAATATGAGTGGTGCATAAATTTTAGTAAGACACGTGACATATACAGTGTGTCCATAAAAGAATGTCCTAGTTTCAATGGTATATTATAGTAGTTTAATTTAGATTATTTACAACAAATCATACATCAAATTGAAAGTAAACTAACCTATCTTAGTTTTTCTTATAAATGTTCAATATGTAAATTTTTAGCTATACGGCAACATCCAACCTTAAAGTCCAATTTTTCCCACACTTCGGTTAACAAGTTCGAAGTAATGGAAGCAATAGCCTCTTCAATTCTGCGTCTCAACTCTGCAAATCTTTAGGTAGCGGCGGAATACAGACACGATCTTTTATAAAGCCCAAAAGGAAAAATTCGCATGAATCTAACGGCTTTTAAATTTTCAGCCCAACAATAACGCTTTACGCCCAGGAGTCGCCATTTTGTGTATGTGGCACTAATAGCGAGTAAATAACAAAACAGTACTCGAACATGCGCTTATCTGAAACTGTTTGAGTTACTCTTTATTTGTGACCTTGAACCAACACTCTACAACGCTTACAGTTGATACTATTAAAATTTATAACTGGGACATTCTTTCATGGACATTCTTTCATTTCACCCTGTATTATAAAAAAGTATGCATGTGCATAGTGTTCAAAGTGTGCATGTGTGAAAAAGCTAAAGATACTTATGCAATGTCTAAAAAGTAGATTAATGAAATCACGACTTTGAATTCTTGAACATTCATCATTCTAAGGTTTAATTAATTAATTTTATTATCATTTCAGTAAAATATGTGTTATAGCAATGATTAAACTGATACTAATTTTATTAAACACTACAGAAGAAGCGTGAAAACTTTTGTTGATATAAATGGCTGTGCTGTTAAACATTTATAATGTTCTGCGGTTCGTAATCACGATGCTTTCTTTTTTTCTTTCGAGTTGAAGTGAAGCAGTAGTTTTAAAATTCATTATACCTAATGTAAAATAAGGGATAGAAGTGAATCTATATGTGTGATCTTCAAGTTATTACCTATCCAATAACAAACTAGGATGAGCTGCTTTAACTTAACATAAATTTTAGAAAGTCGTGTAACCAATGTTTTAAAAAGTATGCATGTGTGTAATGGTAATAGTAAGTGCGTTTCATAGAAAGTGTCTAAAAATCTACTTCAAATAATAATTAAATAGTACTAAATCTAGCAGATATTTCTTTTCTTTTGTTGATCTTAGACTAATGCGAGCATAATGAAATTGATATGTACTTTTGCTAGCTTCACAAAGAAAATTGATGACTTATTTAGAAAAATATATAAAATGATTTAAAATTATTAGGGTCTTAATAATTGAATATACAAAGCAGGTTTTAGATATGAAATATATAGTTAAAGATTATATTTCTTAAACTATGAAAAAGTATGCGGAATAATGTACGTAGTTAATTTATTTGTAATACTCAATAAAATTCCTCTTTCCTATAACTGAAATTTATCTTAGACTGTGATAATCTCTCATAAATTTAACCATTATCATAGGTGCCAAGTTGCGACTAATCCTCCGTAATATGTGGGTTAATTTAACCCTGGTTTAATACATTTCGTACCGGAATTTTTTTTCAGAGATGAAATTAAATATGTTCCACGTAGGAAACTGGAATTAAATAAATAAAGATTCATCAAATAATTTTTCTGGTTCGAAACTTCGTTAAACTGGGTTAAATTAATCCCCGCATTACGGAAGATTAGTGCGAGCTTGGCACCTCTGCATTATCATTATTTACGTCCACTATTTTCTTTTAAAAAGCTAACATTTACTTATCAAATGTTTCAGAAAGGCAGTCGGAATCTGCTGATAAGGTGATATACAAAGTCTCTTTGAAAATTTAGATGATTAAATGTAAAATATAACTTTTATAAAATGTTTTATAAGTTACCGTAATTTCCGGTGTATAGCCCGCCGATCATACAATTCAGTTTGGACTCAGAAATTTTATTCAGAATTTCAAGACCAATATTTACCGTGATCTAATAAGTTACATTTTATTTTTAAAAATTTCTGGGTCGAAACACGATTGTTTGATCCGCGGGCTATACACCGGAAATTACGGTATGTCTCTTTACTTTTAATTGATAGTAACACTCTATTCGATCTAAAAAAATATGAATAATTCACTCGAGAAAATTCTAAAATTTACTGTTTCTGCGGACGACTACTTCTGCCATCCCATAGACACCGCTTCACTGTAAAAAAAAAATCTCTCAAACGGACAGAAAAAAACTGTCAATTTTGGCGCCAGTGAAAAACCACTTATTTTACAGAAAATATCTGTAATTTTTTATTAAAGCGATTTTTTTTCTGTAAAAATTACAAAATCCAACTTTTTTTTACACAAAAAACTGTTTTTCTTTAAAACAGTTTTTATTTGTAAAAAATACAATTTTTTTCTGTAAAAATTACAGATTTTTCTTACAGTGTACTCATAGCTGCTGACTCTTACTTTTTTTTTTTTTTTTTTTTTTTTTTGTACCACAAAATATAATAGTAAATTTTACGTTTTGTGCTCACCGCAATATGCCAATTAAATAAGTCAAACATTTCTATTAAATTTTGGTGGTACAAAAAAGCGCAAGATTTGGCAGCTATGCGCTTATCCTTCAATCACGATACCATGTGAAGAAGCAATCTGTATGTATGTCTAACTATGTTTTACTAAATATTTGATATAAGCTGGAGAACATTTGTTAAAGTTACATTGAAAAATCATAAGGTTACACAAAACACTTTCAAAAACGTCCTTTAAAATATGGGGTTCTTGAATTAACATTAGTTGAAAATTTCTAGATAAAATGAGGGGGTGGGTTGTCCATACTTTAATCCGATTATTTCATTTGAAGAAATATATGTCTTGGATTCAAGAGTACTGTAACAGAAATTTGATTTTAACATGATTAAATTATTTAATTGCAGATTGCTTTACAGGGAACTTTCCTTCGAAATGTAAACGATCGGATCCTGGTAACTTGTGTATATACTAAGTAAAAAAGCATAGTAAAATAATAGTTCGACTTTGGACGGATTCGAACCGCCAACCGTATGGTTACCAGCCATATACACTATCCAATTACGCCACAAAGGCATTTAAATACATAATTTATAATAAAACCTATCAGATTGTTTAATGTTGTAGCACAATTTAAACTTCGTTAGAGTTTACCTTAAATTAACATTAGTCGAAAATTCATTAACATTAGACAAAAATTTCTAAATAAATAGGGGGAGGAGTACTCACCACCGATACCTACTCAAACGAAGACTGCTAAAAAACACAAATCTGGTATTTTTTCTATTTCATATGAACTGTAGCGCTAGGATATTTCCCCCTCTCGAGTGGTTGGTGACAACTCTCTTTAAACATCTAAAATTTCGACTCGCAGTATAGTATCCTGGATCGATCAGTTAAATCCTCAACAAATTATCGAACCAAGAGACTATTTTACAGGTTCGAATCTCCCTCAAAACTTTCAAATATAACATTTTAAATATTCATTAGTACTTTTCCACGGATAGAGGGCGACACTGTACCTCCTTTAAATTATATTTAAAAAAAATTCCTAGTTAAATTTTGAATCACCCTCATACTATAATGCGCTGAAATCCTACACCAACGTGTTATCTTATCTCTAATCTCCCTCCCCTCGTGCTATACCATACTAACCTCATAAAGTCTCTAATCTCTTTCTAACACGTTATTAGTCCTTATCTTATGATTCCTCTTACTTCACAACCCACCGTATTGACCTTTCGATTTTCAGCTTCTACAACCTCCGCAGCGTATGTAGAACTCTCCTTTATCACCTACTCACGTTACTCGCCCACTCACGAATACTCTTTAGTTGCTTTTGAAAATGATACTTATATCGTACACAGATAAAAGACCCAGATGTTTACTGCTACAAAGAAACACCTGCATGTGTGGTAATAAAGAAAAAGATGCCGGAGAAATAGGACACAATTATTCACATGTTATATCTTAGAATTCGATAATTAACATTATACGTTACTACAATTAATAATATCTATATCCATTTAATAACAGATTTAGGATTAAATTTTCTAAAGTAAATCTTCATAATTTTGAATGCTAATTTAACCTAAATTACCTTTCACATATAAAGAACAAAGAGTCTACATATATTTATTCCTATTAAAAATCTGATCCTACCACTGATTCGTTGCTAAACAATTGATATCTTAGTCAGTGTTAGCCATTAAGATATGCATTAAGATAGCAATAGCGTTTTTTTTTTTTTTTAAATCCACAAGTGACTTTGAATCAAACATAGTTTGAAAAAACTAACAAAGTTAATCCTCAATTTATGCAAGAAGCTTTGGCTTGGTCTTATTTCAGGTGGAAATGCAAAAAAGCAACTTAACCCCTTGAAGGGCAAGCAAAAATGCCTCTAAATATTGAATTCTCACCGGAATAATCGAAAAATTTTATTTTTAAATAAGGAAAAGCAATTTTTCAACGATTTTCCCCAAAAGTTAAAAATATAAAATTTAGTTAAAATTTTCCGGTGAGAATCTTGTTTAAATTAGGTGGGATATATATTTTATCCCACCGCCCCTCAAGGGGTTAATAAAGCATGTTTTGAGCTATATGACTTATCTAGGTTAAAATTGCATAAAGGAACAGAAAGAATTGTTATTTTTTTAATTATAATGTTATCATCTGATTGTGTGAATCTGAATCACTTTGTTATTGATGATGATGATGGTGTAGTACTTGTTATTAAGGTGGTCATTATTGTTAGAGCTGATTCTAGAACAAAAAGACTGTTGGAGAAAATTCAATAAAGAGGATGCTCTTGCGAACTTCTTCAAACCTTTTGAACTTTTTTAGAGTCCCCCTTTATCAGTAGCAGTGGCGTAGTGTCATTGGACGTTGGATCATTTTACTACCAGTATTATTATATGCTAAATTTGGCCTCATTTAATCCTATAACATTAAAAAATTTAATAAGGTCAAATTTAGTATATAATAATGCAGGTAGTAAATTGATCCAGCGTCCCCTGATTAGTACAGGGCTGTCACAGGCGACTATTTTTATATTCTGTTCGCACCACTATTTTTAAAAAATACATTTTGTTGTATATTTCTCTTGCAAATGTTTTCAAAGCGTATGTAAAAGATTTTTGTTTTAAAAAATTTGTGCGAAATAGAATTAAAAAATAGTTGCCTGTGGCAGTCCTGTCAGTAGTACTTTTACTTATGCAAATGCTGGTAGTAGAGAATAGCAGGGTTACCAGTTTAGCCTCGATTTTTATTTAGAAATTTCGATTTCGTACTAGAAATTTAGAATAGATTTGTTTGCTTTATTTAATGATAGAAGTTTCTTGATTACCTAAAGTAAAAATTCTTCTTGCAAAATTTCGGGGATGAACTAGAAATTTGAGAATAAAAATGGAGGCCAAACTGGCAAGCCTGGAGAATAAAATAGCCTATAGTGACAAAGAACAGTGACCAGGCGCTAATAGCCCAGTAAATTTAGGGTTTGATAGCTAAGTAATTCACAATGAGCTGAAAATTTCAGAATTAGCTCTTTATGACAAGAAAAAAAAACCCTTAAAAGTCTCAGAAGTTCTCATGTGTGCTTCTATCCAAGATGGCCGATCAAAGATGGCAGCTAAGACCTTTTTGCATCGTCCAATGTTTTTTTTTTCATTTCTAAGTCATATACCAATATTTTTTTACTTCTGAAAAATTCTGTGACCTCTACTTACATCCTGTTTTAATGTATACATAGGGCCTGACTAAAGCAGGGGCACACGGGGCATGTGCCCCAAGCCAGAAAAGGCCTCAAAAATTAAAAAAAAAACAATAAAATTGCTAAAAACCCCCTCTCTGTTGAGGTTTTTAATGGTCTTGTAAAAGAACCTTAAGGTGTAGGAGTCCCGCAAAGAGATGCCTGCCCAGGCCTCAGTCGATTAGTCAAGTCCTGTACATAGTTTTTATCAAAATAAAAGCTACGAATGAGTTGTACATTCATTTATTTGCCGTCAAATTAATAGAATTTCATTGCCCTTAGCCTGCTTTGCCTCGTACTTAAGAAAACTATTGACAAGACATCTGTATGTTTGTAATCCTATTTGTGAGGATTATTTTTAAAATTTTGTTTTAAAAAATGACAGATATTCCATTTTTCCATATAGAAATGTTTGTCAGAGGACTGTGATGGAAAAAAAGAAAGAAAGTTAGAACAAGTTTAAATTATTTATTACAAGGCACAAAAATTTAAATCCAAAGTAAAAGTACAATAAAACATTATAGTAATGCTTGTATGCTTAATAAATAAGCTAATAATCTTGTGGTAAATAAACTTAAAACAAAATTACCAGAATGCCTCTCATTCAACGTGGTAACCGTTATCGTCGTCTTCAAATCCGTTAATAGGACGAACTCAATTTGTGCATGTCTCTCCTAAGCAAGAGGTACAAAACCTAGAACAATGGAGAGCTGCCTTCTTGCACTGTCATCTTTCATTACAGTCCCTTGCAGCAGTTATTTTGCAATCACAGAGATAATCTGCAGAAGATCTTCGGGCGCTGCGAGAAGTGTTGAAGGTAACGGGTTTAATCTGCCTTCTTTCATGAACCATTCCCATTCAGTAAGATCTAGGTTGTTTCCCAACTTGTTGGACTTGAAGATAAACCCGAAGTGAATGCTGCGAAGTTGCTGCACTTGTTGGTGGAAGAACGGCCAGGTTAAATTTTGATGAGAGATTTTTGGTTACTTCTTTATTGTAACAGATATATCGCATCTCATCTAGGAAGTCAACTTTCTCTCCCCCAAAAAGGTTTTTCATGAATATCTCCCCAATTTCAATTACCTTTTGGGGTTTAAGTTGAAGATTGTTGAATAAGGAAGTCAAAGAAAGCAGCTCATGATTTTTCTTTATCAATTTAAAAGCTGAGGATTTCCCCTTCCTAAAAATTGTTGATGTGGTATCACATCCAGTTGCTCGATGTAGGAAGAGAATGGAATCCTTCATTGGGCCAAGTGATTTTTGAATTTTAAATATGTTGTAGCATTTTTGTTCGCGAGGTCGTAGAAAGAAGAGTGGTTTTCCTAGGTTACCTCGTGCGATGAGAATGGTCAGCAGATCTGTGTCAGTACCAACTACTGTGACTTATCTAGAATTGGTCTTACTTGAATTAATTGCTGTTGTACAGATTAGTGCATCAGCATCATCATCCGCCTGTAGGGCAGTTATTCCTTCGGCCTGGAAGTAGCCCATGACCATTCGAATAAGCCTATTCTTGTTCTCGGAGTTCCGTAAAAAAAAACAGCTTGTTTGGTTGTGGCCACCATGTTTTCGTCAAAAGCAATAGTTGCAGACATTTTCAACATCAACCTTCTTTGCCTCTCTACACTTTTAGTTGATAAGGCACAAGTGTACCTATCAAAAACAATTGCTTCACATGGAGAAAAGTGTTTCCGGACAAATCTAACATATTTGAGGCACATATCTCTGTAGGTGTCGGACTCATTCCAAACCAATGCATGCAAAAGAAATCCTCCATCTACAATAAACGAGCAAGTTGGTGGAGGTTCAACACAAGGCTCAGTTGTTTCAATGATAGCAGCTAAAGTTGACTTAACATTCTTACTCATTGAAACTTCATCAAAGAGGGAGGGAGGTTGAGGAGCCAATTCGTATTTGATGTAATCGCGTAGATTTTCATTTGACTTGAGTACAGGAGCAATCCTGGTAAACAACAATAGAGGATTGAATATCACAGATGAATTCCTTATTATCAATGTGTTATTTGTTGCCGATATTGGTATAACTCTCTTTTTCCGTTGAAGTTTAATTTCCCCAAATGAACATCCTATGATTGAAGACAGTAAATTTTCACCAACTTTCTTTGCATTGTCACAGTTTGTTTTATCATCAGCAACCAATCCACTAGCTATATTCATCAACAAGTGTTTAGGACATTGATTATCGAAAGGATTGTGAAGCAGTAGCCATTCGGATAGCTTATTCAAATCAGAATAATCTCATGATTGTCTGGAAGGCCGAAATTCAACGTGTTTTTCTGAGCATACAGAAGATTTTCACAAAAATCTTCTAATACTTCCGATACTTTCATGTTCATTGGGCAAGAAGCAATCCATCTGGACAAAGTAGAATCTTCCATTCCTGTGAGCAGAGCCGGCGTCAGCAAACTCACATTCCTCTCCAACCCCCTCCCATGTCTGTATGGAGCGCATGCATAGGAAATTCCTTCATTCACTACCTTTTATTCTTATTAGCAGAGCCGGCGTCAGCAAACTCACATTCCTCTCCAACCCCCTCCCATGTCTGTACGGAGCGCATGCGTAAGAAATTCCTTCATTCACTACCTTTTATTCTAATTCTTATCTGCATTTTTTGTTGAAAAAATGCCTGTGTGTGAAAATGTAGGTAACAACTCTGAAAATGTAGGTAACAACTCCAAAGGAAAAAACGATTTTTATTTTTTTTTAATAATTTCAGTTTAAATAAATCGTATTACCGTACATTTATAATTTCTTTATTTTATAAACCTAAGATCATATTCAAATTAGCATACTTGCTGACTGCATTGGTTTCCTTAGAAGCGAAAAATAGTCACATTTGACGTAAATATGCAGAAAAACATCCAACAAGGCGCAATTATTTGGCGACCACAGTTGATCCGCCATTTTGGATGGAAGCCGACATCGAATTTTTTGAGACTTTTCAGGATCCATTCTATATATATCCAGAAGCTAATCCTGAAAATTTTAGCTCATTATGAATTTCTTAGCTATCGACCCCCTTTTTGGTCTAAATTTACTGGGCTATAAGGACACTTACAAAGAAAAGTAAAGGCTGCTGACGCTGGTTGATTAAAAAGGTGTTCGAAAGGACCATCCTGTACTACATCCTGCCAAATTGGAGCACAGTCAGCACTAGTCATGGTATTATCCCATGGGAATTGTAATATTGAAAGACATATTTCTATTAATAAGGACTTTTCATGATATAGCGTGGAAGAAGAAACTGTGGTTGCAAAAATAATTATTTATGATAGTTGTCTGAGCTTACAACTGCCACAGATCTTAAAATATTTCCAAATTCTTGTTTACGAGATTTTTGCGTTTTAATTAAAGAAAAGTTTTGGAATTTATTAGAGCTTTGAATGATAATTATATCTTTTAATGATCTTCTAAGTTTTTCAACGCGACGTTATACCTAGTTTGTGAAAAACGAATGTTTTTTACTGCAAATGAATCGACCAATTTATAAATCTCTGCAGCACAATGTGGATCTTGTGATTCGCTGCTGCAGCGGTTATAAATAAGGAATTAGTACATTTTCAAAAAAAGGCGAAGTTTGATAGATGTTTCTATCGGCATTACTTAAATTTACCTAAACTATAAATTATATCTTGTTATCAATGTATAAATACACTGTAAAAGTTTCTGTAAAATTACAACAGCAATTAATATTGCTGTTTATGCTGTACAAAAATGCCTGGGGAGCATTCACCTTCAAGATTTGTTTGATACGTTGTAAAACACCAACCATGTAGGTGGTACATAAAGCTTATGCGAGCTCATCGCTCGTTAATAGATTAATTAATCTGAAGGGGGGGGGGGGAGTGGATGTCACCAAACGTCAAGCAAGTGAAGGCGAGATAACTATTATTGCAATAAAATAATGCCTGCATTTCCATTAAAATGTCCGGCAAACACATTCTCAGAACATTGTTTCAGTCAGTTTTATAAGTTACAGTTTCGCAAACTTTACAAGTATGTGATACATAACGTATGAAAAATAAACATAGTTCTATTCTCGTGCGTAAGTCAGAAAAAAACTCATAGGAAGAAGTCAGGTGTGACACTCCATGAGAATTCAGAATGATATTGATGCCAGGAAGACATACTGCTAGTACGAAGTAAAGAATGCGAATTCATGAAGAAAGAACTCAAAAAGATATTCAATGATAGAACACAAACATGATACTAGTACCGTAATTTCCGGCGTATAATCCGCGGATCAAACAATTCTGTTTGGACCCAAAAATTTTATTTACAATTGAAGCCAAATATTTACCGCGATCTACAAAGTTACATTTTATTTAAAAAAAATTCTGGGTCGAAAAATGTTTGTTTGATCCGCAGATTATACGCCAGAAATTACGATAGATCCGAACTGATACTGCATGATAGAACCTTTCTTGGATCTAAACTTGAATTAAGAAAGACAAGGGGGCCGACGTCCTCATAAGGCGGCTCTTAAATTCCCTGCTCAGAAACTCAAAACTTTCTGACACATTTACTGACTCTATAAGTCAGTAAATTATTACGTATTTTTAAACGTAAAGGCATAAAATTGGCAAACCTTATTGTTGAAAATAATTGGAATCGAATATCGTTTTTCATTTTATGATTACTTATCCATACTTTAAATTACTTATCCATAATTCTCGTCACGTGACGACAATTGTTTCTATTTTCTCGGGCTTCTGCGTCGGTAATTCCTTTCAAAAAGCCCAATTTGGTTTATTTTCTGAAAGATCCCCTGCCTTTGCCAAAAATGGGAAAGGGCCTTTCAATTGCATAGTTTCTGAATAAGAACACCTTGCCAATATCATGCGTTTCCAAATAAAATGAATTCAGAAATGTATCAGAAAGTAGCTCCTTTGCATATGAGAACAGCCTTAATCAAAAGATATCGCTGAGCGGCTGATAGGGCCCTAACCGGGTGAAGTTGGTACGCCCCTTCTCTCAAGCTATTCCGTCGGCCAGTACCGTAGCTGGTAGCGAATTATGCCTACCAAAGGTCCCATCTGAGTCCCCGAGTTTTCACGCGATGTGCCACACATGGCAAACGGAACCTTGATAGTAATAAATTTAGAGTCATAAAAATCTGTCAGAGTCGTCTTCTTCAAGTATAAGAGGGCTACCATAAAAGATTCATTCATTTTCAAAAGGCTATATATTCAAAAGTATTACACGTACAAATATGAATGATATATGAAAATAACCGCAAACTCAAGTGTTTTGTGCACACTATACAAATGTTCTATGTACGCTCCCTGGGTCACACAGCACACTTCCAGGCGATAGTTGAACTCGTTTCACACTTTTTAGCTCACAGACTATCAAAACCTGAGAGCTAATGTGCCCGCCGGTTCTGTATGTATGTATGTATGTACAGTCGTGGAAAAAAAAAGTAAACACCCCCTACTAACTCCTCAACAAATTATCGTAGACGAAAGTTACTGGTACCGGGCGATTGGAAATAAAGTCTACTTTTAAATGATGTATATAAAATTTGCTTAAGGGGCCATCTACATATTAAAACTAATCAAAACTTCATTTTTTTTTCAATGACAATACCCAATTTTAACAAGGCATATCAAATCTTCGATTCAAACTATGCCTAGACCCCGAATTTCAAGTCATTTGAATGATAAGTTTTTGAATTATAAATATTCAAAATTGAGTGCTTCTAATGTTAAATTATATTTTCATATTTTTATTCATATCTCCAGAAATTATGCTCCCAATGTGCTAATTTTTTGTGTAGCAATAATACTAATATACCCAAACATAAATACGCTGAATTTGCAATTTTTATAATTTTATGATATGAATTATAAATTATGAAATTAATATTCGAAAAAAATATGAATTGCAACCTACAATTTTTTTTAATGGATTTAGATTTATTAAGTCATGCTTTATGGAAATTCAAAATTTCACATTTTTCTTCCAAGTAGTTTTCAAATTATGCTTAAAAAACGGCAAAATGATGGTTTAAGGGGCCGTCTATAATAGATGTGACTAGATATTTTGAAATTTCTTCTGCTGTCCTGTAATCTAGCAGGCTTCATTGACTTCAGGTGCCTTGATCAAGATGGAGGCTCTCTCGGTTAATAATCGAGTTCCGAACTTCAATTTGGATACAACCCTTAAAATACGCTCGTTTTAAAATAATTAATTTCTCAGAAACTTATGGTACGAATTGCATAAAAATTTGGTTTTAGGCTAATTGAAGGGTGTAGAGTTCATTTATGCTGTCAGAATTGTGTACTGCTATTGAAAAAAACAAAGTTATCGTTCATTTTAATATGTCGATGGCCCCCTAAGCAAATTTTATCTATATCATTTAAAATTAGACTTTATTTCCAATCATTCGGTACCAGTTACTTTCTTCTACGATAATTTGTTCAGTAGTTAGTAGGGGGTGTTTACTATTTTTTTTCCACGACTGTACGTACGTATGTACAGTCGTGGAAAAAAAAAAGTAAACACCCCCTACTAACTCCTCAACAAATCATCATAGAAGAAAGTTACTGGTACCGAACGATTGGAAATAAAGTCTACTTTTAAATGATGTATATAAAATTTTCTTAGGGGTCATCTACATATTAAAACGAATCCTAAGTTCATTTTTTTCAATGGCAATACCCAATTTTAACGAGATATTTCAAATCTTCGGTTCAAACTATGCCTAGACACCAAATTTCAAGTCATTTGAATGATAAGTTTTTGAATTATAAACATTCGAAATTTAGTGCTTCTAATGTTAAATTATATTTTCATATTTTTATTTATATCTCCCGAAATTATTCTCCTAATGTGCTAATTTTTTTTGTGGTAATAATACTAATATACCCAAACATAAATAAGCTGAATTTGCATTTTTTATAATTTTATGATATGAATTATGAAATTAATATTCGAAAAAATTATGAATTGCAACCTACAATTTTTTTGATGGATTTAGATTTATTAAGTCCTGCTTTATGGAAATTCAAAAATTTCACATTTTTCTTCCAAGTAGTTTTCAAATTATGCTTAAAAAACGAAAAAATGATGGTTTAAGGGGCCGTCTATGATGGAAGTGAGTAGACATTTTGAAATTTATTCTGCCGTACTGTAATCTAACACTCTTCATTGACTTCTTGAGTGGCGCTTAAGGTGCCTTGATCAAGGAAGCGGCTCTCTCGGTTAACAATCCAGTACGGAACTTCAATTTGGTTACAGCCCTTAAAATACACTCGTTTTAAAATAATTAATTTCTCGGAAACTTATGGTACGAATTGCATAAAAATTCGTTTTTAGGCTAATTGAAGGGTGTAGAGTTCATTTATGCTGTCAGAATTGGGTACTGGTATTGAAAAAAACAAAGTTATGGTTCGTTTTAATATGTAGGTGGCCCCCTAAGCAAATTTTATATACATCATTTAAAAGTAGACTTTATTTCCAATCGTTCGGTACCAGTAACTTTCTTCTACGATAATTTGTTGAGGAGTTAGTAGGGGGTGTTTACTTTTTTTTTCCACGACTGTACGTAACGAGATAACTCTTGATAGAAACATCCGATTTGCTTCAAATTTTTTTTCTAGGTTCATTCTGATAAGGCGCTTCCCTGATTAGTTTTGGGGGTTCATTGGTTAAATATAAAGGAGGGAAAGGGAGGCTAGTCCCCCCCTTAATTTAGATAAATGGGTTTTTCATGCAGAATTAATCGATTTGCTCCAAATTTGGTATACCAGTTTGTTATGTTAAGGAGCTTCCCTGATTAAATTTTGAGGTTCATTAGTTAAGTATATAGGGGGAAAGGGGGGCTAGTCCCCCCCCCCTTTATTTAGATAAATGGGTTTTTCATGCAGAATAAATCGATTTGCTCCAAATTTGGTATACCAGTTTATTATGTTAAGGAGCTTCCCTGATTAAATTTGGAGGTTCATTAGTTAAGTATACAGGGGGGAAAGGGCGGCTAGTCCCCCCTTCCTTAAGTTAGATAAATGGATTTTTCATGCAGAATTAATCGATTTGCTCCAAATTTGGTATACCAGTTTATTATGTTAAGGAGCTTCCCTGATTAAATTTGGAGGTTCATTAGTTAAGTATATAGGGGGAAAGGGGGGATAGCTCCCCCTTAATTTAGATAAATGGGTTTTTCATGCAGAATAAATCGATTTGTTCCAAATTTGGTATAACAGTTTATTATGTTAAGGAGCTTCCCTGATTAAATTTGGAGGTTCATTAGTTAAGTATATAGGGGGGAAAGGGGCACTAGACCCCTCCCTTAATTTAAATAAAAAGGGTTTTTCATGTAGAATTATTCGATTTGCTCCAGGTTTGGTATACCGGCTTATAATATTAAGAAGCTGCCTTGATTAGATTTGGAAGTTCATTATTTAAGTACAAAGAGGGGAAAGGGGGGCTAGACACCCCTCTTAATTTAGATAAATGGGTTTTTCATGTAGAGTTATTCGATTTTCTCCAAATTTAGTATACCGGTTTGTTATGTTAAGAAGCTGCCTTGATTAGATTTGGAGGTCTATTGGTTAAGTAAAAAAAGGGGGGGGGGCTAGTCCCCCCTTCATTTAGGTAAATGGATTTTTCATGCAGAATTATTCGATTTGCTTCAAATTTGATGTACCGGTTTATTCCGTTATGGCGCTTCCTTCATTAGATTTGGAGGTTCATTTGTAAAGTATAAAAGGGGGAAAGGGGGGCAAGTCTCCTCCCTTAATTTAGATAAATGGATTTTCATGCAGAATTATCCAGTTTACTTTAATTTTTTTTTCTATGTTCATTCTGATAAGTTTCTTTCCCTATTAGATTTGGAGGTTCATTAGTTAAGTACAAAGGGGGGGGGGAGGGGTTAGACCCCCCCTTAATTTAGCGATATGGTTTTTTTCATACAGAATTATCTGATTTGCTTCAAATTTAATATTACGGTTTATTATGTTAAGGAGCTTCCCTGATTGGATTTGGAGGGGGTCTAATCCCCCTTTATTTATTTTTTGAGGGGCATTATTCTATGAAATAAGAGTATAATATACAGTTAGTGTGAATAGCCTGTGAGCTCAATGCCATCAGTTTAACTGGGCACATTTCTTTTTATTGTAGTGTAATCCTGTTAATGCTCATCACTGCAGCATTGATCCGTTCCCTGAGATTTCATAATGTTTTTGGTAGCGGGGGTAGATAAACAAGGTCCTTAACCCTTTGTATCACCGTGTTGCAGATCTGCAACATACCCAAAACGTCATTGTTATTTCAACAGTAAATTTCAAAAGACGATTTTATTGATTGTTGTTATTCTGTTATACTGCTATTAACATAATTAGTTCATTAAATCCGCAACAAATGTCTATACTGATTTTTTTTTTTTGGCGCCAAAGTTTGATTTATCGCTTGATCAGCTACACGTGATTTTTGCTGAATTAAGCTTCGAAATACAGGAGTTAAAAAAGTCTGCAGACGTCTGCAAGTATATTGTTTTCAAAGGTGAGTTTAAATTCCTTATTTAAAGACTATTTTCGAGCTAGGAAATTTATAATATGTATAAGATAAACGTAAACTTCTGTTTGTTCAGATCTGCAACAACGCGCCATATCTTCTCTTGTAATGGATTTTTTAAAATATCAAAAGAGCATCGAAAATATCTTCTAATGGTTATTTATGTTGCATTTCTTTCAGAAGAGCAAAATTATTGAAAAGGGGAAACATTAGTCTGTTTTTATATTTAATTGCTATAGGGTAAGTTAGGGATCTCCCCCACTCCCACCCCCCTCTGTAAAATTAACACCAAGTCCAAAGCTAGCAAAAAAAGGGAAAGGTCTCGCAGTAGAAAAAAGAATTCAACAGAAAAAGCAAAGAGCGCCTACTCAACACATTCCACCAATACAAGTGTGGCTAGACGAAACTGGGCACTGACCATAGTGGGCAGAAAAAAGAATACGTTGTAAATACCCCGATTGTAAAAACTTTAATCAAACTGTTTGTGAGAAATGTGGTGTGGGACTTTGCTACAACAAAACTAACAATTGTTTCAAAAATTTTCGTGCAAATTAAAATTTTAAATATTTCCAGTTTTTGTGCCATTTGACAAGATGTTGAAGATATGCAACAAACCCATTTTTCCAAATAAAATTTTATTTTTCTGTTGTGAATTTTTTTTATTATTTTTTCCATGCTTAAAATGATGCATTTTAATATCTGTGTAAGAATTTTTCAAATCGGGGTTGTTGAGTTACAAAGGGTTAATATGCCGCCAAAGGAATAAGTCACAAGGCGTTAAATCAGGTGAGCTGAGGGGCCAAGGGAACAAAGCGAGGTCATCCTCACCAATACACGCCCAATCCATCGATGCGGAATTTCATCGCTCAGGTATCGACGAGCTTGAATGTTCCAATGAGGTAGGTGCCCCGTCCTTTTGTAAGACAAAATCCATGTAATCAGCATTCAGTTGCTTTTCCAGTTGAAAATAATACTATTGAATACATAGAGCTTTGAAAGTGAATGAATCTTATACAGGGTGTCCACTCTCAACGGTGTCCAATGGCTAATTCTTAAACCGTTAGTCATAGACATATAGTTCCACTTACAAAAATGTTTTAAATGAGGTAAAGAAATATTTTAAAAGCGATTTGGGTCATAAAAACATTTCTTAAAAAATTACGAAATTTAAATTTTTATACGGTTCCCCGGTCCTATAAGTTATAGTTAGTAAAATTTTTCTTTTACACTGTCATATCATACAAAGAAAGTTCTGTTATTCTACGATTAAAATTGACCGAGTAATAGCTGTTTAAAGTTGGAGCATATTTTTGCTGCAAATTGGGGGTCATTCACAAATTTAGTCGAAATATAATTCCGTCAGATATATTAAAAAAATGATTGAGAGTAAAATTAACATTGCAATATAAATTTGAAATCTTTAATCCTTCTGACATATTAATGCAAAATATGCAATTTGTAATAAACATTGAAGAAGAAAGAAAAAACAGAATTTTTGTTAAATAAAATGATGCTAAATTAACAGCCTCAATTATTTACAAAATGATACGTATTTTAAAATATTATTAGATTACACTAGCCTACAAAAGTTGGGTTATGTCATGTTTTTTATCTTTTGATAATTGATTCTTATGTATTCTGTACCGCTGAATCCGAAATTGATCTTCATTTTTTACCATCATATAAAGATTTTCACGTAAATTTTAAAGTTAAAAAAAGAAAAATTGCACAAATTTGATGCTATAAAATAGATGTGATTTTTCTGTTTTTAACTTTTAATGATTGATTTTTATGTATTTTTTACCGCTGAATCCGAAAATGATCTTCGTTTTTAACCATTACATCAGGATTTTTCGAAAATTACAAATTTCAAAGTTAAAAAGTCAAAGTTAAAAAAGAACCTCCTCCCCCCATCTCATCGGATCTCTCAGCTGTTTAGCTGTAATAATCTCAGGATAAGCAAAAATATTGAATAAATTATTGAATAAAATAAAATAAAATAAAATAAAATAAAAAAAAAAAGTTTTATATATGTTTTATAGTATGAGATTTTCGCTATATTTTAACTTACACATTTACGATTCGCAAAAAAAAAATCTAACGTGATAGTTAAAAATGAAGGTCATTTTCAGATTCAGTGCTAAAAAGTATGTAAAATCAATTAACAAAAGTTAAAAAACACAGCCATCTCCTCTACTTTATAGTATCCGATTTTTGTTATTCTTTAACTTTGACAATTTAAGATTTGCGAAATATCGTGACATGCTAATTAAAAATTAAGGCAATTTTCGGATTCACTGCTAAAAAATACATAAAAATTAAAAAACCCAACAATCGAAGTCTCGTATTAGCTAATCTAAAACTTTTTCTTAAACTCCTTGGCGGTAATCTATCCGAAATTTTTTGTGTTATCCTGTAAAATAAGTATAAATGGTAACCACCGATAATCATAATAATATTAGATTGTTCTCGGATTTGCGCCAGTTTGTTAAATGTAATCTCGAACGGATATCTGAAAGTGAGTTAAAGTTCGAGTACAAATTTTGAACTGGAGAAACGTACATACGATCGTTGAAGTAACATAAAAACTTACAAAAATAATATAATTTTTGTTAAAAGAAATCATAAAAGAAATAGTCTCAAATCCTGACAAAATAAACATATGTTGTTTTAGCCAATCTGAAACTTAATAAATGTTAACTTAATCGTAATACTTGTACGATTTTTTTCAAAACGCAGATACACATGAAATAAAATCTTCGAATACTTTAAGCACTTGGTATGTGACCCCTCAAAGCCAAGCCGAACCATTACCGTTGCAATACTCAAGGCCTCCGTACTGATTTCGTTACGTACCAGATGAAGATTAACCCCTTGAAGGACAAGCAATTGCGTTTGTATAATGCTTAATTCCCACCGGAAGTTTGGAAAAATTTTATTTCAAAATAAGGAAAAAAATTTTACGACTTTTCTCCACTAAAGCCAGAAAACTAAAGTTTCCTAAAATTTTTCTTGTGCAAATCCTGATTAATCGTAGGTGGGATAAAATATATCCCACCGCCCTTCAAGGAGTTAAGGACATCAAAGAGATCATCGCCCCGAGCCCTCCCTTCCTGGCTTTCGGTGTCTTTAATTTGTAAAATTTCCCTTTTAAATTTGTCCGGTTTCAATTTTTGATTTTTTTTTCAATCTCGCTTTTGCTAGAGAGTCTCTTACTCGGGACGTGGCTGGGGACCTATGAAATTTGCTTCCGCAAAAGAGTCGGAATAAGTGGAAGAATAAAGGGCTGCGGACGAATAGGGGCCACTCGCCGCGGCAGAAAAGCAGATAAGCAGAAGCAGATCTTACGGTTTTTAGTTAAATTAAAAAAGCGAATAGAAATAATAATGAAAGTAAAGTATCATTACTGAGTTTATAAAGTATTCCTAAATTTAAAAAAAAAAACAGGGTACAAAATTATCGTTTTGTTTGAGTTTGATAACATGTAATGTCTCAAAATTGAGAAAGCATATGTTCATTTTTGATCCAAACCAGTCAATTCGATATCAGTACATTGATATACTCATTTTTGAGTGCTTCATTTTTTTCCCATGTTTCTTCTAAAATTATGTAAATAATTTCGCGGGGGGTGGGGGGATGGAAAGATGTAGCGGAATATCCCACCATATATTATTCAAATTAACTTTATTTTCAATTTTAGTCCTAAATAAAATAATTCGTTATTATAGACAATGCTATCACATATATAGTCTGAATATGTTCTGGGTATCCGTAACACACACAGTACAACTTTAAAAGAAGATTTTTTTTTCCTCACCAAAATATGGTGTTTTGGTTGGGGTCAATCATCTGCGCGAAGGAATAAGGCCAAGGGGAGAATTACCCCCCGTTAAGGTCTTTCTAAGGGATCCTAACCCGTATGCTTATGTCAAGGAAATATTATTTGTTGGAATATTGAATATTTTATACTGTTGTAATTTATGCTAGAGGCTTCTAGAAAGATCATTTTATCAACTTAAAAAATATATATATATATCTTAATTTGCAAATAGATAGAAGAAAATCTATCAGAAAAGTTGTCGAAGTATTGAATTTAAAGAGTATAAGTAACTTTGAGATAGTTAAACACCATTCATTGCATCAAATAATTCAAAATCTGCCAAGTTTTTGAAAATCATTATCCGATGCATAGCTGCTGACTTTTATGCATTTGTCGTACCACTGCTTTTGACAAAAAAAAAAAAAAACAAAAACAAAAAAAAAAAAAACATTTAATCTTAAATTTTTGGCCATTAAATAAAACAAATTTTTCTTTTAAAAAAAGTAGTAGGAAAAGGGCATAAAAGTTGGCAGTTATGCACAATAGCACACCATTAAATTTGATATCTCAATTAAAGTGCGTTTTATCCAGAAATATTTTTAAAAATCTAATGGTTCGTTTTCCCAAGATTCCAACGAAGCTTAATTGAGTGGAAAAATGTTCATTGAAAAAAATGTTTAGGCGAAAATATAAAAAGACCAAGAACCTCGTTTGTAAAATTCATAGACAAAGAAGATTTTGAATGTTTTATTGAAGCTTAAATTTTCAAAAAAGTAGATATAGCATAATTGGTCCATACAGAAAATAAAGATGCAGAGAATGCAGAAAAATGGATCCCCCAAAACAACCAAATTTGAATGGAACAAGATCTTCTTTATCATCCATATAATAAGTTGAGAACAAACTACATTAGCATTAAATGGTATAAAAAATATAGTTGATTTCTTTAGTCAGTATATGGAGAAAAAAAGAAAAACTTGTTCTATATATTTTTATCTCCAGCTAATAATAACATTATTAACCAACTAAATTTACATTTTTATTTGTTTTTTGATTAAAAGACGTACTGTAATTTCCGGCGTATAATCCGCGGATCAAACAATTCTGTTTGAACCCAGAAATTTTATTTAGCAATTGAGCCAAATATTTACTGAGATCTAAAAAGTTAAATTTTATTTTAAAAAAATTCTGGGTCAAAAAATGTTTGTTTGATCCGCGGATTATACGCCGGAAATTACGGTAATTGCTTAATAATTATTTATTTAATTTATCCCCAAAATTGCTTAAAATATTGACCTAGATTCGTGCGGGTGCATACTTTTCTATATATTATTATTTTCTTTTGAATGCCAGTATTTCTACAAGCCAAAATTCGCGATTACATACAGCCGAATTTTTTTAAATAGAAATGCTGGTGTTCAAAAGAAAAGAAGTAAGTGGAAAAGTAAGTACCCGTGCGGACCTTGATTATCTGTCGTTAATATATTGTATATGCCACCTACTGGCTTCAATTAGAATAAAAGCAAAAATTATCGCCGAAAACTGCAATCAAAGTATTTTAATAATCATCTGAGATTTAACACAGTAAATCATTTAATAACGGAAAATGTATAATGGTAACCTGCTTAAAACAAACAAACAACAATAACAAAAAAAAATTCAAGCACTGCCTGAATAATGCAGGGGCATGCCGGGCAGCTGCATTATTCAGGCAGTGCTTTTGAGAGGGCCCACCACGGGAGTAATCAGGATTTTTGTTAAGGCCAAATGATTAAAATTGGCCAAAAATGACCCAAAGTCTTTTTGACCAAAACCATTTTCAATGATTTAGGAAGGGAGCGCGGTCCTCCCTTTTCCCGTTTCTGTTTCCTGTACCCCTTGCTTCTCCCTCCCTTCGCAAAAAAGAATGAGCTACATCATCAGAAAACTAATGATTAAAATTTTATTATAGACACTTAGTTGTCCATTTTTTTTTCAGGAGAAATACATTCCTGACGCTCTTCTCTTAACGAGGTAAATTAAAACCATTTATGATGGTCAATTGGAGACTTTTTTTTTTAAGACTTCTTTTGATATACGTAGATATGCAAAAGGAAAGTTTTCAAATAAATACTCCCATCAACCAATACATCATTTTTTCTATTAGTTTCCTACTTGCTTTCATGCTAGAATTTTTTTTAAAGTTATGATTATCTTTATTGTGATATCCTGTATACAGATGTGAATAGTATCTGGTACGAAATTTACGGTATACACTCAAAAGGCACGAAGTTCAGTACTAGTCACTTAACCCAGATAGCATTTTTAATTTGCAGAAAATTTGCAACAGTCTTGCTATGAAAACCTGCAAAGTTGCAGCAAGCTCAGCATGACAAGACTGAAAGTTCATAACAAGACTGCAGCAAGATAACACAAACGCCGAAGTCACCACACTTTGAATTTGCAGCTAACTTGTCGTGCAAGTTAAATTCATGCTGCATCAAATTTATTGCAAATTGACGGCAAACAAATAATTAAAAATACTGCAAAGTAGTAATCTTTCCGTCCCCCACTACCTGCTAACAACTGTTACACTATACATTTAACCCCTTTGGAGGAGTCCATAGACATGATCAGGTCTATTGATGCATCGCTTTCATCACCATAAACAAGTTAGGTTAATATTTGTACTTTTAAATACGAGCCTTTTTTGGTATTTGAAAAGTATAGTGTTTAGAAAAAGCGGTGCCAATCGAATAAAATTTCTGAAATTTCTGAGTACCTGCTGATTGTCTATTCTCTCAATAAAGGGAATTTTAGCTTTCGTCACTTTCGTGAATTAAAGACAGTCTTGCCATCAGTTTCACAGCAAACTACTCATGCAAGTGGGGGATGGTATACCTTGCGAGAAATTTGCTGCCAAATTCTCAATTCAAATTTGTCACGGCAAGATAATGCTAGAAATAATCAAACTTGCTGCTAATGTTCATGCTATCTGGGAAGGCTTCTAATCATTCAGCTTCCGAATTCCCTTCGCTAATGCTAAGTCTATGGACGTTTGATGCATTCGTAATATTCAAAATATCTCCTGGGGAAATTAATATTTTTAACCCGTTTTTTCTGTGGACTCTTCTTAAAGGATGTCTCTTATTTTCTTAGTTCTCAAAATATTTCTAAAGTATATACTTGCTTAATTTTATATGAAGCAGAATTGGGTAAATTTGTAATCTCAATTATCCGCAAAGAAATTACAAGTTAATTGCATGTAATTGATTACAGTTAGACACATTCAAACACAGAAGTTTCGTCACATAATGGAATGGGGGCAGTTCCGACTACAGTGCTGCAAGAATTTTTTACGGCATGTAATTTTAAGTATAATTAATACAACAAATTAAATTATAATTAAATTGAAGAACATTTCAATTACGGATTTTCTCAACTCTGATATGAAGTGTTAAAATCTTACTCAGTGGTGTAGTCGTAAAAAAAGCAGAGGGTATACGTTCTAAGCAGAGGGTATACGCTCAAGGCAGAGTGTATACCCTAGTGTATATATACTACAGGTTTTTTGAGAAACAGAGGGTATACGGTGTTCCTTAAAAAATCCAGAGGATACCCTCCACTACATCCCTGATCTTACTTACAGTTCGTCAGCTTTTAATTCACAGAATATTAAATTAAGCCTAGATTTTAGAATTATTTTGAGAGCTAATAAAAAAAAAAGACATCCTTTAAGAAGAGTACACTGAAAAAAGGAGTTAAAAATATTAATTTGCCGAGGAGATATTTTAAATATAAGAAGGCATCAAACGCCCGTAGACTTTGCTTTAGCAAATGAGACTTCGGAAGCCCAGGGACTAGCAGTCTTTCTATAGATATAGAACGAGACGGGACCCCCAGAATGATGCTTTCCCCGGGCCCTATGCAGGGATGTAGTGGAGGGTATACGGGGGTATACGCCGTATACCCTCTGGATTTTTTTAAGGAACACCGTATACCCTCTGTTTCTCAAGAAAGCTATAGTATATATATACTAGGGTATACCCTCTGCCTTGAGCGTATACCCTCTGCTTAGAACGTATACCCTCTGTTTTTTTTACGACTACACCACTGGCCCTATGTATTCTAAGTCGGGCCTTGATTTCAAGATTCTGTTGAAATTAACCTAATGCAATTATAGGGGACTTTAAAATTAAAGTGCACTTCTTAGGACAGAGGAGATTGTCAAAAAAGGAATTATTTTAGTACCTTGCGATTTCATTTTTCAGGTCTTGCAGGTGTTTTGGTGGCGCCATCTATTGTTACAAAGACATTATTTTCTTATGTTGAAAGTATTAACATAAATATATTTTTTAGTTTTAGAGAATTTTTCGCGTACAGTTTGTTAGGTTAAATTTGCGTAAAATATAATTTGCTGATAAAATCTAAATCACGCAAATTATTTGTGAGATTGTTCAATGAGTATGAAAACAAGCAAGAAAACATTACAGAACTTCAAAAAAAGTAAATGCACTCTCTGCATCAGAAAAATAATACAGTATATATATATATATATATATATATATATGTTTTCCATAGATTTCCAAACAGCAAAACTCTTTGAACAAAACATAATTTTAAATCAATTTTCTGTGTTTCTATATATTCACTTGTAGGCAAAGTTAGTAAATTATAGTTTGTTATTTTCTCGTCTTTTATCTAGACAAAATTGAATTTCCTTTATAAATTCTATCTAATAACTTTGCAATGTTGTTTAATAAATATTTCCTGTGATAAAAAGGGAAAAACTTTACAGAAAAAATATCATTCGTGTAAAAAAAAATATATATATCTATACTTTCATGTTTTTATTAATTTATACAGTTAATACCTTTTTCTTTTAAAAAAATAATAGTAAAATAAATATGATTTTTTAATTGTTTTGGTGACTACATTTTTGAGAGCTGTATGATGTAATCATATATTTGGCCTAATTTATTAATTTAAATGTATTAAAAGGTAAAATTAATTGTATAAAATTAATTACTTTTGAAAAAAGTAGTAATAGAACATTTGACTGTTAACGACAACAATAACTATAAGGAATAATCCTTTCAATCTTTTGTTTAAAAAAATAATAATTTATTGTTTTCAGAGAGGCTTGTATGTAAAATAAATTTATAATGTAGGATACTTATTATTATTTTTCAGATATTTATTAAACATAAAAACAGATTAAATTTTGTTAAGAAAAATAATTACTATTTATTATCAGCAGGCGGCGCCACCAAAAGTTACTGGGAATTCAGAATTGGATGTAAAATAGCTGCTATTTCACTACCAGTTTTCTCACAAATTTAATCAATAAATAGAAATTAAAATCATATTACGCGAAAGGTACGATACATTAAAGTTACTCTAGACTTTTTCTCCTGAGAATATATTAGGGCATACGATTGTTAAATCTTAAAAAAAAAAAAGAAAAAGATTTTTGGAATATGCACACACGCATACACAGTGTCTTATTTATGACTTACTTGAGTTATATATATACACACACGCATATATATGTGTGTGCAGAGGCGTCGCCATGTGGGGGGGGGGGGGGGGGGTTATTGGGAGTCTCCCCCTCCAATATTTGTGAACTTGGGAAATTTGAGCTTAACGTTGCGAAATTCTAGATTTTTGAAAGACCTTTTTCTTTTTAAAAAATAATAGTAAAATAAATATGATTTTTTTATTGTTTTGGTGACTACATTTCTGAGAGCTGTATGATGTAATCATATATTTGGCCTAATTTATTAATTTAAATGTATTAAAAGGTAATTAATTCCTCTCTTTTTAATGTTTATTCCTCCAGTCTTTTTATTTTAAGCGAAACACTCTTTTGCTTTGTCAAAATTGAATATCTTTTACTCTATTTTATCCCAGTTAAAAAGGGTCATTCTTTCAGGCAGATGTGTTAATTTAACTCATTTTAGAAAATCAATTTGATAGATTTATGGGTTTTGCAATCATAAAAGGAAATTACTTTTTATATTATCTTCAGTTTCACTTATAATGCCTGCGTAACGTACTGAGGTTATCATAACAACAAAAGCAATAAATAAAGTTATTATGACATATCTGCGATGTTTTCAACTGCTTTAATTTAGGGCTGCCTGTCACTGCCCAATATGTTGGTTAAAGATGACGGCGCCAATCCTGGTTGACCCTTCTCAGTTTTTGTTTTAAATTTTAGAATGCATTTCTTCGTAACGTAAATTTTAGTTGGCGCACCATGACTCGATTTGGAAAATGTTTTTTTGGCTTTCTAAGCGTCATTATTTCTGTATTCTTGCATCTGAGAGGTTGTAATTAGCAATGCTGGCGGGGGGCCACCTCATCTTACTCATCAAAATAAAGTCTTTCCATGGAGTCGAACTGTAATTATTGAGCAATTGATTTTCAGCATTCTCTCATTTTCAGGATTGGAGCCTGAGCGGGCTTAACGCAAAAATGTGAGACTATATCAGACACTTACGATTTTCACAGCTTGGTACAAAAACTCTCCATTTCAAATTGACAATTTACTACACCATAAGCTGTAACTGTAAACAAGTTAAATAATAAAAAGAAATACAAAACGAAAGCAGCCAGACTCAGTTTATCATTGTGTTTCACTGTTCTATGAAAATATCATACATCCACCAGATCTCAATTTCTCTACTGCTGTCTATCAATAGCTGACTCTGATCCATATCGTTTATTTCCTACAAAACTTTGTTCCTTACTGAACAATTTAAAATGACGTCAGTAATTCTTATTAAAAATCATTGTCATTATTTTCATATGAAAAAGCGATTATGATTCGTTCACAATAGAAGAGAAAGAATTCACAAACTAAAGGTTGTTGTCAAAAAAGAAAATGGTCATTTCACGTTAGATCTCTAAAAATAAAAAAATAAAATAAATGTTCCAAACAAACATATTCTGCTGTCAGAAACGAAAATCGGACAACAAATTATTCACTTGTCTTCCGATTAGCACTATAGCAATAGGTCGTTCTCAGAGCGGTTCTTAGTCATTGCCATCAATTCCAGACATAATCTGCAAATATCACAAATTTTCTTTTAAAATAGTATTCTGTTCTAATACTAGAAAAGGAAAACACGATGCCGCCTCCCCTTCATTTTGAAATAGCATTAAAATAAGTTGAACATATATTGCACATATCATTTGAGTTGGAAATAAGAGTAGTTTGTTTCAAGTTGCGAAATTTTTTAATCCCCCCCCCCTCCCTATAAATATCTGTCGCTACGCCCCTGTGTGTGTGTGAATACATAAATTATTAGAAATACTTTAAAATGGTTTATTTTAAATTATCCCTTTTTAACAAAAAGGCTTTTGAACTACTTGGGATTTTTAAGTGAATTTTTTTTTATAGATTGTACTTAGGTTTTAGAACATAACATTAATTTCTATACTATTTAATACGCGAAACATTTTAAAGTAAAGATGAAATCGAAATGTATTTGGAAAAGATGCAATATTTTTTAACTTTATTTAAAGCCAAAAATAGACATTTTGCTAATATATACTACGTATAAATAAATTTAAGTTCAGAATGTATCAGAGTGTCTGAAGTATGTTGATGAAAAATATTTTTTTCTGTTAAAATTAAGATATATTTGAATGAGCATGGGTGCATGCTTCCATAACACTTTTATGAAAAATGTTAATTATTGTTTTAACTTAAAACGTAATTATTTTTTATATTCTAACACTTGCATGCATAATTCCTCATATGAGGTTGTATTTTAAAACGACACTCTGCGAACTGTGCATATGTTATTTTTATTCCTGTATCACATATAAATAAACAATCAAGTGCGAGTATTACTCGCGCTCAGTGGGTTCCGTATAATTAACATATGAATTATATTAACTGTATTATTAAAAAAATCGTTGCTAAAAGAATAATAAAACTTTGTCAAAAACTAATACAACGTAGGGTTGGGTATACCTGTATATACTAGAACAGTATGAATGAGTATAGTATATAAGTTTATGATAGAGAAGCCTAAGAGATATGAAGCCTAAATAATATCAAATATTGTTATTCTGTCTAACTCTTTTTTTTAAATCTTATCCTAATCTGTTTATGATGAACTTAATTCGGTACTGACAATAAAAGTAGTGCATATTTAAACTTCATTTGGCATTTCATAAAACTAAATTCAGCGTAGTAATAATCTTTTCTTTTTACAGTGCAATTAAAACAGAACCCTTGTTCAAAGTTTAAACTTGGCATTGTGCTAAGCACGCTTCGAAAGGATGTCGCAAAATTGCAGTGCCGCCTTGGTCCGTGTTGAGTTTTTCAAGATAGGTTTTTAATTAACTTTTAAAGACACAGGAGGCGTATTGAAAGGTCCACTCAATACAAACTAGTCTCGAATCCCATAGTATTTATTTAATTAATTCTAATTAAATTAGTCTGTTTTTAACAATTTGACGCTTATTGCTTTTATATAACTACTGGGCATTGCATTGCACAAATATATAATTAAAAGTTGTTATACATAGGGTACGCCGCCCCTGTCATTATGTATGTCCAAACCGTTCGTGTCTTTAAGGGTTAATATCTCGGCTAACTACCGACGATTTTTTTTTCGAAAATCATTATCAACAATGCTTTTATACTTCTGCTACGATAGGTACCACCAGAACTCCTCAACATCTTTGCTGAATGCTCGCAAATCCAAATTTGTGTGTAACGGAAAATGCACTTTTCTCAAAAACTATGTGACCTAGTGTAATCGCTAATAGTTTTTCTGAAAGTTTCAAATTAACGGCTACTACCTCTAATTTTTTCTTAATTTTAGTTTCAGTAGATTCAGAAATAGAGGGGGGGGGGGACATAATTTTAAACTACATTTTTGATGATATCTCTAAAAATATAATACCTAAAATTAAAAGAAATGTATTTTTGAGTTCAGCGTTACGAAAGCTTTTACACGATACCACACGATATACAAACAAAAGTTTTTTTCCAAGTAACTTAACTATCACTTTTACGTTTTTCCTAAATGTATTTGTGAATGTTTAATAATCTGTAAATATATGGGTCAATAGTCTTTATTATTTCCTCGAATTTGAACTTTCCACGTTCCATAGTGTACGAGTAAAATGGTTGTGACAGACAGAAACAGGAGTGATCTTATAATGGTTCCCTTTTTACTTTTTAAGTACGGAACCCTACAAAAGTTCAATATTACATATTTAAGTTCAATAATATATGTGAAATACAGCAATAGACACCAGGTCTTATTTTCTTTTCGAATATTCAATTCGGAAATGCGCTTGTCAAAATTTTCTCTTCTGAGCTGCACGAGACAAGATTTTCTCAAAGACTTTCTGCTCTTGGATCTAAACCAAAACGTGACCATTTATTTATTTTTTACGGTAATGCGTCCCAAGTTTAACACTAGAATGTCCGGAAATGTTACTCAAGTTTTATAAAAATATTTTACACCAGAATTTTTATTTAAAATTATTTGACTGATTTATTTAACTTAAATCTGCGTTTTTAAAATGTAACTTATTTTGTGAAAGAATTTCTGGTTCCAATTGACATTTAATCACATGGTCGGAGTCGAATCGACTCCTTCCGGGCGTTCTAGTGTTAAATTACCACCATAAACTATTTATTAGCTCTTAATAATATTTTTTAATGCTTGTTATAACATATGTTATAACTTGTTATATACTATATATATTTATAGTAGATTTATTTCATATTTTTTAAACATATGTAAATTATTTAAATTCAATATTATTGAACATATGTAAATTGTTTAAATTCAATATTGTTTGTTCTTAATCTCTTCGGGAGCATGGTTGCATATACCAGGGATTCCTCTGGCCATTTTTTAATACCAGTATTTCTGTAGAAACTTTTTCGTGGTAAGGTTTTACAACATTTGCAACAAAAATAAACATCTGAGTATGATTCTGCAAAATTTGCAAGAGAAATCTAGAAAGAAGGTTATTCTTTGAAAAAAGTGGTATTCAAAAATGGACCGAGTGGGAGCCCTGCATATATGCACCTTCAAAAGATACATACGGAAATTGTTTTTGGTACTAAAAATAAATAAATCTAATATCTGTTGTATTGGATTACGGCATTTCCATGATTAAGTAAGTAAAGGTAAGTAACTGTTTTAAAAAGGCGTACCAACCGAATAAAATTCGTGTGTGGGATGCTGATCTTGAAGGGGTTATTAATTAATTTTAAATCGATTTTAAATGCTAATTATGCTTTTTATTTACGTAACAATAATTCACACTAATATATGCATGATATTCATCTATTTATAAAGGATACTTAATTTTATTGCCAAAAAAATAAAAACAAAAAGACATGCAGTCTTAACCCCTTGAGGGGCGCCGTTTGCAGTCTGCAAACGGTTAATTTTAATGCCTAAATATTCAAATGGCCCCAGTAATTTTTTAGTACAATTTCGACCTCATAATAAACGTGAAAAAAGGCTTTTGATTATTTTCAAATAAATTTGTTTGTTAATTACGGTGTGAATTAATTATTTGAACATTTTTTGAGCAGAAATACCTTGCCCATGAAAGGGTTAAGGGGACCTTCTACATTAGGAGAAAAAGAAAGCACTTTTTATGATTTTTTTGTAAGAAAACTGCATGATGGATCTTTTTGAAATTTTAACAGTTTATTGTACATATCTTAAGGTATACACAAGATTTTTTTTATTAGATTTTGTTGCTTCTAATCAAAGTTATAAACAAATACGTTCAACCACATTTTTTGACATGGTGGGCAAGATTAAAAAAAAAAAAAAAACTACTCAATGGATCATCTTAATTTTTTTTAAATTAATGCTTATTTAATTGCCTCCGATATGAATTAAAGCTTTTACTAAAATTATTAAAAAAAGTTATTAACAAATAGGAACTAATTTTTTAACATTTTTTTTTTTTTTTTTTAATCAGCCATTACATAACTTTTTAAAAATAAATTTATGGGTGCCTTTAATTTAACTAGAAGCTATATTCACGAAGTTTACGAAAAAAATGTATTTTTGTGTTTCAGATAATTCTACAAGGAGCTATCATGCCCACCGTCCAGACGAAATTTTCCAAAGCAGTTGAACATATTTGTTTATAACTTAGAGTAGAAGCAACAAAATCTAATAAAAAAATTCTTCTGTATACCTTAAGATATGTACAATAAACTGTTAAAATTTCAAAAAGATCCATCATGCTGTTTTCTTACAAAAAAATCATGAAAAAGTACTTTTTTTTTGTCTCCTAATGTAGAGGGTCCCCTTAAAATACCGGTTGAGCCAAAAGTTCGTTAAAACTTTAAAAACTCATAAAAAGGAAGAAATTATGATAAAGAAGTGCGGTTTGCAAGAAAGGGCTCACAAGGTAGTCAGATTTTTTTTAGCAGCAAAAGAAAAAAAAAAAAGTTAAAATAATTACATGTAGAGTAGAGGTCTGCACGGGCCGGAATTTCCAGGCCCGAAGGAAAGCTATTTTGGCCCGGCCCGGCCCGTACACAAATCAGTGAAAACAGGCCCGGCCCGGGCTGACTAAATTTCTACAAAAAATTCCGTTTTTTCTCGACATACAATTAAGATTCTTTTAATGAATACTACATGCATATTTATGGGAACATTTTACAGTATATTTTAAATTATTATGTGTTCGCAAAATAGAAAACACACAATAGTAAACATTAACGATTACTTACAGTGTTTTAGTCAACGTCTCTACAGACGTTTAAAATTTAAATAAGGGTTTATTAAAAGATTATTGTAGTTTAGAATAAAGGGTTAAAAAACATGATAACTTTTAAAGCTTATAATAAAAAGTAGATTTGTGAAAATATTTCTGTCATTTTTAAGGCTTTTCTCAAATCCAAAGTAGCTACATTTTGATACATTTATGAATTCATTTCTTTCTTGCCATTTTTTTCTTAGATAAAAGTAATATATCTTTCAGAAAATACTGCCAAAGTTAGCGTTTTGAATCGAATTTCCGGAAGCGATAGCACAGGAAAGGAGAGAAACGTACAGTCACGTGACAAGAGTCTCTGTTACCTCTGTACGCAATTTATGAAAAATGGAAACGCTATTCGATCCCAAATGCCTTCAATACTCAGGCCTGTCAATTTTATGCCTTTATAGTTAAAAATGAGTCAGAAATTGTGTCTGAAAGTTTCGCATTGTTGAGCAGTAAATATGAGAATCACCTTAAGGTACATTTCCAAAGATACTGTTAACAGAAGTTCATTATCGCTATTAATACTTTTACAAAACATAATGCCTGTCCTACACATCCTGAGAACGATTAAGACCAGTTCCGTCTCGGCACAAGTCTGCCGAAAAAATTAAACCCGGGATCAGGCATCATGTAACTGTACGATGCCAATCTCTACGATGGACATGTTACATTTCTGTATACATGTTGTTAAACTCGCATCGGCTGGTAACGCACATTTATACTTCTCGATATACTTCCGATTAATTTTTTTGCCGGCCCGTTGAAAAAAAAATGCCCTAATTCTGCCGGCCCGTTTGTAAATTCTCCTCCATTCCGCCGACCCGGCCCGGCCTGCAGGCCGGGCCGGGCTGGGTATGGGCCGGGTATACGGGCCGGGTACGGGCCTCGGGCCAAGCCCGGGCCCGTGCAGACCTCTAATGTAGAGGGCGCTGACGACCCGAAACACGATGAACAGGACAACAGTTGTGTCGTAGAATGTTCTGGAGGTCATGTTGAACGTATCTTATTGGAAGAACAAATGAATGGAGCCTATTCTTGCCCTGTTTATTGTGTTTCAGGTCGTCAGCGCCCTCTACATGTGATTTTTTAACTATATATATATATATATTTTTTTTTTCTGCTAAAAAAATTCAACTACCTTGTGATCCCTTTCCTGCAAACCGCACTCCTTTATCATAATTTCTTCCTTTTTTAGGAGTTTTTAAAGTTTTAACGAACTTTTGGCTCACCCAGTATATGCTTTGCCATGTATAAAAAGTATGAAATTTTTTGCCTTTTTTCGATTTTTAATTCTTGTCGAACCTCTTAACAGTTCGTAAATCTTCTGTAATTCATTATGAAATCAATTACAATTTCAGAATTTATATTTAGGGAATTACATATGAAAGTGTACATTAGGTAATAGGTAAAAAATATATAACATTATAATCTGATCAAAATCAAACCTTCGCGATCATGTCCCCGAGAGATTGATCCCTACATCATTTTTTTTGGTCAACGTGTATGAAAGATGACCGTAAATATGTACATTAAAGCATGCTAAGACGGAATCGGCAGATTGCCTTCTTAGCGGGTACACACTCTGATGTGAACAAACTACAGTAAAACCTGTCGAAGCAGTACTTGTATATAACAGAATCTTGCCTTAAATGATAAAATTTCATGCTCTCATTGGAAAGAAAATCACTCATTCATAAGAGAGCGTGTACTTTCATGCCGGAATCGTTTTGACCGGAACTGTTATCTGGTCCATAAAGATTTTATCTTAGCAGGTTTTACTGTATCTCCTTCCTGCTGGCATACCACTGCCTATACGAATTTTCTGTTTAAGTCAAGATGTCCCCTCATAGCATGCATGGTCACAGTGACGTCATTGTGACGTCACTGTAAGTCACTGTGGTCACGTCACATCTGTGACCAAAATGCCACCACTCAGTGATGTCACATTGTGACTGAGATGTGAACTTCTTAGAAAACTTTAAAAAATTACGAAAATTCTTTAAAACATGTTATTTACTGTAAAATTATATTTTTCTGGCAATTAAGAAAAAATGTGACGTCACTGTTATGTCACTGCTATGTAACGTACGTCACGTCACATATGTGACAAAAAAAACCACTATATATGAAGTCACAGTGTGACAAAAATATGAACTTCAAAAATCTTTGAAAATGAAGAGAAATATTTTAAGCAGTCACGAGTTATAGCGGCATAAGGAATGAAAATATATTAGTGGATAGCAAATGGTAAATTCTGTCACTAATGGGGAGAGGGGGGGGGGGCATAATAAATAAAGTGCACGATACAAGCATTAATAAACTAAATTTTCAGGCTATATTTTATCCATTTGATATCTAAGACAGTGAATGTATACTTTTTCATGATTTCAATTTTATCTAGCATTTGGATAATATATTTAGAATTAGGATTATTAAATTTATACACTTTACATATTTAGTTTGCTGGGAGGAAATTTCTTTCTTTCTTTCTTTTTTTACCGACCAGGATTATTCGAAACACTTCTGTGGTTTCAAACTAAAAATTTTCTATTACAGTTAAATCTGCACCTTTTAATGAGCACGTAGAAAGAGTCTTCAGAGTTTAGTCATCTATGCATTTCTTGCTTTAGAATATTTTTATAATTTGTATTCAAGTCATAAATTCTACTTCTTTCAGACTTTTTAAATAAAATTAGCATTTTCCGAAAATAAAAGAAATATACAAAATTTGTGCAAAACAAACTTTACTTTAAAAAAAAGAAGAAGAAAAAGGGGGGGGGGTCGTTAATACCATTAAATTTATTTTTACACCTTTTAAAAATTTAAACAATGTTTTATCTAATAAACTCTAATTAAGAATATTATTATTATGATTATTTAGAAAAAAGGAACTTTACAATACATTTAACTTGAATTATTTGGTACGGATAAAAAGAAAAGGTTAAATATATAGGACATGTCTTCAAATACAAAATTTTAATTAACGATACTTTCAGAAAATCACTGCGCATTCAAGTTCAATATTTCTTGTATACAAAAACAAATAATCTGTAACAGAACACCTGCTTGAAAATCGTCTGCTCACAGAAAAATAAATATGAGAAGACGCGGGAAATTGTTCACTGTTTTTAGAACATCACCAAGTCTACAACACTTTAAGATAAGGAAATGACCATTTTAGGATACACGGATATTAATGGAACGTATATGTAAGTGTTATTTAATTTAAATATTTTGTTCCTGATTTGTATATTATGAGTTAAATAGTTTTATGTTATATTTGTAAGAGACTGATCTTTATGTCAGAAGCGATATTTTTCAATTCGATAACTGTAAAGAAAAATATCTTAATCTGCCATCGCTTGAAAAAAAAAAAAATCTGCGCAGAGACTGATCCAGGCTTAAGTTCATACTGGAATTAATATAAACATTAATTTACTCTTACTTGAGATTGAAAATGTATGGAACGACAATGATTTGGAATTATTTTATCGGCTTCTTACTATTTTTTTATTACTAACACTTATAGTTATTATTATTTTGGTGTTAAATATGATGTTCGATTATCATGAGATTACGAAACTGTTTCAGATTAGAAATTAACATTATACTGGGAAAATATATTTTTACATATTACAGTAGTGAAACATTTGAAAGAATTTTCTTTTAGTGCTAATAATATTTTAAATTATCTTTTTAAATCCTAAATCTTCAAACCAATGTTTTCAGATTTAACATTTGCCAAAATTATGAAATAATAGTAATTCCTTATACCATACGGAAATATTTTTGAGATATTGTTAAATCTAATAGTGCATTTAATTTATTTATTGTATTTTGCTGTTGTTTAATAGTACAATTATAAATACTAATTATTATTTTTAGTGTTTTTCAAATTGGTATATTTATTTTTTTAAATTGTATGTAAGAATTTTTGTGCTTGTGATTTTAATCAAACATTTAATTATAGACATTCTGAATCGGTTATTAAATTTTCTTCTATTGTAAATTCATTTTCTACGTTTATGATACACGTAATTATTGGCACTAAAAAGTAAAATATGATATTTAAGCATTGAAATAAAGTGTTTTTCATGCCTGATAGGAAGTTATAGATTAAACTGCTTTAGTATATATTTTTTAAAAGTTCATATAATACAGGATACATAAGGACATAAGCTGAAAAGTGCTTATGACTTAGGTTTGTCTCTGCGTCTAGCAGTCTGTCCGCACTCTAACTCCCGAAAATATACTCGGATTGCCCTGAAATTTTTGGATGTTATTGACGTTTACTATAGCACGGTACCTATTTGTAATGAAGTTTGTAGCATGCTTTGTTCATTTACAGGGCCAGCCAAAAGTTTTCCGTTACATTACGGCCTATGGAAAAAAATCGTTTCAAATGATTTTTAATGATTTTACGCACGCTTTCAAACATAATAAAATTTATATGCATTTATGAAGGGCACTAAAATATGCATTCTGTTGACTATGCGATGCACAGAATAGCTATTGTTCATTTACAGGGCTAAAAAAGGAATTCAAATACATAATGATATAGGGGTGGAGGGAATTGTTTGCAGCATACTTTAATTATGTTAATTTATTTCATATATAATGAAATTGATGTATGTCGCTTAGGTTTACATACTATAAATTATTTCATTTATAATACGAATAATACGTATATAGCATTTACAGGGACACCCAAAATATTTCAGATACTATATTGTATCCGAAGTACTGTTCATTAGCGATGTTTGCTGGAAATGTATTTTTAATTATGATATGCGCTTTTATGATTCACTATATTTATGCATAGTATCGTGTATATAAATGCTATAATTCCTATACAAGGCTACACAAAAGTATTCGTAAGGATTACTGGGTATGGGCGCAAATTGCTTAAAGGTGGTTTTTAAATGAGTTATGCTTTTTTTTCGCTGAACTGCCTTTAATTTACCAATAAATGTTTGTAGAATATGGATAAAATGATACACAGGGTCACGCAAGGAAATGGATACAAGGCCGTCTATAAATGATAATTTCTGGAAATGTGATTTCAGCAGTTTTAAGAGTGTCTTAGTTTGAATTAAATTTTAACTAAATAGTAGCGTGTAATAAAGATTCTAGGTAAACTACAGGGTTGTACAAAAGTATTCAAGTATCTTTCCTTACATTAGTATAAATTGCTGAAAAAGAATTTCAACCTGTTAGGCGTTTTCTTGCTAAACTAAATTTTCCCATTATATAGTATATATACACTTAAAAAATGGGTACTCAAAATTGAGTAAGAAGTACCCAATTTTAAATGCGTCACATACTCAAAATAGCTCCGATCCAAATGTACTCAAAGTTGAGAAACACATGTATTCATTTTTTATTCCATGGTTGTGATGAAATATGAATCGTTATGCACTCCCCCCCTCCCAAAAAAAACAACCTAAAATTTAAAGTAAAAATGTACTGACATTTATTTCCCGTTCAAAGTTCTTAACAAGAAATGTTTAATTGATTATTTATTAAGAAAAATAGCAAAATTCTTAGCAAGATACTCAAATCGAATATTTTTATGACAAGAGCATTATTGCCAAGTACTTTTAAATTATTTTTAAAATGCTGTGCATAATTTAATATTTACATTAATAAACATCATTTATGCCGCTATGCCGCTATAAATGAAATGAACCATTACAGGGTACAAAACTATTCGTTTGTTTGGGTTTTATAACATGTGATGTTTCAAAATAGAGAAAGCATAGGTTCATTTTTGATCCAAAAATATTCAATTCGATATGAGTACGTCGGATTACTCATTTTTGAGTACTTCATTTTTTTTTTTTCAGTGTATCAACCTACAGATCAAATACAGGGCTGTTCAAAAGAATTGGAAAACATATTTGGCTATGGACGGTAACTGTTGAAATCAGTTTTTCAAATGTTTTATGCGTTTTCTGAAATGTTTACTTAGTTATCTTATTTACGTCATTTCCCTAAATTACGATGTCTTGTTAAAGCATTCAGAAAGTGTTGGAAAGTATTTTATAATCTATGCTTAACGCATGATTTTTCTTAATCGTTTTTTTTTCTATTTCCTAGATCAGTCTTTTCCTATAAAACATACCAAATCTATTTAGCTCATATTCACAAAATACAATATACACGGGAATAAAAAATTTAAATAAATATCGCTTATCATGCCGCTCTATAAATAATAGTTGTATTAATATCCGTTAGTCTCCATGTTCATATTTAATAAAGCAATGACAAATAACAACAAATTAAAAAAACTTACACATTCTAAATATCAAGCTTGAACTCAATATCAAGCATAGAACTTAATAAAAAAATATGGCAGTTGATAAGCATTGTTTTTTAAGTGAAAAAATTTAAAATGTTTTAGAAGAATAGGACTCCAAAATAGCGATATTTTGCTAAAAAGTACGGTAAAAAGATAAGATTTTATATTTACAGCAAAAGTTTATTTTAAAATTCATCGCTGTATTAATACTTAGAAATTTTTCCAGAGAGAATCATTCGCCTTATATACAATATTTCAAATGAAAATCAAATATCAAATTAATTGCTTAAAAGGCGCAAAGGAGTGAAAAAGATTCCATGCCGGGACTCGAACCCGGGCCATCAGTATAGCACACTGACATTCTACCGACTAAACCACATGGAACGACGCCCAGCCTGTAAAATTTCTCACTATTACATGTTGGCAAGGCTACAAACGCAGCACAAGATGGAATATTTATCGTGAGCCACCGACATGGGGTAAACACGAAACTTAATTAAATCCAGCATCGATTGAAACTATATTAATAATTGGAAATTTTTCCAGGGAGAAACATTCGCCTTGCATACAACATTTCAAATTAAAATTGACTTTTAAGCAATTAATTTGAAATTTGATTTTCATTTGAAATATTGTATGCAAAGCGAATGGTTTTCGCTGGAAAAATTTCCAAGTATTAATATAATTTCAATCGATGCTGGATTTAATTAAGTTTCGTGTTTGCATCATGTTGGTGGCTCACGCTAAATATTCCATCTTGTGCTGGGTTTGTAGCCTTGCCAACATGTAATAGTGAGAAATTTTTCAGCCTGGGTATCGTTCCATGTGATTTAGTCGGTAGAATGTCAGTGCACTGTACTGATGGCCCGGGTTCGAGTCCCAGCATGGAATCATTTTCACTATTTGCGTCTTTTAAGCAATTAATTTGAAATTTGATTTTCATTTGAAATCACAGTGTTTATGACAAGTTCGTCATAAATGACACATATTTCACAAATTGGTCACAGTGTGACTTCAAAGCATTGTCGCTTTCGTCACAGGTTCGTCACAAAGTTAATGCCAAAATAGTCACAAATGACACACTTTTCACAAATTTGTCACACCGTGACTTCACAGAGTGGTCACAATGTGACGTCACAAACGACCTCTAAAACGGCCATAACGACCTCGCATTCTAGTCACTATGACGTCACATCGACGTCACGTGACGTCACATCGACGGTCACAAAGTCACAGTGTGACTTCACAACGACGTCGCCGTGACGTCACCATGCCTTACGGGTCGTTACATACAGACTTCCTTTTCACATACTTTTCTGAATCAAGCATAAAATTTTTAGCCAATAAATCCCCCCTACCCTCCTTCACACGCGCATACACATGCACACACACCTAAACCTCAAAAATCTTTTTCTGCCTACGGTCTAGTTTGGGATTCACTATTGAGTTATGAATGTACACTTTTCTCTTCGGTGTCAAGTGTCCTGTGCGGGAGGAAGGTGTTTCCAATTCAATTTTAACCCCATAAGTCTCATTTTTGGGCTGTTTTAATAGCTATAAAAATCGTTTTTCAATTAGAGATTTTGATTTTGTAATTCTTTTTGAACATGGAAGTGTAATTTGTATATCAATATTCGCATAGTTTAAGCGTTATGAATTTTAAACTTAAAATTTGCACATGCATATAGAAAAATGTCTTGGATGAAGCCGATTTTGCAAAAAATACTCGGTTGCATGCTTGACGATGGAGGCTTTTAAGTAGTTAATAATTAGCTGCCAAACATGCCAAGTTTTTTCCCCTTTAGTTGAGTACAGAACGATTATACTTTGAGCGTGTTCAGTCAACGACCCCTAGATATTTGAGAAAGCCTTGACACGCGTCAGGAAAACATCACACAAAGCAGGCAAAACAAAGACAAAAATTCGAAGAACTTGCATGTTTCGTTTTCTTTGGCTTGTGGAAATATTAATTATTATTGGAAAATAAGAATTAATAATTTCACGAGCCAACGAAATCAACGCATGCAAGTTGTTCAGATTTTTTTCTTTGTTTTGCCTGCTTTGTGTGACGTTTCCGTGACGCGTGTCAAGGCTTTCTCAAATATCTAGGGAACGTTGGTTCAGTACGTGTTAAATTAGTTAGCGCACATTAGCGCCACCTTAATATGGTGTGCAAAAAGAAATGACCTGCAAACGTACATTATGTAAATTTTGTTCGGATACATGAGCGACCGTACCCTAACCGTATCCTCTCCTACCGCCAGTTACCAATGAAACAGCCGCGGAAAGAAACAGAATTCAAGTTGTTCCTAGATTCTATAAACCTTCGCACTGACCTTAGCCCAACACGAGTTTCCGATTTAGGTTCCGCGAATAACCCACTTGTTTAAGGTTCGTTTTTAGATTAATATTTGAAGATTTCTCTTTTTAATTTTTCAGGTCTAAACATTTATTTTACAGTATTCAAAAAGAACACCAGGCGTTAAAGGTCATCTTGCGAAATTTCTTCCATTCATCTGGTCAGGCATATTATTTAATGGCTTTGGTCGAGTATATATACACTCATGTTTGTGAAAATTGCAACACCATGAAGGAATGACGCGATTGAGCTGAAAATTTCAGAGAATGCAAAGTATAGTGTGCTATGCAAATGATTCCAATTTAGAGTCACCGCGTAGCAGTCCAGAGGACCGAGTAGCGCCCTCTATTTTGCTGCTGAAACCGTATAAATAGAGGGCTGTAGACGTTGAAATTTTTCTGTAGTTATCTGCTAGTGGTAAACGTTAGGTGAGACGTAACTATGCCTCTTCGACGGAAGAGGGCGACATTTCAACAACTGATGGAGTTTGAACGGGGGAGAATCAACGGCCTTTGTGAAGAAGGATTTTCCTATCTTGCAATACCAGCTCGTGTGCAGCGTAACAGCAACAGAGTGATCCGAGCTTAGAAGCAGTGGACGAAGGCACCCATCTGGGATCACAAAACGTAAGGTTTATTAGAAGAGAAATCGCAGAGGAAAAGTCCTCACCTCCATCCAACGATCACCCCCAACGAAAACAAGCCCAGAACAACGGGTGATTATTTAAAAAAAATACAAGAAGGTGTAATCTACACCGTAAAAAATATACAAAGTCAGCCATTTGGCACACGCCAGCTGATAAAAACGCCAATAGTGTTTTTAAAAAAAACTAATACTAACTATCACTAATCCAGCCTAGTTAACAAAAGAAATTTTCTACGCTAATTTTTAAAACTAAAAATTTAAAAGCCAAGTATTTCACAAGTGTAAGTTTCAAGTTAACCAACAAAACACAAAAAACTATAACTAATATGCACAAAATTCTGCAAGTTTATAAATGTTCTTATATATCAAACAGAAAAAGTTCACACAATATCGGTCTTTGTACAAATAACTACCCAAGTGAAGTATTTCAAATTTAGTTCAGCATGCATAAAGTCTCAGAAACACTAATATTGATATCTAATAAAAGAGTACAAAGAGTTCAATTCATTATCATTTACTTTGATTTTCTCATAATTTGAGGGATGTAAAATTGTTCAATATAAATTCCGTCTTAATGTTAGGTCTCTTTCGAAACGAAAATGGAATTGCAGTAATGAGCACTTTCCAAATATATAGGGTAACGCATGACCTTTGATATCACAGTCACACAGATTTTTAGTTTTCTTCACTATGTCATGCAAAATTTTTGGAAAACTTCCATGGCCAGTTAAATAAAATAGTAATACTTATTTTGTACATAAAAAGTTCGTGTCAACAGTTTTAATACTAGAGTACGTGTGTCTCCCAACTTCAGAGTTCTGCCATTGCAATCGCCAGTCCTAATTGACGAGTCCTGAAGATAGTCTGAATGAGGGAAACAGGAGTCACCAAGTCCACACTAATACCCGCAATATCATCTTAGTTAACACTCTTGGTTTAGGAATCTGCACGTTCATTGCCAAGTAGCCTGATATGTGCTTTTATCCAGCCAATAAACAGGGTTTTACCCGAATTTCTTAACATAGTATTAAAAATGTCTTTAACAATAATATTCATCGGGAACAAACGCTGCAAAGCCAATATTGTAGAATAACTATCTGAATATAAAACTATATCCGAAAAGACTGAATAAACAAACCATTCAGTCGCCTTCTTAATCGTTAATACCTTGAGTGGCGGTGGAATATATTTTATCCCACCTATGATTAATGAAGATTTGCACAAGAAAAATTTTATGAAATTTTACTTTTCTAACTTTGGTGGAAAAAAGTCGTAAAATTGCTTTTCCTCATTCTGAAATACTTTTTTTCTAAATTTCCGGTGGGAATTCAGAATTATACAAACGCAATTGCTTGCCCCTCAAGGAGTTAACAAGTTCAGCTTGATAGCTTGAATTATAATGGTTCAGTTTAATTTTAAAATCTTTAATAAACTTACCTCTAAAAATACCGTAAATGCTGCATATGTCCCCGATTCCATTCTTGAACCGTCTGTGTAAATAATTGGATACGTGGTTAAAGGAACCGCAGCTCGAACATTCTCTATGAAAATAATATTATCTAATTTATAAAATAGGGGAAATTCATAAGAAAGAGTTTTCTTCATGAAACTATTTCCTGTAAAGGTTCTATTCTCCCATGCAATACTTCATTATTATGTAAAATATTATAACGTTTAACAGCAAAATTCAATGAAATAGAAATAGGGATAATTCCATAGCTGCCAACGTCTACGCTTTTTTGATCCAGAAAAATTTAATAGAAATTTTTGCTTTGTTTAATCAGCAGATTACGGCGATTCAAAAATGTAAAATTTACCATTAAAGTTTTGTGGTGCAAAAAAGCATAAGATGTTGGCAGCTATGTAATCCCCGTAATTACGCACAATGCACCAGTCGACACGTTTCTGTAAGTTTTTAACATAGTCAAAAGGCCAGCTTGCTGGCAAGATTTCAACCTTCTATTCCCATGTGATTTTATATCTGTGTACCATATTTCACACCCATATGCTATCTGGTGTTCCAAAACCAACTGGTACCAACATTTCCTGTAATAAGTATTTAAAGCTTTATCTCTTCTTCCGGCTTTTTTAATATCCAAAGCAAAGTTTCTTATATTTTCTCTGACAATTTCAAGGTGAGTCATCCAATTGAAACCACTATCTATATAAAATCCCAAATATTTAAAAATATTATTTACCCGAATTGTCTTATTCATAAGTTTAAAAATAGGGTGTCTTCGATCTAGAGTCTATTTACTCATCAGTATTGAAATACATTTTACACACTTAACTGAAGATGAAGGCGAACACATTGTTCTTCAAAGGCACTAATCGCGGACTGGACATTGACCTCCAATTCCGTTCTCGTATCTGCACCCTCAAGCACGATGAAATCATACGCATAAGATACGCATGTGTTGACAAGCCTATAGATAGTTTTTAATCAAGTCATATGCCAGAATTAACCAGATCATAAGGCCTAAACATGTGCTCTGGGGGCATCCCCTATATATAAGAAACCATATTATTCCAGATGAAAAGCAAAGCCTACACTCCTGTGGGACATATAATTTTTCAGCAATGATTTTAAATAATCAAATATTGGAAGTTTATCTATTAATCTTGCAAGTATTGATCAACTGACTGCATCAAATGCACCTTCAATGTCAAATGCAATTGCAGCACAGCATTTAAACTCCTATAAAATATGAGAAACAGTGACTTTAAAATTATTCAAAGCAGTTACAGTGGTCTTACCCTCCCTAAATCCATGTTGACAATTTGATAAAAAACATTTATGTTCAAGTTCTGTCATCACTCTGTTCTTTATTATTCTTTCCAAAAGTTATAGCCAAGAATCAAGAATTGATAACAACGTTATTAGGCGATACCCACGAGGAGAACCAGCTGGTTTATTGCGCTTTCTAAAAAAAGATAACTCGTCCTTTTTTCTAAATTTGAGGAAAATGTCCCAAGGAAATACATTTATTAAATATAGCTGCAATTAGTTCATGAAATCAATAACACAAGTTTTTAACAATAAGGCCATTTATTAAGTCATAACCTGGTGCCTTGCCAGAGGCCTGCTGTGCCGCCGAAAATTTAATTTCCTTGTGAGAGATCTGTACAAAGTACAGGTACTTTTCATAGGATCTATTAGAAACATATTCATATCTATCCTCTGGTACATTGTTAATCTTAAAAGGTTTTTCCATCAGACGTTTGACCACGTCATCATATGTCTCAAATGAATATGATCCTCTAGAGCTGTAAAAATTAAGTCTGAATTATTAAATTGCTTACCTGATATAAATTTATATAACTTGCCAAAAGTCTCATTTGTTTGTTTGCAATACGAGTACCAAGTATTACGTTTAGACATTTTAACCTTTTTCTTATAACAGGGTTCGTACGGGTGCTTGAATTTCATGACTAAGAAATTCTTCGGTACCAGCATTTTTTTTATGGAAAATCTCGCCTGAAATAAGGCGAAATTTCATCCATTTAAACTAGATTTCTTTTCTATAAAAAAATTCTGATATTGGGCCTTGAAAATAACGGTATCCGTACGAACCCTGTTATAATCATTCCTTAAATTCACATAAATTTTTCGGTAATAATTGTTCTTAGTATTCTCCATATGTCTCTTATATGTAGCAGAAACTCTATTTTGTTCTTTCTTTAACTCAGGAGTAAACCATTTCAGAGTTGGCTTATATGATAATGTATCTTTAGTAAAACAACGATTCAGAGTATTATAAATATCTTGATTAAACTCACTTAACCATAATTCCAATTGATCAACATTAGTAATTTGCAATAGTGATTGCATATAATGAGCAACATGAGAACTTAGTATCTTATTAAATTTTTTTAAACTCTTGTTTTTTGTTTTAAATCTATTGACAACTTTCTTCATTGGACTATAATCTAAGGTAAATCAGATAAAGCTATGATCGCTGAACGAAAATGTTTTAGAGTCCACTTGCCAATCACTGATAAATTTACATATTTCAAAGACTCCAAGTGTTAAACCTGGGCGACCTGTTAACTCTCCTTGAATAAATGAAAGAGGAGCATCAACATCATTATTTATGCCCAGATTATTTAGCAATATACGTTCCAGGAGAATATTAGTTCTATCTGACTCGCAGTGGACTTCAGTGACTCTCAGTCAGTTCTATCTGAAGCAGTGGACGACGAGGATTGGACAACTCGGAAATATGGGAATGGACTCCGAACGGTGATGTCAATGCGCAATTATAGACACACTGTTCTCATGGTTCTGACGAAAACGTACAGCTTTATCTCCTTTATAGAGGATCCCCCTCACGCAAAACCATCGGCGGCTGCAATGTGCTCATGAACATAGAGACTAGCATTCAGATTCAGTGTTGCCGGTGGGCTACTTTTTTTTAATTCAGATTTCTTAATTGCCACCACTTTTTTGAAACGGTAAAATTGACTTTGTTTTTGCCTTAATTAATATGTTATTAAATAAGGCACATTTTACCATTGCAAAAAAGTGCTGCCAATCAAGAATCTGATTTTAAAAAAGTAGCCCACCTAGCAACACTGTTCAGATTAGCAACAAGTCGTTTATTCTAACGAATCCCGCTTTAAGTTGTGGAACCATGGTGGCCGCATTCGTATTCGACGCTATGCCGGTGAACGCTACCTTCCGGAGTGCATTATTGAACGTCATAGTGGACGAAAACACAGAGTTATGGTCTGGGGTGCGATTGCGCATCATGGACGGTCGCAGCTGCTACGAATTGTGGGTAATATGAACAGCAACAGGCAGTGTTTCCATGTGGGCTACTTTTTTTAAAATCAGATTCTTGATTGGCACAACTTTTTTGAAATGGTAAAATGTGCCTTATTTAATGACATATTAATTAAGGCAAAAACAAAGTAAATTTTACCGTTTCAAAAAAGTGGTGGCAATCAAGAAATCTGAATTTAAAAAAAAGTAGCCCACTGGCAACACTGGCAACAGGTACATAAATGAATTGCTGGAGTCCGAAGTCGTTCTTTTCTTTAAGGCATTCCTGGAGCTATCTTTCAACAGGATAATGCCCACCCACATGTTGCAAGGGATGTTCAAGACTTCTTGTCAACAGAACACATACAGCTTCTTCTGTGGTCTGCGTATTCGCCGGATATTCGCCTATTGAACATGGTGGGATTTCGTTCATTGGCATCTCACTCGTGATCCTCGTCCTACAGCTTCTACAGATGAACTTTGGGTAAGCATACAAGAATACCCCACTCATACAAAGAATATGGAATGCTCTTCCCCTGCTAAACATTCAAAATTTGTTTGACTTCATGCCACGTCGTATAGCAGCACTTATTGCAACGCGTGGCTGCTACGCCAAATACTGATTTCGGACACTTAATACTGTTTTTTTGCATTGAAAAATGTAACCATTTGTACTAATACCAGTCGCTTGTGTATTAAATTTCATTTAATTCTGACGATTCCTTCATGGTGTTGCAATTTTCACAAACATGAGTGTATAATTTAAACAAACAAACAAAAAAAAGAGTATGAAATGTTTCTTATTTTTATTTGTTAATAATTTATTTTATTTAATAAAATTTCTGGTTTTATTTGAATTGAAAAAGAAAATCAAAACAAAAAAATCGGCAGCTATGTTATTATAATGAGTCGATAACTAAAGTTTTATTAAATAATATATTGCTAAGTATCTATTCCCTTTCAGAACATTAATCTTAAACCACTTACATGTGATGCGAAGTAAAAATCTTTAACACTTTTTTTTTTTAAGAACTGACTGTTAAATTATGTTCTGTAACATAAAATATTAAGCACAAAAACATTATCTTAATAGTTTTATCAGTTACTTAAACTTACTTTCAGATTAAATGTAAATAATCAATATACTCCTATCTGCAATTTTCAAAAATATTACGAGGATAATAAAGACGTGATCTCCCACTTCGCACTTAATCCTAAAACGATTATGGGGAATAAATTTCCTTGTAATGTTGTTTACACATAAAAAAAAAAAGAAGGATTACAGCTAATTAAAATGTTCAGGTGCTCGGGAATATAAGTTTAAATATTTTTTTTCTTTCTCTTAAGAAAAAGTACAAAAGATAAGGAAACGATGTACATTTTTTTCTTTATACGATAGTTTTAAAGCATAAATATCTATGTAATGATATTCATTACATAGGTATTGATATAGGTACTAGTCTGTTTTTTTAATACCGGTATTTCGGAAGAAAGTTTTTCGTGGTCGGTTTATGCAACATTTATAATAGGAATAATACATTTTAATGAATAATCTTCGGAGTAGGTTTATACAAAATTTAAAAGAGAAATAAAAAAAAATTATTTGAAAAACTTGTATTCAAAAACCGGACCGAGTGGGATCCCAAATTTTATTACAACATGAAATGAATGAAAAACGAAGCCATTTAGAGGTTGAAAAAATAACTAAAATACATATTATATAATATCATTTAAATATATAGTGGCAAACATTTGCCATTTTTTTTGAAATTCTTCTAATTTTACGTTTTGGCTAGAGTAACATACTCGTACAATATGCATACACAGGAGTGAACAGACTTTTTCTCTTTCTTTCTCTTACACACACACAATAGCATAGTTGCCAAAGATTATTATTAGGAAATAGTAGTATTTAGAAATGGGAAGTTTTGACATATATTAATAGATACTGCTTAATATATGATTTATGACTCTGTATAATTTTTGTACAAGAGCTGCTATAATTATATGGTCTCAAAAACAACTATGGGTCTATTTATTGTGACTTTTCGAGGTAAATTTTAGAGCCTGAAAAATTCAGCTAGAAACTGCTTCAATATACGCACACACAATATACGCGTAAACACAGTCCCACCACAAAATTTTTAACAGTTTTTTTCGACTTATTTAACTGCAGAAAAATATTGCAAATTCTGAGAATAAACCACCGCCCCCTGAATACTAGGCCTGAGCGCTGATACAAAAATGGCGGCTGTCGAAGGCGGATTTTTTTAAATGTAGGTACGGTCCCTTAAACTTTGACACCAGTATTTTATTAAAGATTTCTCTGACTCGTTTAATCTCAGAAAAATAAAGGGGAAAAAACTTTAAAAATTTATTGGTACGAATATTTAAGGGACCGTAATCACGCTGAAAAAAATCCGTCTTCGGCAGCCGCCATTTTTGAGTCAGCGCTCAGGCATTACCGTCTCAATACTCAAGGCCTCCGGACTGATTGCGTGACGTACCAAATGAAGATTAACCCCTTCAAGGGCAAGCAATTGCGTTTGTGTAATGCTTAATTCCAACCGGAAATTTAGAAAAATTTTATTTCAAAATAAGGAAAAGCAATTTTACAACTTTTCTCCACTAAAGTCAGAAAACTAAAATTTCCTAAAATATTTCTGGTGCAAATCCTGATTAATCGTAGGTGGGATAAAATATATCCCACCGTTCTTCAAGGGGTTAAGGGGCGGCGGTATATATTATATACGACCTACGATCAATCAGGATTCGCACCAGAAAAATTTTAGGAAATTTTAGTTTTCTGACTTTAGTGGAGAAAAGTCGTAAAATTGCTTTTCCTTATTTTGAATTAAAATATTTCTAAATTTCCGGTGGGAATTAAGCATTACACAAACGCAATTGCTTGCCCTTCAAGGGATTAATCTTCATATGGTACGTCACGAAATCAGTCCGGAGGCCTTGAGTATTGAGACGGTAATGGCTCAGGCCTAGTATCATAGCTGCCAACTTGTACGGATTTTTCCTACCACTAAAATTTAATAGAAAATTTTGCCTAATTCAATCAAAGAATTACAGTGAATGTTGATAATTAAATAAGGCAGAAATTTCTGTAAAATTTTAGTGGTAGCAAAAATCCGTACAAGTTGGCAGCTATGCTAGTATTCAGGGGGCGGTGAATAAACGAGCCGTTACGAATAGAACAGCTTGGATGATAAAGGTGGCACGTGACAAAAAAAAAAAAAAAAACTGAGTTTCATATGATTGAAGATAATCAATGGTCCTATATCATCTGTTAAATTACTATTTCAAAAAACTTAATACTCACGGAGATTTTAATTGATAAAGTATGCATTTCACAATAATCGCAAATAAATATTTGGAACTTTACACCAGATTAACCACCAGATAATATCGTAAACAGTGCTTTTATGGTAACTGTTAATAATGATTATTTTATGATTTCAATAAGACATGTTTTATACATAATAGAATAATAAATTTAAATTAATTTCGTTAAGTTTTAAAATATGTTGAGGTACTGAAAATTATTAGCTGAAAGTAGAAAAAAAATTGCAATTTTATGCAAAAAATAGAAGCAAGCAATACAAATAAGTAAATGCCCGCAAATATTTAAGAATTATCAAGATCCTTATTTCTTTTAAGGATAAATATTCATAAAAATATTAAAAAACTTGAGTACAACATAAAGATATTAACCAGTGGCGTAGCATCGGGGGGAGGGGGGGGGGGTGATCATTTTATTACTGCATTTGTAGGCTAAATTTTGCTTCGTTTAATCGTATAACGTTCATTGATTAAATAAAGCCAAATTTTCTATATAATAGTGCTGGTAGTAAAATGTCCCTCCTGATGCTATGCCACTGATAATCACACTTCGGTCCTAGGAAGGAATGTTATAAGAGGGAAATGAATGATTGAAAATCAGTTCAATTGGACTAGAACTTCCGTTGGTGACGCCAGAGGGGTCATAGACCGGAAGCCGGCAGCACAGACACGTGGTTCGTACGCATACTGTCATTTCTCCAGGGAAACTACCAGTATCTTTTTATAGAAAAAGAAATCTAAGTTAAACGCGCAAAATTTCGCAGTAATGAGGCGTTTAAATGAGGAAAAAATCTCTATTCAAATTTACTGGTGGAAGTTTGCCCCGGCTGTAATGAGACACAGCGAATTCGGTTACAGTTGAAGATTCATCAGTGTGAGCAGTGTTGCCAGTGGGCTACTTTTTTAAAATCCAGATTTCTTGATCGGAACCACTTTTTTAAAACGGTAACATTCACTTTGTTTTTGCCTTAATTATTATGCCATTAAATAAGGCCCCTTTTTTCATTTCAAAAAAAGTGGTGCCAATCAAGAATCTGATTTTAAAAAAAGTAGCCCATCTGGCAGCACTGAGTGTGAGGATATCGTCGGTGCCATGTCAAACTATCCAATGTGAAAACAGTGGGCTACTTTTTTAAAATTCTGATTTCTTGAATGGCACCATTTTTCTGAAATTCCCCTTGTTTTTGCCTTAGCTAATATGTCATTAAATAAGGCGAATTTTACTCTTTCAAAAAAGTGGTGCTAATCAAGAAATCTGAATTTTAAGAAAGTAGCCCACTGTTTTCACATTGGATAGTTTGACATGGTACCGACTATATGTCGTCGGCACCATACCAAACTACCCAACGTGAAAACAGTGTTGCCAGTGGGCTACTTTTTTTAAATTCAGATTTCTTGATTGGCACCACTTTTCTGAAATGGTAAAATTTCCCTTATTTTCGCCTTAATTAATATGTCATTAAATAAGGCGAAATTTACTATTTCAAAAAAGGGGTGCCAATCAAGAAATCTGAATTTTTAAAAAAGTAGCCCACTGGCAGCACTGTTTTCATATTGGATTAGTTTGACATGGTACCGACGATGTCAGTTCCTCTTGATTCACAGTTCCATGGCCATAGGTTGTACAGAGATTCTGTATCTGACAATAGGTTTTCCCGATTTTTATAGCGTAGTCTATCCGTGACTTTTTTCTATTTTTAAATATATTTTCGGTTCGTGATCTGTATTACAGAATGTTTTGTTCATATGCTATGTAGATATGACTCATACAAACTCCTACATAGCCCCCCCCCCCACAAGATGAGGAAGTTTAATTTAGAAAACCTCGTATTTCAAATGCTTTTGCGTATTCTGGAAATTGAATATGACACTTAGCCATAGCTGCCAACCTTCCACTAATATTCCGTAATATCTGGATTAATTTCACCCAGGTTAACCACTTTCGAACAAAAAAATTTATTTCTTGAATGTTTATTTATTTTATTCGAGGTTTCTACGTGGAACTCATTAAATTTCATTTCTTCAAAATATTTCTGGTTCGAAACGTATTAAACCAGGGTCAAATTAACGCACGTATTACAGAAGATTAGTTTGAGGTTGGTACCTATGCTCTTAGCATAGACGTTTTATAGGTAACTAACGGATAATAATGTGTAATACAATAATTTAAATCAGGGGTCTCAAACTGTGGCCAGCCGGATACCGATAAAATTTTATAATAACCTTTGCCTTATCTATTCATCGAATCTCTGCGATTCAAGAAGTCGACTATTTAAAAAAAAAAAAATAGTGGTATCCGGCGGGCCACAGTTTGACACCACTGATTTAAATAAATGGCTCCTTTACGTATAAGCTGAATAGTGTTGCAGAGTAAGAGAATAATTTTGTTACTACGATATCGTCGGTACCATGTCAAACTATCCAGTATGAAACCAGTGGCAATTTTTTAAAATTAAGATTTCTTGATTGGCACCATTTTTCTGAAATAGTAAAATTCCCGTTGTTTTCGCCTTAAGTAATATGTCATTAAATAAGGATAAATAAGGCGAATATTACTATTTAATAAAAGGAGTGCCAATCAAGAAATCTGAATTTAAAAGAAGTAGCGCGCTGTTTTAATATTGGATAGTTTGACACGATGCCGACGATATGAGCACGGGCCTCAGAGTGGCCTCTGTTAAGGCCACCACTATTTCCAAACAGTTGATTTATCTTAGACATTATGCAGGAATCTAGTTTGTGGCCAACTTTCCTACAAATGTTGTAGAAATGAACCACAAGCATTATTATTTGAAAATTGCATTAGTCCAAAAATAGCTGTTCCGAGTATTTTAATCATAAATTATGTAATATTTCAATCTTTATGCTTATTTTATAGTATATATAAATTATGTAATATTATTAAAATGAAACAGCATTAATTAAAATGTTATTTGTTAAAATTGGTAAGAAGCAGTTGATAGGACACTGTAAAGGAGCATCTTTTGAAAGTTCTATTAACTGCTATTCATGAGAGAAAAGAACCTAAAGCAAAAAATTAATTCTGCTAGATCAAGTCATGAGATATTGATAATCTCCATATAAGTTCATATCACGAAGTTGCGGCATCAAAATCAATATAAAAGAAGAATGGGATAGTCACGAAATTGATCTCTGAATAGTTTAACAATCTTTGTAGTAAAACATAATAATCTTACATAAAACATAAACATCTTATTAAAAATTCATTTATTTTGTAAGACGCATGTCAAAATTTTTCGCGTGTCAAATGAAACGAAATGAAATTTATTGTATGTTTGAAGAATACTTTTTTTAATGTTAATATATGTTATTACATTAGTTCATGTAAAGTTTTATGTACATTCTTTCTTACATCCAGTTGAAAATAGGGAGAATTTCATATTTATGAATGATAAAATTAAAATCATGTTATTATTTCTTTTGCTGAGTATATCATGGAACTATTAATAAACAGGAGCTGACATATCCTTAAAATGGTGAAGCTTCAACTGTAACCGCTTTCTCTGGGGTTGATTACAACCTGGGAACAGTGTTGCCAGTGGGCTACTTGTTTTAAATTCAGGTTTCTTGATTGCCACCACTTTTTTGAAACGGTAAAATTATCTTTGTTTTCGCCTTAATTAATATGTTATTAAATAAGGCGCATTTTACCATTTCAAAAAAGATGTGCCAATCAAGAATCTGAATTAAAAAAAAAGTAGCCCATCTGGCAACACTGCCTGGGAAAACTTCCAGCAGTAAGTTTAAAAAGAAAATTTCTCCTTATTTAAACGCCTCAATAATGCAAAATTTAAATCCTAAATAATGGCGAAAACAGATATTCATTTTTACTTGTGGAAGTTTACTTCTGCGGGTGTCAGGCACTGCGTTTCCGCCATATTGTGACAACCTAGACAACCATCTCTCAGTGTCAGTGAAAAAGATTATAATACCTAGTCAATCTGCCACCAGTAAAAGAAAAACAATTAACCATATTTATGGGAGAATTTTTCCCCCATGAAACAGCCGCTTAAATAAGGCGAAATTTTCTATTCAAAATTTTCTGGCGGAAGTTTGCTCCGGCGGTAGTCAGGAACTGTTTATCCGAGGTAAAAAATCAGCCGCCATCTTGTGACAACGACCTCAGTTACTTCATTCTAACTCTTATACAACACACTATACGTCTCCTCCTCTTTATTCATAACTCCATTGAGTAAACAAACAAATTTACACAGCTTATGCTTTTCTGCTATCGATTTGCAATATAAGAATGAAAAATTACGCAGTTGTTCTAATTATAAAGTGTTCTGATTTTCTCGATATGCATAATTAATTTAGATGCGAAATGTTAAATTTGACTTTAAAATAATATCAGTCGTTTGTTACGAACTCCTATGTACAATTATTAATCCCTCAAATTCACGTGGCCTTTCATTAAACATTTTTATGAAATTATAGTTAATCAAACTCTTGCTGTAAAATTTACGAATGCAAATTTATTGCCGGACATTTAATTTGATATAAGGCACGTTTGAACAGCGAAAATTTTTATCAAAGCCACCCTATCTGAAAATAATTTAATAGAATTTCCATGACATAAGAAAATCCTAGATTACAGAGCATATGCTCTGAAGAAATAGATCGATATAATTTTAAATGATTGAAGTTTTAAAGTTGAACTAAAGTAGAATATTTCTGATTTTATATGCGTGAGTGAAAGGAAATTCTTATAAATAATTACTTCAGATACAGCTTTAGTTGTAGCAGAAAGATTCCAGGGAATTTCTTACCTGTTTGTGAAGGATCTAATTTAAAGTTTTACAATTATACGATTTTGTACAAGAAGGTAATTAAAAGGACACAAATGATATGTTGTTCGGGTTAATGGAACTTTAAATTGTCTTAGAGAATTTCATAGATAATTTGCTATTTTTGCAAGATTTCTAACTAGTAGTTTGTAAACAAATTAAATTAACAATCACAAATGTAATTTTAAATATAAAATCTTTTATTTCTGTATAAATAGTATTGACTTTATTATATGTTTTAGTCGAAATCTATTTCTTAAAATAGAGTAAAGATACTTGAATAATTTTAACACAATTATTCTAATTGATAAGTAAATCACACGAGTTGTAATTTTCCAACTGAGTGAAAAATTATCAAAGCCAAGATTCGAACCAGGGGTTTTTGGCTTAAGTTGTCAATGGTCTGGCATCTGAGCTATTTACCAATTAAAGTAATTGTGTTAAAATTAATCAAGTGCAATTACGTATGCAACGTTTCTTTGAGTTTCATTACCTTTAATTTATTCTGTTGAGCTGATTTAGATATCAGACTAGTTGTAATAATCAATAAGGTTTCTGGGTAGTGTTGCCAGGTGTCCCGCATAAATCAGGCTTTCAAACGCTCTGGACAAAAAAGCGTAAGAGTTGGTAGCTATGCTATGTATACCAGGCCTTAACCAGGTTGACGGGTTTTAATGTTGCTTTTTCGCGCAAATCGGGTCTCCAAATGCTCGGGACAAAAAAGCGTAAGAGTTGGCAGCTATGCTATGAATACCAGGCCTTAACCAGGTTGTCGGGTTTTAATGTTGCTTGGTCGCGTAAATCGGGTCTCCAAATACTCTGGACAAAAAAGCGTAAGAGTTGGCAGCTATGCTATAAATACCAGGCCTTAACCAGGTTGCCGGGTTTTAATGTTGCTTGGTCGCGTAAATCGGGTCTCCAAATGCTCTGCACAAAAGAGCGTAAGAGTTGGCAGCTATGCTATGCATACCAGGCCTTAACCAGGATGCCGGGTTTTAATGTTGCTCGGTTTTTATGATAATAATGATATTATTACACTATTATCATATTATTATTACACTATTATCCTATTTTACTTTAGATATGCTTAACAGGACGAATTTCGTTTTCCTTTCTTCCAGCCCGTATGCTTATAATAAACTGGTTTTGTATTGCAATATTTACAACCACAACATAAAAGAGATAAAAATATAAATATTTTGCGTGTTGAATTAATTTTATATAATATTAAGTTTAACTAAGTTGAAAAAATTATCTAATGTGATTTTAAGAATCTCACAAGAAAAGAATCATAAAGTATGTCTTAAAGTAACACAAAATGAAAGTTTATAATTATTAGAAACATCTTTTTAATAATTAGATAGTATGTACACAAATTTAAAAAAAATAACTACTAAACATCCTTTATACATGTTTTAGAAGAGGAAGGCTTAGAAAAAAAATGTTTCGTAAATCTTCTGATAATTGGAAATCGATTTAGTAATGAATTTAACTTTTAAGATAATAAATTAGCAAGCAAATGAAAAAAAAGCTCTGTAATGCATAAGAAGACAAAATCTTTTAATTGTCTTTCTAAAGAATTGGTAACTTTGCAAATTTACACAACAGTATCATATTGCTGAAGCTAATAATATTGTTTTTCTTATGATAATGGTATTTTGGTTAAAAATTTTTACCGACAAAGTGGGTAATTTTCACACTCCAAGGAAGAAAAAAAAAGATATTAAAAATGGTTTATTTATAGACTATTATAGGGATTTACAGAGACAACTAAATCTATTACATGTCAGGTTTATCTATGCCCGTGACTATTTTTAACACTAGAACGGCAGGGACTTTTACTCAAGTTTTATAACAAAATTTATCGGTTTATGTTTAAATGTTTATATGTTTAATTTTTCTGTGGGGTATATATTAAACATATTTAACCCTAGATCTACCGGGAATTTTATTCAAGTTTTAATAAAACGTTCTACACCAGAATTTTTATTTAAAACTATTTAACTTATTTATTTACCTTATTTTTGTCTGGTTTATATACTTAGTTTATTTTAAAGAAATTTCTGGTTTGAATGAATATTTTGTATGTACCTGTCGGGTCCAATGGACCCGTCTGGTAGACGGAGGGTTAAAAAAGAAAATACTAGTTCGAATCGAAATACATTTATTTGGTGCTGATCAAAATGACCGCCATGGCACTTCTAGTGTCAAATAATTGTTAGATAAAATACCATAGGGACAAAAACATACTAAATAACATAACAATAAAATTACTAAACTTCTTATCTTCACCATAAAAAATGTAGAATGAACAACGCCTTACAGAGAAATGATTCATTTTTCACCTCCCAATGAATTCTACACTGTAAAAAAAAAATCTGTAAAGTTACTAAAATTTTTCCAGGAAACTGGAATTCCTAGAACTTTTTATGTAACAGCAACAACAAAAATTCCTGTAACAGACGCGCTTTTGCGCCGAAAATAAAAAAATCTGTAAGGTTACTAAGAATTTTTTAGGAAACTGGGATGCCTAGAACTTTTCAAAAACTAGTAGCTTTACAAAAACTAGTTTTGTAGATTTGCAGATTTTTTGTACAGTTACAGATGAAAGTTTAGCAAGCATGTAACTTTACATCTGTAGAACTACAGATTTTTTTTACAGTATACTATAGGACTAGCGCTGCACAAAAATGGCGTAAGTGTATGCACGGTGCCTTGAATTTAAGCACCAGTAATTTTTAAAAGACTTCTATGACTAATTTAATCTCAGAAAACTAAGGCGGAGCAAACATTTATAAATTGAACAGCTCAGATGATAAAAGTAGTAAGTAATCATTATTTTGAGAAAATGAGCTGTAAAGTTCCAAATATCTATTTGCGGTTATTGTCAAATGCCTCCTTTATCAATTAAAATATCCATGAGTATTAGGTTTTTTTCAAATAGTAATTTAACAGATGGTAGAGGATCATTGGTTATCTTCACTTAAATGATTTACTGAATATTTTTATATTGTCACATGCTATCTTTATCATCTGAGCAAGCTCTTCAATTATTGGTATCGAAATTCAAGGGACCATAAAACACTGAAAAAAATCCGCCTACGAAAACCGGCATTTTCGTGTCAGCACGCCAGCCTAGTATTCAGGGGGTGGTACTCTTTTACTTACACAAGTGGCACTACTGCAAAAGGGGAAGTACAAATGAAAGGAAATAAAGGAATCAGAAAAATAAGGTCGTATGAAATGAGGTGATGAGCAGCCAACAAGGAAACAGAGGAAATAAGACAGTATGGTACATGGTCAATTAGAAAAAAATTGACAATAATGCACACATTTTTTTGGGTGAGGGAGGAGGGAGGTGGAGGCGGAGACTGGTACGCTATTGCTATGGTTATAAATTTTCAATGAAATAGATGTTATAGTAAAAGAAAATATTCCAAGTCTATGAAAGTAAATGAAAACCAAAATTATCAATACATGAGTTGCGATAAAGAAATCGTGGAAACCATAGGCGTCCACTTAACTCTTTCCGGCGCAGTGGTCCCACGTCGGGACCACCTAATTTTATTTCCAAACTTACAAACGGCACCAAGAATATTTTGATAAAATTTTGCTTTTACAATGAAAGGTTAAAGTAACAAGTTTTTAAATTCTAAAAAAGTCGTTTGTAAATCCCGGGGTAAGTGAATCATTTCATTATTTTACGAACAGAATTTTTCTGTGCCGGAAAGGGTTAACGGGGGAGATGGAGACATGGAAATATTAAAGTATAATGCATGAACCAAAATTTTGTGTAAGTCATTAGTGTTCAAACCGCAAGTGCAGATCGCTTATTAACCCTGTTTTTGGATAGTAACTTTTTATTTATTTAATCTCAGAATGTTCTATGATTAAAGAATGAGAAAATTTCTTTTCTGAAAAAGTGATAACAAACTGCCTGCAGGCATACCTGCCAACGTTTACGCTTTTTTGTTACCACTAAATTTTAATGGTAACTTTAGCTTTATTTAATCATGAAATGCAAGGCAAAATTTACTTCACAAATCGGTGGTGACAAAAAAAAAAAAAAAAAAAAAAAAAAAAAAAAAAGCGCGTAAAAGTTGGCAGCTATGCCTGCAGGGCAACAGTTTGGACTCCTCTGGTTTAAATTATAATACACTGTGTAAATATATAGTTACTTTTGTTTCAATTTGTGCTCCGCTCTTCGAATTTTTTTCAGCTTTACCCTGCTCCCTATCTCCATTATGATATGCATTTATTTTTAACATAAACACCAATGCAGAAAATTTAATGATTTAAAATTTGCTTAGCATCAACACCCGTTTTTGTTAAATATAGGCGTAAAATGTATTAAAGTGTCTACAGGTATAATTGTGAGATTTGTAATTTATTCTTACTTGAAACATAAAATATTTAAATCCGACTTTATGTAATCTTCTTCGAAAGAGGTTTAAAATTTGCTGAGCATCAACACCCGTTTTTAGGTGCGTTCGTAATTATATAAATACGTAGCACCTATAGTCGTCGTTCAGTCCGTCCGTCCGTCTGTCCGTCCGTCTGTCCGCATGTAACAGAGCAAAAACTACCCAACCGAATGGTCTGAAATTTCAAATATATGATTGTTGCAAAATTTTGTCGAGCCATTTCAAATTTTATGAAAATCGGATGTATAGTTTAATTACAGGGACAGTCAAAAGTTTTTCTTTACATTACGGCCAATGGGAAAAATTATTGAAAGTGCATTTTAATGATATTAGAGCCTTCCGAATGATCTGAAATTTTAAAGATATAACTGTTGCAAAATTTTGTCGAGCCATTTCAAATTTTAGGAAAATCGGATGTATAGTTTAATTACAGGGACAGTCAAAAGTTTTTCTTTACATTACGGCCAATGGGAAAAATTATTGAAAGTGCATTTTAATGATATTAGAGCCTTCCGAATGATCTGAAATTTTAAAGATATAACTGTTGCAAAATTTTGTCGAGCCATTTCAAATTTTAGGAAAATCGGATGTATAGTTTAATTACAGGGACAGTCAAAAGTTTTTCTTTACATTACGGCCAATGGGAAAAATTATTGCAAGTGCATTTTAATGATATTAGAGCCTTCCGAATGATCTGAAATTTTAAAGATATAACTGTTGCAAAATTTGGTCGAGCCATTTCAAATTTTAGGAAAATCGGATGCATAGTTTAATTACAGGGACAGTCAAAAGTTTTTCTTTACATTACGGCCAATGGGAAAAATTATTGCAAGTGCATTTTAATGATATTACAGCCTTCCGAATGGTCTGAAATTTTAAAGATATAATTGTTACAAAGTTTTGTTGAGCTATTTCAAATTTTAGGAAAATCGGATGTATAGTTTAATTACAGGGACAGTCGAAAGTGTTCCGTTACATTACGGGGAATGGGAAAAATTATTGCAAGTGCATTTTAATGATATTACAGCCTTCCGAATGGTCTGAAATTTTAAAGATATAATTGTTGCAAAGTTTTGTTGAGCTATTTCAAATTTTAGGAAAATCGGATGTATAGTTTAATTACAGGGACAGTCAAAAATGTTCCGTTACATTACGGGGAATGGGAAAAATTATTGGAAGTGCATTTTAATGATGTATCAGACTATGCGCTTTATGAAGTGCAAAAAAGTATACATTCAGTACAATATGGGGTGCAAAAAATAATTATAAAACTAGTTATAGTACGAACGCACCTCATTTGCCACGTTTGACGAGCAATTTCCAACTTGTTGTTAAATATATGCGTAAAATGCATTAAAGTGTCTACAGGTATAATCGTGAGATTTGTAATTTATTATTACTTGAAACATAAAATATTTAAATCAGACTTTATGTAATCTTCTTCGAAAGAGGTTTAAAATTTGCTGAGCATCAACACCCGTTTTGTTAAATATATGCGTAAAATGTATTAAAGTGTCCACAGGTATAATTGGGAGATTTGTAATTTATTCTTACTTGAAACATAAAATATTTAAATCCGACTTTATGTAATCTTCTTCGAAAGAGGTTTAAAATTTGCTGTGCATCAACACCCGTTTTGTTAAATATATGCGTAAAATGTATTAAAGTGTCTACAGGTATAATTGGGAGATTTGTAATTTATTCTTACTTGAAACATAAAATATTTAAATCCGACTTTATGTAATCTACTTCGAAAGAGGTTGTGAAAGAGTAAATTTCTAAGTTATTCCCAGAAATCTAAAATTGTTAAAATATACTTAAATCAGGGTTCGTGCGCTTCAAGGACTTTCAAGCACCTTTTACCAGAAGTTTCGTAAAATTATATTTGCCTTATTTAATGAAAAACAAGTGGGTAAGTGTGATCACAGATCGCACAGAGGGTTTCATTTAATATTCCTTTAAAACACTTTATCCTTTTGCGAAATCTGTTAGTTCCACATTTCGCAACCAGGGGGCGCACTCTATTCTACACAAACCTCTATCCAAAGGAGACTCCGTTTTACAACCTATCCGTAGGTATATTAGTCGAGGGGATCGGGTCTATAGCACCCGAGATAGGTAGGCGCCCCAGGAAATTGCACGGAACATTCTTTTATAAGCTTTTTATTATGTGTTATGAACTATGTCTAAGTTTCCAGCAGATCGACTTGTTAGATTTCATAATTTTAACAAAATTGCGTTATGTTAGTTGCAAATTCCACCACCAGGGAGCGCACACTATTCATAACAAAAGTATATCAGATCGAAACTCTGTTAAACAACCTATCAGTGGATGTGTTACTCGAGTTGGTGGCGGCCTTAAGCGAGAAATTAAGAAATTTGCTGAAAGTACTATTCGGAAATAGTGGTAACTAAAATTTTGACATTTTTATATTTCATAAGCAGCACGTGTCTGAGTATATCATAGTGCTCAAAAAACGACATCTAAAAAGGTCGTAAACGCTAATTTTTAAAAAAGAAATTCAGCGCCCCTCCCCCACCCTCCCTTCACAAGAAATTGCATGCACCATTATTTTATAAGCTTTTTATTATGTGTCATGAAGTATCTTAAAGTTGCAAACGGATCGCCTTGTTATATTTCCTAATTTTAACAAAATCGCGTTACGTTAGTTCCGCATTCCACCACCAAGGAGCACACTCTATTCTTAACAAAAGCATATCTGAACGAAACTCCTTAGCGCAATCTCTCCGTAGATACATGGTCGGGAGGGTGGCGGTGCAGTCTTAACCAACAATTTAAAACATTTTCTGCGATAACAAACGCTAAGATTTAATAAATAAATCTAGTCCCCCCCCCTCTACTCCTCGAAATATCACACTCCATTCTTTTTTACACTTTTTCTTATGTGTTATAAAGTATCTTAAAGTTTCGAACACATCGAGTGGCGGTCTTAAACAATAATTTAAGATATCTCCTGAAATTGCTATTCGGAAATAGTGGGATGAACACTTATAAACCTATAAACTTTTCCATACTGAATAATTAATACTTATCTCATAGCGCGCCGTCGAAACACCCCACGCAAATTGTTAGATTTCCTAATTTAAATGAAATCTCCGTTAAAAAAGCACGTGCCTCCATCTTAATTTGGCATTTGATGGAAATAAAAGGAATTAATAAAATAATAATTAATATCTCAGATCGTAATGAAGCAATCTCTTTGAACCGGGTATGTATGAAATCTGCGAGAAATTTCCAGCCCGGATGTCAAAAAATTTAATCGAAAAATTTAATATTTAAAAAGTTTAAATTCCGTATTAGACTTCCCTCCCCTTAAATTTCTCCCGCGCCGATATGTCGAGAGATGACGATAGCTGCCTTCCGGTTAATGGAAATCTGTTTTCATTGTTTTTAAAAACACAGAAATTAAATTTTTATCGATCGATTTTAGTGGATTTTTTGCGTTCTATCCTACGCAGAAATTTGAAATTTATACCAAAATAAAGTAGAAAATTTTCCGCGTATTTCTACACCTGTTACGAATTTGTACGACCGATATTTCGGCAGATCCTATTTTGCTTTTTAAAGGTCCACTTCATTTATTGCTTAAAGTACTCCGTGGCAACCCTGCACCGGCTGATTTGACGGAGCATCCGCCGAATTTACTGGCAACCCTTAGGAGAAACTGGGGAGGATTTTGATAACGTGCATTTGCACCTGCATTCAAAAGGTTGATTGGTTAATTTTAGAATTTAATTAACCTGTAATTAGGTTAATTACCAACTTTTTCAAAATTTTATGATTTGTTGTTTGATGTAAGGTGTTCAGCTATAAGTATCCAAAATTTCAAGTCTCTAATATGTATAGTTTCTGAGAACGGGCTCTGTGACGGACAGACAGACAGACAGACGGACAGACAGACAAAGGAGTGAGACGAATAGGATTTCGTCAGATGAACGAAACCCTAAAAAACTATCTTCAGATATAGTGACGAAGACTTTTCGAACTTTCTGGTACTAAAACACCTAAAATTCCCTAAATACCTTGATGCGCATGAACCGTGTAAATAAGGTTTTCCTGTTTAATTCAAAAGTTTTTTCTCTCTCAGTATAATATTTTTTAATATTAATCCTTTGATTACGGGTCAGGCCTAACGACTGTTTCTATATTCAATGATACCACAATTAAAAAAAAAAAATATATATATATATATCTTTCTCGGGTAAAATAACGTAGTATAAGTGTATGACACAGAGTTTTTTTCAAAGAATAATACGAATAGAATAAAAAATAGTCCCATGGGACGTATATGTCCCAACCCGTAATAAAATGGTTAATTTAGCATTTATTTTTTCTCAAGAATATTATATGCTCATTTTTAGGGATGACTCTGACGACAATTTTCTTATTATTTTTTTACCACAATTTTCGAACAACAACAAAAAAAAAAACAAACTTGAAGATTAGCAGAAATCTATCAGAATTATTATCGTTTGTAAACAGTGGTGGACAAAATGTAGCAGTGTACAGTGGTTGTCCTGGAATCCTTTTCCTTCATTACAGTAAATCTGAAAGCTTACTATTATATTTTAACCCTTAAATGCGAGATTTTTTATTTTGGTTCGAAAAAAATATATAAGATACTCTGAAAGGTTTATAACACAGGAAAAATAATGAAAAAAAAATCAGATATATATTTTTCATATAATACATCAATCTTTTCTACTGTTGCACATCTGCAATATAAATAAAAACTACTGTCGTGCGGCTGTTTTACGCTAAAATATTGCAAATTAGTAAATATTTTAAGAAGTATGTCTCCAAATACCTTATTTTATATAATTATTTATTTTATAAAAGTTAACCTTTAACCTTTTAATTCCCATGATAGAATACGTTCTAGAAATTACGTAGTTCAGAGAATCTGACTTTACACCAGAAAGTTTGAATGGTTAATTTCGCTTTATTTAAACACGAAATGTTTGTTATTAATTAAAGCAGATATTGCTATTTTAATTTTCTGGTGTGAATTAAGTATATACGAATAAATAAAATCTATTAAATTCAAAACACTGTTGCTTGCATATATGCAAAGTTGCGCACTAAAGAGTTAAAAGTTGAAAACCTACCCATATCCTATGTTATTTACATTGAACAAGGATGAGGGTGAAACAAAAAAATTATGTCCTTTTCATGTCCACAATTAGAATTTTTATTTCTGCGTAAAATGGGAAAGATCTCTTTTTATTTTTTTTTTTTTGTTTCCATTAACACGTTCACTGCCGCAAAAATAAGAATTTTCAAATTTCTTCTTGAAAGTCGTTTGCCACCACAAATTCTGAAAGGTAAATTTCGCCTTACTAATACAGCGAAATTTCTGCCCAATAAATAAGGTAATTTGTTCTATTTTAAAATAATGGTGAGAAAGTAATAAATTAAAGCCACGAATATTAAAGCTACGAGTATACTCGTAGCGTGGCAGTCAACGTTAAAATAATCAGTAAGGGTTTCATTAGAAAAAAATGCTTAATGAGTTATTTTTTTAAATTTAAATTATCCATTTTTATTCATCTTGACTAACAAAATAGTCTGTCCAGATAACTGTAGGCATAGTTTTCAATTTAAAGTTTTAACTAATAATATTTAAAATAATATTTTTAACTGGTTTTATGTAATTATAAAACCTACTATTTTAACTAGTTAAGCCCAAAATACTAAAATATTTATTTTTTATTGTTATATTTAGAGATTAAATTTTGTACACTGAAATTGTAACCTCTGTTACTGTAAATTTTCTACCAAAGAAATGACTTCCATTGTCTCCGACAGAGGATACTACTGAGCTTACTTGTAGGTAAAAGTATTATAAATAATATTCTATAGCCATTTTGAATTTGTTCTGCGCTCATGTGGTCAGTAAGCTGAAAAATCTGAATTCCATGTTAGTGTGTTTTCTGTTTGTAATCTATGTTAATAAATTTTAAGTTTAAATATTGTCATTTTAATTAAAGTTTTATTTCTATTATATGAAATTAAGTTCATTTAATTTAAATAAATGCAATATTTACGTATTTTTATAAAACTATAGAAAATACAAATTTTTTCTTTGTTAAATGTAACATTTGTCACATGTAACTTCTGTTACTACATATTTGAAACAGATGTGGATAAATTAACAAAAAATCTAGTTCAAAATTCATATGCACAATAAAAATCCATCAAAATGCTTCTGAGGTACCATTGTTTTTAGATTAATACATATACACTTCTACTGTCTAATTTGCGTTGCTCAATGTAACTTATGTTACAAAAGTGTAACAGCTGTTACTGTAAATAATTTCTGTTACTCGCACTTTTTCTCTATATTTTTCTTGTTGTATATGAGTAGCTCTTAAAAAAATTAATCCCTATTATTGTTTTCTTTTGAATATAAAATTACATGTTGAAGCCTAATACACTAATGATGATATAATACACTAGAAATAATATTTTGATAAGAATATAAATGTCGTAAATTGAGTGGATGTTGTCCAGTAACAAAGATCTTTAAGGCATATTTCAAATGAAAATCAAATTTCAAAATAATTGCTTAAAAGGGGCAAAGGCCAACATAGTGAAAAAGATTCCATGCCGGGACTCGAACCCGGGCCATCAGTAGAGCGCACTGACATTCTACCGACTAAACCACATGGAACGATACCCAGCGCGGAAAATTTCTCACTATTATATGTTGGTAAGGCTACAACACCAGCACAACATGGAATATTTGTCGTGAGCCACTGACCTGGGCGAACACGAAACTTAATTAAATCCAGCATCGATAGAAACTGTATTAATACATGGGAATTATTCCAGAGAGAAACATTCGCCTTGCATACAATATTTCAAATGAAAATCAAATGAAATTCTCTAGAATAATTTCCATGTATTAATATAGTTTCTATCGATGCTGGATTTAATTAAGTTTCGTGTTCGCTCCAGGTCGGTGGCTCACGATAAATATTCCATCTTGTGCTGCGGTTGTAGCCTTGCCAACATATAATAGTGAGAAATTTTCCGCGATGGGTATCGTTCCATGTGGTTTAATCGGTAGAACGTCAGTGCGCTATACTGATGGCCCGGGTTCGAGTCCCGGCATGGAATATTTTTCACTATGTTGGCCTTTGCGCCTTTTAAGCAATTACTTTGAAATTTGATTTTCATTTGAAATATTGTATGCAAGGCGAATGTTTCTCTCTGGAATAATTTCCATGTATTAATCTTTAAGGCATTTTCAGATGACTGTATTTTTATCCTAACTATGAATTTTTCTATGCTGGAACTCATTTTATATAGGTTGTATACATGTGAACACAGAAAAAAACATATTTGGTGAAAACTGCATACTTAAAAAAAAGAAAAAAAAATTGGGAAAAGGACATCAAATATTTTTTTCACCCATGATCGTGTTCCAGTATTTGGAATCTCTGAAACGTTTGTAACGGTAGAATTTTGTTGTTAAATAAGGCGAAGATTACGAAATACTGGTATTAAAAATAATGGAATACAATCACTCCTAAAATCATATGTTTATTATCCTAAATATTGGTTTTATTAGGTTTTAAATTATGATTGCTTAGTGTTAAAACTACCTGCATAAATTCGGGAAAATACGCCAACTATATATAGAATAAAATTTTGTTAAAATTTTAAATTATGAGAATCACGCAAAAATTTGCTTAAATTAGTCTTCAAGTTTACCGCTTACTGCTTACTCTATCTGAAACACATTTTTCCTATTTTTTGAAAGTTATTAATCGCGTTTGATTTTCCTATCCTTACATGTGTAATGAATATCTTAGATATACCAAACTTATACTATCTAACATTTTTTAAAAATAGGTGTGCAAACATTAACTAATGTTGGATATACGAAGGTGGTTCAAAAAGTAAGGTAACAAGCTCTCTGACGGGGACACAAATTTCCTGCGGGAATGAAATTTCCTGTCTATACAGTTGAGACGATCACAGCATTCAAACGACGCCGGTAGATGGAACTAGTTGCACAGTAGCGCAAGAAGTCTCAATTAGAAGGTAGATGCGTTGAAGGAACGTGGTCGGCCATTGAAATAAGAAGTGTGATAAGGTTTTTGTGCCTAAAGAAAAGGTCCTCAGCTAAAATTCATCGGAAACTGGTGGAAGTATACGGAGAGAGCGTAATGTCACCATAATAGGCGTGGTTTTGATGCACATAATTTGATAAAGGCGAACTGTGCGAGACGAGAAAAGATCAGGGAGCCATAAGTACGTCCACCACAGATGACAATATGTGCTGTGAGGAAGCCTTGATTGAAGCCAGTGGTCGCAATCATGTGTTAGATATTGCGCAGGAACTCAACATCTCCATTGGCAGCGCACATAATATTGTGTATAAACAATTGATCTAAAGGAAGACGTGTTCCCGCTAGGTACCTTACATCTCGCAGACGAGCATACAGCCACGCGAATGGGGTTGTCTGTCCAGCCCTCAGTGCGGTTTTAGATGAAGGGCGTTCTGTTCCTGCAGCGCATCGTTACAGCGGACTAAGGCTGCGTATAAATACTTGTTTTGCCATCCTTAAACAGTTTTCTAGGAAATCTTTTTTTTGGGCTCTTCTACGGTGTATTCACAAAAGGATGAGGGGAATCAACAATGGGTCAGGAGATAAGGAGCTCAACTCTACTTGATGGACAGATTCCTCTTTTGCAGGACATCAGCCCCTTTCCTTTTAAAGTCATTAAAGATAAAAAAAAACACCGCGTGGCCACAAGAATAGACGCCGATACCGATAACAGTTAGAAGGATGGTCTATTCGCATCTTAAACATGCGTGCATCACTTATCATCTGAGACGAAGCGAGCAACAATGGCATGGAAACACCCCTCGTCTTCCTCTCGTAAGAAATTCAAAACAACGCCATCTATGAAGAAAGTGATGGCCACAATCTTTTGGGACCACCAGGGTGTGCTGCTGGTTGATTTCCCCACCCGTGGAGCGACCCTGAATGCTCTCAGTTAATGTACGACGTTGGATCGGTTGCGCAAAGAAATTCGCAGGAATTGACATGGACTGCTCTCGAGAGGTGTTCTGTTCTTCCATCCCGACCGCATACGGCTTCAATAACGCGTGATTTGGTACAGCGTTTCAGATGTGAGGTACTGGAACATCCACCATACAGCCCGGACCTCGCGCCAAGTGATTTCCATCTCTTCGGACCATTGAAGAAGCCCCTGGGAAATCATCATTTCTGAACTGATGACGCAGTTCAGAAAGTCGTCTTGATGTGGCCCCATAACCGTGACGCTGATTTCTTCTATGCCGGTTTCGATACGTTGGTGTACAGATGAAGCAAATGTTTTGACAACCCTGGTGACTATGTGGAAAAGTAATATCATCAGTGCCTTACCATGTTATGTATATCTTTAAATTCATGAACGAAGTTTTTCTCCCAGAGGGCCTGTTACCTTACTTTACGAACCACCCTCGTATATTAGTAAGTATAGTATTCATATTCATTAGAGAGAAAATTAAAAACGTTAAGGTTTAAAAAGAAATATTTTGAAAATGATTTTTAATGACAGCATAAATTAAATAGTTGAAAAAATGTCAATATATTCATTAAATCAATTTCACATTACGTTTAGTAAAGCTTACTTATTATTATTTTTTAACTACATAATTACGCATAATTAAAGAGTAACTTAAAGCCTTAATAAGGAACAATTAGACAGAAATAAAGAAGCATACACTTAAAAGAAAATGCTAAACGCATTTAAAAGTACTTAGAGTTTAAATAAATGCGCACACTAAAAGAGTAATTAACCTAAGAAATAATGGATGACTCAGTTTTCAAACACAGTGTGAGCAAACATTAATTATATTAAATATTTGTCATATTGTATAAAAAAAAGATTTTGACAAGAAAGTAAATTGTAACAAGAATAATTAATAATGGAAATTAATGTTTTTAACAGGAGTTTTGATGAAGAATTTTTTTCATCATTCATTTTTCTCTTATTAGTTGGTTTAAATGATGTTTAAGGTTTGACAATACTGGTTTTTACGACAACTGGTTTTTAAAAAGACAAAAGGTCTCTCATTATTGAATTTTAATGTAAGTAAAGACAAATACATCTTGAATTAGATTTTAAATATAAATTTTAACTATGGAAATGGGTAATTAATCTGCCTCTTTGGAGTATAATGATTCTGTTTACTAAATGGCAAGTACTTGGCGCATATTGTCAGACATTCTTTTTATGTAGCAGACAAATTTCAGATTATCAGCTCTTCAGTAGTTATTTTCAATTAAAACTTATTACGTACTTAACTTTAAAAAGGATAATTGTTTGCTAATAATTCAAAATTTAAAATGCTAATATGATTTCGCTTATTACGATGTCAATATAAGAAAAAGAGCGAGACAGACAGTCCAGGCTTTGTTAGTTAAAAACAATTTTAGATTAAAATCCAACCTTTTAATGTAATTAAAGTTATTTCGTAAATATTATACCATTATTTTTTTACGTTCTTACTTTAATATCCAGCATTAAAATAAGCAGGTTTAATTTTGCTTATTCAGGATGCAGGAGTTTACACTGTATTCTTCAAGAGAGGATGCATGCTCAAATTCAATAAAAAAAGAGACAGTGTTAAGCTACACTGTTATAAGTATCGTGAAAAATTACCTCTGTTTTTAAATACTATCTATTTTTTGACCAATGAGAACGCTTCATAGGACCATAGGCGTTTATGCAGCGTTCTTATTGCTCAGAAAATAGATAGTCTTAAACAGAGGTAATTTTTCACGCTATTTTTAACAGTGTATAGAGAAATTTTATAAAGAGCCTTATTTGGTACAATTCTTGCAATAACAACAACAAACATCCTAATTAGCTTGGAGAGAATGCATTGCAAACGTAAATAAATAGGTAAGTAAGCTCGGATTCAATGCAGCATCTTCCCTATTTTTTAAAAGGCTGCAACTAAACAATTCTACTTTTATTTTAAACTATTATTTACTTTTGTTTATTACCTGAATGAAATCCTATTTTTGCATTAAATTATAACGCGCAACATAAAATAAAAATACGATGTTTGAATTAATTCTTTTCCCATCGCAATTTTTTCATTACACTAATAATATATAATATATATATATATATAAGATTTTCCTTACGTTTTCTTTTAAATTTTGAATTTTTTCTCGTGTTCTTGTGTTTGCAACCAGAATAATTGTCTACGCAATCAATAAGAAAATATGCTATCTATATTATAAGGACAAATGCGTCCGTGCGTAACTCTGACGTCATTATGCGAATGGCCACAGCCCTCTGAATACTAGGCCTGAGTGCTCAATCAAAATGGCGGCCCTCGAAGGCGGACTTTTCTCCCCTAATAAAATTTCATCGTGATTGAGCGTTTGGTGAATCTCCCTTCTATGCCCTCTTTTTTGCTCCATAAGACCAGGCGAACAGTTAGGTCCCGGTTTTCTTGTAATATTATTTTACTGAAAGATTTTTCAATAAGCTCAATCAATCAATTAATTGATTTGGCACTATGGTCCATACTCAAACAACATAATTTTACGCCTTTTCTGTTTTCTAACAACATTTACAAAACATTTTAATCCTTTAAGCATTTCGCGACCACAAGAAACTATGCAGTAAAGCATTAAAATGACATTAGGAATCTAAAATAAAATTACCATTATGTAACGAAAAAATCATATGCTTGTAAAAAGTACCCTTAGAATTCACTGGGATTTACGCTTTTTATGGTTGTTACTTGAAAAATCTGTTTCAAAATATAAAACTAGATTTATTATTAACTCATCATCAAAGTAAAGTATTATACTAATGTGTAAAAAGCAATATTCTGTATTCAAAATAACTCGTGGAAAATTTTGAATATGTCATACACCGAATGTACGATTTGCTACTAAAAATTTCTTTTGACAAGAAACTTAGCATGCCATCATTCAAAAATATTTATCAAAAATTAACAAAATTATTTCCCATGTATTACATATCTGTCAGAAAAGTAAAGAAAATTTAAAATTTTTGTTTAACATCATGATCAAAGTTTTATGTGGAGCTCCTTAGTTATGAAAAGAATAACATATCATTTTGGTTAAATGCATTTACACAAATTAAAAATAAATGAAAAGACAAATTTAATATTTAAATTATGAAAAACACATGACATGAAAAATGATTCACGCATTGTTAAGAATTTAAATTCATATATTCAAAGGTTGAATGCTAAAAATAAATACCAATTTATTTATTTTTCAGTTTTTTTTAATTTTTCTCGTGTATTCCTTTTCTTAATTAAAATTTTTAATAACTATTTTTGAGTAATTATTTGATAAGATCTTATATACAACTTGGATCATATTTTTAAGTATAAATAAAACTGTCATGAGTCCAGGGATCTGTTTAGAAAAAATTGAGTTCTTTAATGGACCTTTCACAAACTTTTTTATTTTAAAACAGGATGCTTCACAAAATTTTTCAAAACAGTTAGCTTTACACAAAACTTTTGCATTTCTAAACTGAGCTTTTCACAAATTTAATTACTTAAAAGTAAAATCTAACGTGTCACAAAACAACTGAAGTCGTCAAAGAACCTAATATCAAGATATAGATATGCAAAGCACCTTGTTGAAAATGTATAAACAAGAACCTGAATATAAAGATAATTTCACATTCCCAAAATTAAAAGTAGATTTTTCATAAATGAAAAAAAAAAAAAAAAAAAGAACTAGTCACAATTTCAAAAGTAGGACCCAGAAAGAAAAATCTTAACAGATCCCTATAAATACAATATTTACATAAATGATCATATATGTCATTCACTACAATTTTAACCTAAAGTTAACTAATTTTTAATAACAAATTCAGCAAAAATTCATATGAAAAATCACCATTACTAAAATCTATACGGTAATTACAACAGTGATGTTTTATCAAGTTAATAAAGCAGCATAACCTGCAATGAAAAGTAGGACTGGCACAATGTTTTCATCAACTGGGTTTAATCAGTTAAATGTCTTTATTTTTTTTTTTCTTAAATTTCAAACTCAAAATTAAGAATGTCTTTCAAATTAATATATTTTGACAGCCAAGTCCTTTTTCGCACCGAAAAGAATCATTTAAATATAATCAGATTACTCATTATGTAGAATATAATTTCTAATGACACAAAAATTAAATCAGAGTATTCTCGATATTATTTGCAATATTCACTGCAAAACAAATTATACAATATACCTACTTATAAAAGATTGTCTTTGTTAAATAAGATGTTGCTTTCAACATGATTTTGTTGCTGCAAATATTATACACATAAACTGAATAATTAACAGCTGTATTCGTCGGATCACGCAATCTTTATTCGTATTTGTTTGTTTACATCATGGTACTGGTAAAAATCATTTCATCATTTAAAGGTCTTTAAACGCATCTAAATTTATTGATAAATTGCATTTCTTATCTAAATATTTAAATCAATATTTTTCTTTATTATGAAAGGGCTTTTGAATTATTATTCTTTTCTCATTATCAATCAACTGCTCTAGTGAGATATAATAATTACTGACAACTGTACATCATCATACATTTTAACAATCATGTCAACCTGATACTTATATTCTAGATTGCTAAAATTCAAACCAAGCGTCTGTATATAATTTTTATTATTGAGACAATAAATTTGAAAAGTTAAATCAGAACTTATTTCAAGAGGTATGTTAATCCTTGAGGATATCCACTGAATATCATTTTAGAAGATTTAATGCATCTTCTAGATTTTTAGATGAAATTAAAATTATCGTTGCGAATCCTTGAGAGATATATTATCTTTTCAGAAAGAGAAACCATTAAACACTAGGGACGCACATGAAACGCAGTTGAAACACGTGAAACACTTTCTCGAAAGAAAACATAAGTATCTTAACAAAATGGATAGTATCCAGATGAAAATTATGAACCATGTACAACTTTATTCGAAACTGCGACTTGAATTCATCAACGATGGAATTTTCAATAACAGAATAAATAGCACCTGTCACTTTGATTTCGCTTCAATTTAACCGCCTTCGACTGGTCACGTGACCAGCCGGAGTTATGTTAGCGATTTGGCCTGTGTTGAGATGGCTGTGGAATGGCAACAGCGGACAATCAAATTTCGCTTTTACAGCAATTTTTTAAAAAAAATGTTAAACTTCTAAACATTGCACATTTTCAATTTTTACACCGTCTAATATGAAAAAAAAGTATACTTTCAAATTCAAGCTGTTTGTAAACTATATCGCAATTTCTTTGAAAACTGTATAGCAATTTACTCAATTTTTATTGTTTTTAAAATAATTTTCAAACATAACTTTTTTTTTCAAATCTATATCGCATTCAGACGATTGCGAAAGATAAATACGCTTGCACTTAAACTAATATAAACAGCTCATCATTTGTTTCCAGCTTATATTTTACGACGAAATTAAAACATTCATTAATCAATAAGTAAAACAATAAAATATATATTAAACACAAATTTAAGACATGTAATCTAATTTCGCGCTTAAATCATTGAAATGAACAGAATCTAAAAGGCTGATTGTAAATTTGGCGATTTCTTCAGCTGGTAAATCCTTTCGTGAGACCAATAAGAAAATATCCCTTTTAACCCTTCATCTACTAAATCTATGATCTACTGCAATTTTTTTCATGTAATTTCTTTTTTCAGTTACTACAATGAAAATTAAAGGATAAACATAAAAAATTACTTATCCGTGAGAAATTTAATTAATTAGAGGTAATTAATTAAAGTAGTACTTTAAAGTACACTATGACTAAAATATCGTAACAGAAAACCCACAAGGTATTTCAAATGGCAACAGAATTGTGGTAAAATATTTTCGATTTGATAAGTATGTGAGGTATAGCCTTTTTCATATTTACAAATAATTTTTTTGGCAAATTCCGGTGACAATGATTTATTTCAACACTTTAGCTTTGAAAATGCTTTGCCCTGAAAGGGTTAAAAAAACTATTTTTTTTAAATTAATGTTTAGATCTTGTTAGCAGTCCTTTAGTTATGCGACGTCTAAATTCCAGTGACAACATGTTCTCTCGCATCTCCACATATTCAACATACGAATTTACATATGCCATTCCTACCATTGCAAAAAAGAGCCGGTGCCGCAACTTTTTCGATTTCCTATCCAAAATAATAATGAACTAGAAAAAAAAATACTAGGAAAATTATTACTACACTACATTTTGGTAATTACATTTCAAAGCAGACGAAGACGACGGATAACTACACAGACGAAAAGTAAACAAGAAGTTTTACTCCAACACCCAGCGTACTGACGGTACTTATAAGTGCCACCAAGTAATTCAACTGTTAACCCTCCGTCTACCAGACGGGTCCATTGGACCCGACAGGTACATACAAAATATTCATTCAAACCAGAAATTTCTTTAAAATAAACTAAGTATATAAACCAGACAAAAATAAGGTAAATAAATAAGTTAAATAGTTTTAAATAAAAATTCTGGTGTAGAACGTTTTATTAAAACTTGAATAAAATTCCCGGTAGATCTAGGGTTAAATCAAATACATACACCGTTCTCCTAAAATAGCTAGTCAAATTGTATTCTAGGAGCTTAATGAACACATAAAAAAATCCAACACTTATCTTATATCCTTTATTGTGTTTGCAGCAATAAAAAGACGAGCGTGACAATCTGTACAAAATGTCGGCTAAAACACATCGACTGTGTCAAAGATACCCTCCTTCCTCGCTTAAATAACAAACCTAGAACTACTGCTGCTATGTATCCGGATAAAGTGGAGTTAAAAGAGTGTTTTTTCAAAGTGCCACTAGAATATTAGTAATATTCACCATGGGATGAAAGTTTAAATTGAGTGGTACTTATAAGTACCTTCAGTAGATAAAGGGTTAATACATTTCAAAACTTTATTTCAACGTATCATTGCGATTTTTGGTATTGTTAATGGGCATTCAAAAAAAATATATTAAATGTAAAATATCTATTACAGTTATCAATTAAAAATAAAAAATACAGTAGATCCATGCGACGCTTTCTCACCGCTTTGAGATAATTTGTTGATATGTTTTTTCCTTAACTGCAATTTTTGTTTCATCAAAGAACGCGTTTCAACGATATATAAGTATACTACTTCAAAAGCCGTTTGCAGAACCTTTCAAAAAATATCTCATTCATCGCTGTGCCTTTAGTATATGCAGAGAAAAAAGGTTGCTGATGTAAGAAATAATGTATATGATGGTTTTCACCTATATTCTGTAACCCGGGAAGCCCGGATTTATCCGCGACCAACGACATACAAGGCCAGTTCATGACTTTTAAAACGTCACACGGAGTGGATCACCTTTACACGGCGGTTGACACAAAACGATGGGAGGGCCGCTTTGTACTAATCACCGTGTAAAGATGATCCACTCCGTGTGATGTTTTAAACGTTATGAAATGGCCTTGTACATCGTTGGTCGCGGTTTATCCCCAAGTTGTGATAATGGAGCTATGAATTAAGAGGAGGTGACAGATAGTGTAGTGTTTACCGATTGCGAGCAAAGTAACTGAGGAGGTAGTCACAAGATGGCAGTTGTTGTTTGTTTACATCGGATCAGGCCCTGATTAACTCTGGGACAAACTTCAACCAGATAAAGAGAACAAAATTTTTGCCTTATTTATGACATAAATTCTGAATGAATAAGACATTTATATAAGGCAAAAATATCTATTCAAATTTACTGACATTGATAAGAGAATTGTTTAGGTTGTCATAATACGCAGAACCACAGGACCTGAGTATCGATGTGGTGAACTTCCGCCAGTAAAAGCAAATAGATACCTTTGCCTTAATTTTAACCAACATTTTGAATAAATAAAGCGTTTAAATAAGGAGGAAATTTCTATTCATATTTGCTGGTGGAAGTTTGTCTCGGCGGTAATCGGGCCGTGCGAAACCGGTTACAGTTGCATCTTTATCACTTTTAGAATACGTCGATTCCTCTTTATTCATAATTTCATGATTGTGATATCGGCACTCAATTTGGTAGCGATGATTTTAGAAACGATCACCACAGCTCATAAAATAATTGAATTCAAACTCAATTCAATTAAAAACAAATTAAATTAAATAACAAATAGAAAATTATCTACAGTAGGGGAAGGTGTTGTTCCTTTGACCACTTTGCAAAATTTTAATTTTCGTAGCTTAACTATTAAGGCTAAATTCGATTTCTTTGTTTTATTATAATCAGTATCATCTGGTTCATCATCCGTGATTTTTTCAAGGTTCTAGTTTTACTTTTATTATGTTTAATTTTATTTTTAAAAAATAATAACATTGTGGTCAACGGTACAAAGGTTCTAGTTTTACTTTTATTATGTTTAATTTCATTTTAAAAAAATAATAACATTGTGGTCAACGGTACAACACATAGTTGTACCTTTGACCATGGGATGTTGTACCTCTGACCAGGCAATTAGACAACAGAGAAATGAAGAAAAATATCATTTTATTCAGTATCATTGTTTCTTGCGTTTAGAGTGTTGCTTTTGTCTTTTTTTTTAGCTTCAATAATTTAGCTTTTCAGGAGTATCAGCCAGCATACGAGATTTCCTTTTATGCCGATCCCTATTTGACATTTTCCTTGCTTGCACTTTTGGATGAGGTCTAACAGTTTCAGGTGTTATGATAAGTGGTGATAGATTTGAACTGCTGGATTGAGGAATGATATTGTCAGTTTGAGCTGCGCCACTCGCTGATGGCTCATCAAAATCAGTTTAATCCAGCATCGGTCTGTCAGTTACAGGAGCTGCAAAAAATTCGTCATCAAAGAAAAATTTCTCATTGAAAGGCACAAACCCTGTGACCTTAAAACCTTTCATAACATTGTTTGGAACTACGGCTTTAGAATCTGTTATGCCCGCAAGTTCAACAATGTTGTAGATTGTAAGAGGCTTTCTAACATTTCCTGGAGAAATCATCCATTTATTTACAGCTTGATTATAAAAGGCTTTAAATGACCATAAACACCCTTATCAAGCGATTGCATTTTATTGCAAGAATGTGGATATAACTTCATTAGTATCACACCACTAGCCTTGGCTAAATCAATTATTGGTATGGTAATATGAGATTCATGGTTGTCAAATAATAACAATACTGGCTTTTCAGTACTAGGTCAAACATTTTTCAGAAAATGTTGAAAGAACTGTTGGCCTCATTTCACCAGCCTGATGGGTTTGCAGCCCCGATTGATCCAGGAGGCGTTCTGTGAAGCATAAATGGTTTAACGTTGATCCGGGGAAAACAAACAAAGGGGAATGATGTTTCCGGATTCACTAACACCAGTAATCATAGTGTTCCCCTTACGGCAGACGTTATCCCTCCAACTTTTTTTTTCCTTTGTGGGGTATGAATTTAGGAGGTACATGAACTGTGCTTATCCCAGTCTAGATATTCTTTTTATTATTTATGAACAACTGAAGTAAAAAATATCGTTAACTAACTTCAAGTTTGTTGTAGTAAGTAAGTCATAAAAGTTGAAATGTTTAGAAAAGCTTTTAAGAGTGTTGTACCTTTGACCTGGTCAAAGGGACAACAACTGATCATGGTCAGAGGTACAACACCATGCTAGTGCATATTACAAAGCATGCTACAGTTTTAGGTTTAGGATAATCATTTTCACAAGCCCTACCATATTTATAAAAGTCTATAGCTACCATGTTAAATTATTTTTATCACCAAAGGCATAGCACAAAAATATTATTAGGCAAAACATTAACAAATAAATACTTACATTTTTATGATGGAAATGGATTAGTATTATTCACAGGAATCGTCTTTGACTTGAATAATCCACAGCAGGTTGCACAAGCCCTCTAGTGAAGGAATTATGCACTAATTATACCAAAATTCATAAAATGCTGCTAGGTGGCGCTACAGCCTAGATGGTCAAAGGAACAATATGGTCAGAGGTACAACACCTTCCCCTATACTAGATTACACGCAATTCTCTACACGAGAACACAACAAACAAAACTTCTGGTTTTAACATAGGAACATAACACTCTATTTCCGCCACGTGGAACCTGCTCAAAAACTATCTCAGTCATACCGGAGATCTCTAGAAGAACAACTAACTTCTGGCTGTTCGAAAACTGTCTGACCACTTTTCGCTCCAGTTTACACTGGTGGGGTCAAACGAACCCGGTCTTTGCCTCCCCCCTCGGTAGTTCCACTATTCCCCCTGTCCGAGATTGGATTTCCTTTTTTGTCCTCTCTCAAAGGAAGGAATTTCTTTTTAGGTGAAGAATGCTGTTTCTTTCCTGTTCTCTGGTTCCGTTGTTACATTATGCAAAGATTTTGAATTGCTAAAAACAGGTGTAAAGTAGGAAGTTTTCTAATTGCAAATAGAAGAATCCGAGATGGAAAATGTCATATACATAGTTGCCAACTTTTACGCTTTTCTAATACCATTAAAATTTAATAGAATAGTTTGCCTTACTGAATCGCCGAAATCTGCGATTAAATAAGTCAATATTTACAGTTAAATTTCAGTGGTAAGAGAAAAGCGTAAAAGTTGGTAGCTATGCATATATTAACCCTTTCCAGCATGGTGGGTTAAATTCTGTCCCACTTAATTTTAATACCCAAATGCTACAACGGCACCAGTATTTTAAAGCAGATTATTGCCTTTTAGCTTGTACGTGAAGAAAAGGTTTTACTTATTTTCAAATACATTTGTTTGCATGTCGTGGTGTTATTCAATTATTTCAACATTTTAGCACATATACTTTGAGCCGGAAAGGGTTAAGCGGCATGTAATCCTTATAATTTCGAAGGAGTATGGCACCACAATTTCAGATAAAAATCTTTTCCCAACATTTTTTTTCTTCATATTAAAAATCATTCTCATATTAATAGCAAAATTTCTAATAATTTTCTGAGATTAAATAAGAAGAAAAATTCTATTTGGAAATTATGGCGAACCATATGCACCCTGCTTATATTAAAAATTTAAAAGTAATTTTTTAAAAAATCATAAAATTTTAGCGTAGTTGAAAAATGAAATAAAATAACATATTTTAATTTTATCTAATGAATTTAGATTTATTTTACTAAGAAAAATAGACTTTAATCATGTAGATAATTGAACCAAAAATTAGAAGAAGGAAATAAACGCCACTTTTTGACACATTCATTTTTCTACACTTTTACATTCTTTAGACGTAGCGCTTAATTGTGAGTTCGCAGAAAAGAACAAAAACCGTTCGCTTCGTATAGATTCATGCGGCCATAAAAATAGTTGGAAGAAGGAGACAAATCTTTCCTTTATTCCCTTCTTCCAAAAATCAACTGCACGAGTATAGAAATAGTGTTTCTTTTTGCCTGTTTTATTTTTCGATAAAGAAAAACGCATCGCTATTGGTGGGGGACGCGATACTAGCGATCTAATAGCCACCATTTTAGAGCGCGTCCAGCAGACCTTACCAAAGCTACCACAGTTACCGACCATGGAACTATTAATAAAAAGGAACTGACATATCCTTAAAATAGTGAAGCTTCAACTGTAACCGCTATCGCAGGTGTTGTTTACCGCCGGTAGAATCTTCCACCAATAGATTTATATAAAAAATTTCAACTTATTTAAACGCCTTGTTATTACAAAATTTCAGTCATAAATAATGGTAGAAAGAGGTTTTCATTTTTACTGGTAGGAGTTTACTTTGGCGGTAGTTAGGCCCTGCGTTTCCGCCATATTGTGACAACCAGGGAAACAAACTGAGAGTTCTACAAGGCATACTGACACCAGTAAAAACAAATAGAAATTTTTACGATCTTTTTTGAGAAAAATTTTCAAGAATAAGACGCTTAATTAAGACGGAATTTTCTTTTCAATTTTACTGGTGGGACGTTTGCCTTGGCGGTAATCAGAAACTCAAGATCCGATTTAAAAAAAGCAGCCGCCATCTTGTGACAACCTCCTCAGTTACTTCACTCACAACTGGTAGACAGTACGCTATATGTCTCCTGCTCTTTATTCATAACTCCATTTTACCGACTAATGGAGGCTATTACATCTCCGTTTTGATCACGTGGTCAAGGTAAAAACTTCTAGCGTAAAGAAGGGAAGGCTCCGTAGACGTATAATGTAAATCCCCGCTAGCAAATGAAACAGTTCATGAGGCAAAGCAGTAGTATCTTCCCTTCTTATGAGTTAGAAGTTCCCTCGGTAAATTACAGGTATCACGTGGCTTTTTTCAGCCTCGAACCCATATTTGGAATATCCTCCATTGTAGGGCAGTTTGAAATAAAAATCAAGGCGAATTGTGACATCAGCTACAATTCAACAATGGCACCAACGAAAGCTATCCTGTTGAACTGTAGATGGCATCACAATTCGCCTTGATATTTATTTCATACTGCGTTACAAGTGGTCGGTAACTTTGGTAGCTTTGGTAAGGACTGCTGAATGCGCTCTTTGTTGTGTTTGAGATTGCATTCGTTTAGCATCGCGTCGTGGAGATTATTAACGTATAAATTTGATTATTTCATTATTAAAGTTTGAATATGAGCAGTAAAAGTAGCTGTAACGATTCACCTGACAATGAGTCAGAAGCTGAGATTCCGAAAAAGAAGAGAAGAGGTGTTAGAAATGTCCATTTGTAGAAAAAAGAAAAACAGAAGGTACAGCGTCTACTTGGTCAATCTTACGTGAGTACAAGTACTGGGAGGTTAGTGTCAGCTAAATCTAACAGTAATAGTGACTGTGTCTGTAAAAAAACTTGCACTTAACAATTTAGTAGTGAAGAAAAATAGCAGTTGCTTGAATTCGTTTACAACTGACGACCGAAAAATGGACATGACATATATATGATGAGTCTCATTGAATACGCGAAGGTTAATCGCCACCGTTCAAAACGCGAAAATCCGAAAAAAAACGTGACAATACTTTCACGTATTTTGCTATGAAGGGAAATGAAAAAATTCAAGTACGCCGTCAAGCTTTCTCCATTTTATACACTATAAAAAATAAGGCCATTTTTTGCCTTATCTCCCTTAAATCGGTGGGAAAACTATCTGAAGATAAACCAGGGCAGCATCGTAATCGAGGTAATGTCTTAACAAACGAAGCAATTACGACTATTGATGAACATATCCGGTAATTTCCCCTTAAACAATCGCATTACAGCAGCAAAAATATACAATATTTAGAAGTGAACCTAAACATCAAAATAATGCATGAACTTTAAAAAAAAAAATACCCCAATACCAATGCGTAAAGTACGACTATTAAAGAAAATATTTTAATGATAATCATGGCTATAGATTCGGTCGGCCACAAGTAGACGTTTGCTCGACTTGCGAAGAACTCGATGCAAAAATAAAAAGTGCGAATGAAAACGTCATCGTACGAATGAAACGTAAAAAGTACGTCAATAAGAATGCGAAGAGAGTGGCCGTTGCGGAAACATCTTAAACGTGCTAAAAAGTTGTATAATAAACAGAAAGAAATTTTGGCCTTGTGTCAGGAAAGAGAAGATGTAGGAGCCATTGTATTTGATTACATGCAAAAGATCCTCATTCCTAAGATCCCAGCTCATGAGATGTTTTATTTAAGAAAACTATGGCTGTATGTGTTTTGTGTTCACGACTTAAAGACGAACTCAGCTGATTTCTACACTTACAATGAGGGTGAAGCTAACGGGGCCCGGATGAAGTATGCAGTTTATTGTGGAAAACTATACAGAACATGGATCCCTCTGTCAAAGAACTACACGTTTTTAGCGATGCTTGCGGGGGACAAAATAGAACTCTTATAAGATTCTTTCTCACTCTTGTTGCAATGAATCTTTTTGAAAAAATATATCAATAATTTCCTGTGCATTTCCATTCATTTTTACAGTGTGACAGAAATTTCGGGACCGCTAAAAGACTCATTAGGAGAAAGGACAGAATTTACGTTCCAAATGAATATAATAATCATATTTTGGTAGCAAAAATCAGGGATTTTTCAGTTAAACCCATTACTTCTAACGACATACTTGATTTTAAAAACTCATGGCAACGATGTTTCAAGAAAAGCTGTAAGTCATTAGACAAGGCAACAACATTCAAGATTTCGCAATATAGAAGCTTTGAGTATAGTTCAAGTCATAAAGATTACTTGACATGTTCCAGATTTATCGATGGTTTCATTAAAGCTACACCTTTGCTCCAAAAACCTTCTACAAACTCGAAAATACCAGAAACTCCGGCATATGTTACTAAAATACCCATAAATGAGAAAAAAATAAACGACATACAAAAAATAATCCAATATATTCCTGACGAATTCAAAGATTTTTACGATATTATTCTGACCTGGCCAACTACAAGATCCGAAAGTGAAGAAATAGGTGAATAATAGAGTGTCCTTACGTTTTTTCTAATAAATAAATAGTTTTTGTCATTATATTGTTCATTATTTCAAATTATTTTGTATATAGTATTTGATAAATTGGAAGAAGTGTATAAATCCAAAACATTTACATATAGATATATAAATGAATATTATGTATTTCAGCCAGCTCTATTAATAAATAAATCAGAATTTATATTTTCTTCATTATCATTGGTATCACATGAGCCTATAAGCAGTGTTACCAGTAGGCTACTTTTTTAAAATTCAGATTTCTTGATTGATACTACTTTTTCGAAACAGTAAAACTAATATTGTTTTTGCCTTATTTAATATGTCATTAAATAAGGCACATTATACCATTTCAAAAAAGTGGTGCCAATCAAGAATATGATTTAAAAAAAAGTAGCCCATCTGGCAACACTGCCTATAAGTTGAAAGTAAAATGTTATAAAGTTTTTTTTAATTATCTCCATTCTTATTTTTTGGATTTATTCCCTTCTTCCAATTGGTGGTTCAATAGTAAATGTTTATTCATAAAAGCAAAACCTTATGGACTTACAAACTGCGTGTATATTTTTATTTTTATTTTTTTGCTTTTTACTAAATCTTTAAAATAAATAAGTTTCAATTGTATATATATATATCTATATGCACTAATTACATGTTTTTTTAAATAGTCATGTATCTATTTTTACTCTCTTCTATGTTTAAAAGAAGAAAGTACTTGATTCGCGAAAAATGTTGGCTTTCGGTTTTCGATAAAACGTGTAAATAGACGTTTCTAAAACGTGTAAATACAGGTTTTAGAAGGCTCTGAACACGATTTGACTGTTGTTAGAAAATGTCTGCGTGTGAGTTTGTCTGTATGTGATACAATTCTTTTGAGCGCTCTATCTCAAGAACTAATGCATGGCATTTCATCAAACTTCATATTCTGTTAGACCTGGACATAAGCAGACACTGATTACGTTATGGTGTAAATCGTCCAACAGGTGACTCTGCTATACAGGATTTTCATGGTTTACGTAATAGCTGTATCTCAAGAACTAATGCACGGAATTTCACCAAACATAACCTCCTGAGACCCTGCATCCATCAAAATGGATGTTTTGGTGTAACCTACTGATCACATTAAATATTTCTTTAGAAGCAAGTCCTGATACGCCAATATAGGGTAGATTGTGTGAAGATGCTGTAGTTTTTGATTTAATTGTTTTAAAAATCGTTTTTTGTTAATATTTGTTATTCATTGATTTCTTGCTAAAGTTTAGACTCTTATGTGTGATTTAAAAACATATTTTATTTTACAGATGTTATAGAAAGCATCGATAATTTTGTTTTAGTAAACACTTGCATTTCAGCATCTTAGCCATAGGCATAGCTGCCAACTTCTTACGCTTTTTTGTACCACAAAAAGTTTATAGTAAATTTTACCTTTTTAAATCGCCGAAATCTGCTGCTGAAATAAGGCAAAAATTTCTATTAAATTTTTCTGGTGCATAAAAGCGGAAGAGTTGGCAGCTATGCCCATAGGTATGGGTAAGATGGCCAACTATCTAGGGGTAAGATGCCTTATGGAGTTTCAATGTAAACAATAATTTTTGTGAAGCAGTATAAAACATAATGGGACGAATAAAAGTAAGTTTAATATTTTAGACATACTAAAGTTGTTAACTTACTTAATATTAGGAAATTACAAAAATATGAATGTAACAAACGTTGGCAATATAATAAAAGAACAAACTAATATTTATTTGTTATATAATTATTTATGTTATGTTAATATATTTGGTTGTGTAATATTTATTTAATATATTATGTTCTACTTAACATTTAAAAGAATTATGGCTCTTAAGTATGCCTGTTTTTAAATATTATAACAAGTTTAATTACGGTAAAGCCACTGTGATAAAGTGCTTTAGAGTCAAGCTTTTTGTTAATGTTTTTCATATGTCCCTTTGTTCTTTTTAGCAATATGTCAGGTCTGTCACAAACTGCACATTTGTTTAGCAACTTTGAGCAACTTTTATATAACCAACAGTTTCACTGAATGCCCTTGATCCCATCACAATTTACCAAGGTTTTATTGCATTCTGCTAGACACTCTGAACAATCATTCTCATTCACTTAAAAAAAAAAAAAATCCTCGTGTTCTGAATCTTGGGAGGGAATTTAATCATCATCCATATCATCGCAGTTGAAGATTCTGTCTTTCTACCCTTTGACTTCTTACCTAATTCCTTTTTGGAAAGGCTTGAGACACCTGGAAATTCGCAGTTGCTATTGTCACACCGATTTAGTTTGGCTTTTATAGGCCTTTAAATTTATTTTTATTTGAATATTAAAATGAGAAAAAAAAATTTGGTGAAAATTACGTCGTATTTAAAACGATACATTTAAAATGTCTAATTTAAAATAAATTTCTTATAGCGTCTTTATAAAATTGTTTACTTAGCCATTTTATACAAGCTAACTTTAAATTGTTGGTTTGATCTTATTTCATCAATCACGAAAGTAGAAGTTAGCTGTCTCGACAGCAATTGATTCTGTCTTAAAATCCTTCAGCCAAAGGGAAATGAATGGAAAACTGATTACAAAAGATCGCCACTAGTCGTTTAATTAGGATTTAATTTTCCGCAACCTTTTCAAAGCAGGTCAAATTAGCGTGTTTTTAGAGTCTGCAGTGTCTGGATGGATGTTGGCGAGCATAGCTCGTAGTGGGCAGAAACCCCTAGTTATCTAAAACTATATTATATTCTATCGATATTTATATTTATTAAAATCATTTATAACTGCATTTAACACAAAATTTTTAACAATGATTAAAATCAATAATTATTAAACAATTATTTATAAGGCCAATAAAGTTTATTTATAAGGCAGGAATACACATAGAAACCTTTCAAATTATGTTGAACTTAGATTTAATATTTCTTTATGTCAATTTGAACATTTAGAAAATTTATAATTTTAATCAAAGATTTTTTTAATGAGTTGATTAAAATCCCGATTTACTCACTGATTTAAATTATCTGATTAAAATTGTTGGCAGGTTAGTTAATAGCCAAGAGTAATTTAAACAATGAAGAAACAACCAGGCATTTGAGCACAACGGAAAATAACCGGCATCTTACCCCAAGGGAAAACAATCGGCATCTCACCCCCAAAAATTTTCGTCGGCTCACCCCAAAGTATTGGGCCAGACATCGGTGCCCCCACTGACGTGAAGAAACGGGAACCGGCCACTATTTATGCTTTGCAGAAAGGCCAGGTACCAGTAATCCCTAAAAACATCAGATTTATATCTCTGGTGTTTAAACTAAGACTTTTATAGGCAAATAAAGAAGTCACGTAAATGATTTTGGACACTTACTAGAAGTGTTAAGACGAAATAGCACTAAAAAAGTACCACTTACAAATTAAAAAAAAAGAATGCAATTGGAAATTAAAGTATCACTAGGGAACCCTCTTCCTTACAACTGAGCAGCGTTTCCCTACATCGCCTGCGCATATGAAAACTGGCTTCTTGTACAACACGGCATCTCACCTCAAGTTACCCTAATACACACATTAAAGATTACTTTTAAGTTTTTAGAATCTGGCAACCGGCTTCTCGTTTGTTTGTAATATGGCGAAGTGGATGAGTCAACATGGCGTTCGACCAGGTACTAGTCAGTTCCAATTTGTTTTACTTGTTTTTTAAGCACATTTTAGATTGTGTAAGTTAATTTTAAGGTTTTTGTAGTACCCTAGCTAGTTTTAAAATATATTTTTTGATATATTTATTGCTTTAAAGCTCAATTTAGAATAATCCATTCAAATGGATGTTGGGTTTTATTTGTTACTTTACAAACTATAGTTAATTTTAGCTTTCGTTTTGGTTTTAATGATGTGCTATATTTCCAAGTATTTGATGCTTATTTAATCTTTCTGTAATATTTTATTTACTTTTTATAAAAAGAGGCCGCAAATATTACACATTTTTGTATTTTATTTTAGCCAAAATATTAACAACATTAGAAGCATTAGAACGAATAACAAATGGGGGAGACTCTGATCTTGATTTTAGTGACTCTAATGATGGAAGTTTTAATGTTAATAAAATTTATGAAGATTCTACTGAAGCTGAAAATGAGGCTACTAAAGAATCAGTCAACAATTTTGCTGATAGCTCAGTTAGCCAAACTAACGGTAGTGAAATAGCGAAATATCAAAAGTCCACTTTGATATAGAAGAGACCTTTGAAGTAAGTTCAAGTTATAAATTATGTACATATAAAGTTTTTTTAATATGGAAATTAAGATAATTATTTCGGCTAACTTTTTCTTTTGTTAGAAATTCATAAATATAAACAAAAAAATTTAATTAATTCAATTAAGGATATTTTACTTTCAAAAGCATAATCAAATCTGATTTTTATTATGTTTCCTTTTAGGTTTGCATTAAGCATTCACCTGATATTTCACACATATGGAACAAGCTGCACAAATACACATGAAATTTAAAGTACATGATTATCACACAATGTACACAATCCCTTAACATTCGTGGGTTTTGAAACAGAAAATGCAGAACATTTCAACATTCGCACCACTTTTTAAACAGAAAATCTTTTAAATACGCGTTGACAACATTTGCAAGAAAAGTATAATACAAAATGTATTTTTTTAAAATAGTGGTGCGAACAGAATATAAAAATAACAGTTTTGCGGTCGAAACCAAAATTATGATTTTCTATTAGTAAAAAGGTGCTAAAAAATACAAATATAAGTTTTAAATTCGAAAAACCATCGTAGATATTAAAATGATGTTACAAATAATTTTGTAATCACAACTTTGCAGTGTTGCCAGCGGGCTACTTTTTATTAATTCAGATTTCTTGATTGGCACCACTTTTTTGAAACGGTAAAATTCTCTTTGTTTTTACCTTAATTAATATATCATTAAATAAGGCACATTTAACCATTTCAAAAAAGTGGTGCCAATCAAGAATCCGATTTCCAAAAAAGTAGCCCATCTGGCAACACTGCAACTTTGTAGCATCATTTTAACATATACGATGGTTTTTATGTTTTAAAAACTATATTTATATTTTTTTAGCAATAAAAAAACATAATTTTGATTTTGTATGTTTAAAAGATTATTTTTGCTGCGAAAAACAGGAGTTCATCCAGGAATCGATACTAAACTTAAGAATGAGAACATCGGGGTGGCCAGTTTAGCTTTTTTAAAATCCAGAATTTCCGAATTCAAACCAGAAATTTCAATTAGTAATTTTTTTGCTTTATTTAATGACAGACTTTTCGGTATTACATAAAGTAAAAATTTTTCGTTTTGAATTTCCGGTGTGAATTTGGAATTTCGGGATAAAAAAAATGTCTCACCTAAGATTCTGTTTCTGATTTCGTATCCTCTGATTACAAGATTATCATGAATAAAAGAAAAAAAATAACGTGTAAGGAAACAGGTGAAAGGCTCTCTGTTACATCCGCAAAGGAGAAGTGGCTTAATTTCTGGTTATGTTGAAGACATTTGTGGCAAATTTTGACCGAGACGCCACAATATCTTTGTGCAGTCCCTACCTCAAAAGAAAACAAGTAGTTAAGTGTGATCACAGATCGCACAGAGGGTTTCGCTTAATATTCCTTTCAAAATACTTTATCCTTTTGCAAAATCTGTTAGTTCCGCATTTCGCAATCAGGGGGTTCACTCTATTCTAAACAAACCTCTATCTGAACGAAAATTTCGTTTTACAACCTATCCGTAGATATATTAGTCGAGGGGATCAGGCCCATAGCACCCGAGATAGTTCGGCCACCCCTGGCGGTAAAACGTGGAACAAAAATATGTAAGGCTATGATGCATAATATGAAAGAGTGGTCAAAGGGGTGTCGACAAAAGTTAGAAAAGTGCCACCCGGGTGAATAGGGTGGAGGTTGGAAAAAATGCTTAAAATACACAAGTTAGAGACCAGAGGGGTAAATATAAGACCTTTTTGAAATTTTTATGGTTTGTCGTGCGATCGCAAGTGTTCAGCTATAAGAGTTCAAAATTTCAAGTCTTCAACTTAATTAGGGGCTCAGTTAGAAAAAAAAGCTTTAAATACACAAGTTAGAACCCAGATGGGTAAATATAAGACTTTTTTAAAATTTTATGATTTGTCCTTTGATGTGAGATGTTCTACTATAAGTATCCAAAATTTCAAGTCTCCAACATACATAGTTTATGAGAACGGGCCCTGTGACAGACAGACAGACAGGCAGAGGAGTGAGACGAATAGGGTTTCGTCAGATGACCGAAATCCTAAAAATGAGATGTATTATTTCAAAAATGAGATAAAGAAACATAGAGGAAATTATTAGGACCACAGAAAAAAAGTACAAAACTGGCATTCAAATTTCGTGTTGAGCCATTAATTTACGCATAAATACTCTTAGCATCTGATCACAAATGTACAAACGTACTGTCTTACACATAACACAAGTAGGTATTCAATTTTAAATATCCAACTCTTATCTATATACAGGGTAAGTCAAAATGAATATAGCAATTACAAACGGCTATAACTATTTAATGGAAAATAATTTATCGATAAGATTAACACAGAATGTAGATGGAACTTCAAAATTTTGTATGCATATGTCATTGATGTTCTATGTGACATCCCTTGGTCACACGGACAACATCTAGGCGGTAGTCCATTTCACTCCATACATTCTGAAGCATTTGTTCAGTCACCGACACAAGCGCATTACAAATGCGTACTTTGAGTTCTTCAGTTGCTTTGGGCATGGGAGGTACAAAATCTCAGAGTGTCAAGTTCGGAGATCTCGGTGGCCAAGAGCTGAAGCCGGCAATTCCACTTCGACCGATCCAATGCTTTGGAAGATGTTGGTTTAAAAGTGTGCAAACCTCCGTACTCCAGTGTGGGGGTGCTCCATCTTGCTGCACTGTAATAACCGAATGACATTTGTTAAATTCTAACACGCAGAATGTTTTCTGCACGAGGCTCGTCATTTTTACTAATGAGATGCCTGCAATGAACAGGTTTCTTGTCGTTGCGAAGTTTCAACTCGCCCATGCGTAGACTTCCGCTTCACTGCACCTGCGCCGTACGTAAAGAAATTTTGAAGTTCCGTGTACATTCTGTGTTAATCTTATCGATAAATTCTTTTCCATTAAATAGTTATAGCCGTTTGTAATCGGTATATTCATTTAGACTTACCCTGTATATATATATATACAGGGTGTATCTAAACTCCCGGGCAAAACTTTAAGGGGTGATAGTGCACATCAAGACAAACAATATTAAATAGGAAACTGGGGGTCCCAAACGTCTTCCGAAAGAGATAGGCACCTTAAAAGTTTAGGGTCCAAAATTTCAAATGATTATAAAAAACGGAAAAATTGGTCGATTCGTTTGCGGTTTTTGCTAAAACTATTCTTTATGTCAGTATTTTCTTGAAAATAAATTTTAAAGATAATGTTAAAAATGCCGACAGAGGGCGCTTTAGACTTTGGAGTAACGAACAACTAATTTTTACCGTTATTTTTTGTATTTCATTAAATGCTTTATAAAGCTTAGACTTACTTAAATTTTGAGCTCAAAATCTGAATTGTTGGAAGTTGTTAAGTAGCGCAAACTGAACTGTGTTCAGGAGTTGAAATTTGAACCCCCCTCCCCCCACCCTGAACACAGTTCAATTTCCGCTACTTAGCCACTCCCAAAACGATTCAGATTTTGAGCTCAAAATTTAAGTTTAAGTCTAAGAATTTGAAAGCATTTAATGAAATACAAAAAATAACGGTAAAAAATAGTTGTTCGTTACTCCAAAATCTAAATCGCCCTCTATCGGCATATT